>OY987243.1:8084180-8609222 GCA_963920765.1 Ulota crispa
TAATAATGTCGTAAAACTTATTATCAACACAAAATGGTACCCTAACTGAATTTCAATATCTTAGCAAATACAGTTTAAGGTACTGTCACTCTGTGCAGAATTGCGCTTTCGAAGACTGGTAAGTGGTGATCTGAGTGGGTGCTTTTTGGAACTAGCTGCACTAGTAGAAAATTGTGTTGAAGTCAATATAAACTACATGATGTTTTTGTGCTTTTAACGCAGAAATTTGCATTAGAAGCATGAAAACATCATGTAGTTTATGTTGACTTCAACACAATTTTCTACTAGTCGAGAAAACTCAGACATTACATGCCTAAAACGAGCCATGGCAAGGCTTCATCCATAGCTCGATGCCCAATCATTCTTACAAATCGTAATAGACTCGGTAAATTACAAGTAAGTAAAAAATTTGCCGGACCCTCTCATCGCATGCAGATGTGTGTATACGGCCATTCCTCAGATCATTCTGACTAAAAAAGGAAATTGATTTGCATTTTTTCTTCAAGTTCTTGGCCGTTGCGGACATAGCCGAGGATTAACCTCTAGGGCGCGCGTACTCAAATTTTGAGGTCACTGGTGAACGTTATCTAGAACGGAACATTCTTAAGATTGATGGAACCCATTTGCAAATCCTGGCACTACTCACAGTAAGCACTCCCATAAGAAAACACTCTACCCAGGAATTCACATACATTCAAGCCAGTTAATTGATTAATTTGGATGATGAAAACTATTTCACAGAACCAGTAATCCAGAGAACTGGTATAATCCCACTTTCCCGTGGCATAGATAGATACAACCCTGTTTGTGAAAACAGAGAATTTCATGTAAAATCTCCTGCGACCTTCGCTTTCCCCTGAGGGATACGGAAATGCTGAGAAAATCTGAAAGACCACGAGGGAGATACTGATTTTAAAACAGAGATCTCACTGGAAGTAAGTAAAACTTCCTGAGATCATTACATTGTTCGGTGAAATTGTATTTGAATCGAAATGCTGCCCTTTGATCTGGAATCTAAGAAAGAGGCCCCTGGTCACTAGAATTCCCAAATTACAGAATGATAGTTCTTTTGAAAAAACTCATACAAACCCCCGACGTCAAGGTTTGTGTCGTCACGTTGCCATGCCGGCATCTATCCACGCGGAGAAGGTGTTAATGGCGACGACGTTTAAGCACCGGTTGGAGTATAATTCCAAATTCTACAAAGCAAAGTCATTTTGGCCTTCATCTTCTGCTACTTTAGCAACTTTCCCAACGAGTGTTTGTCTATGCAGATTGTCTAGATCAAACGGTTGCAGCGTCAAGTCAGGGCCCTAATCAAAATGTTCACCAATATTGAAATCTCGTGAGAAATCCGCGCCTGAGGATGAGGCTGCCTGGCGGAGTGTCTGCAACTGTCCCCGACCGCCCTGGGTGTACCTTTCATAGCCATCCTAATTATTATTTTTAGATAAGCTTGTATCTAAATGGCGGATTTCTACTTGTGCAGCTGCTCATTAGGTTAGGCTGGGCTTAATTAGGGAAGAAACTCAATGGAAGTGAACAGAGGAGACGGGTGTGGAGACGATTCGTTAACTTATTCCATGTGGCAGGACAAGTGAATGCCGGCTAGCAGGAATCTTGGGAATCCTGGTAGAGGAGCTTGAATTCACTGACTGTGCGCCGACAATGAATTCGTCAGGCTGGGGCTGGAGTCGAACCACATTCTTTGCTCAGAAAAGTCTCGTATTTTGTTGATAAAACGAGATTTTAAGGCAACGCCGTATACGGAACTAGTCACTGACCAAGCGAACGAAATGGAGAAGTTTGAGACCTTTTCATGTGATTGGAAATTTTCTCAAGTGGTTTAATATATCTTCGAAAGGCCTTGACTCAAACGACACTTGTACAAGTAGTCGAAATGAGTAGTGCATTGCAGTTTTCCATTCAATAGATAAGAACATTGAACTTTTTGTTTCGATTAGTTATTTAAGCAAAAAAAATTGAAAAAATGATTGGCCTTCTGAAGGTTCCACTGTAAAACAGCAGCTTAAAACTGAGCATTAACGGTCTTTACACTAGGAGAGTGATAAAGAAGAGGAAGAGGTGGGGGGAGAGAGAGGGGACTATAAAAAACTACAAAATATCATTCAGGGTTTTCGCCTTCTTCATTTCAACAATGTAGTCATGGTGAGCCGTGCTGGTTCACGAGCAATAAAATTGTTGTTAAGGTGATGAAGCCTCACTACTGCCATAATAGCACTGAGGTGCCTACTTCTAGAAATGAAAATGTTGAAAAGATTTAACCCTACACCGCCGAGGGTTTCTGAAAACAGTTGCAAATGGGGACGTATTCCATCCCCTTGTGCGATGTAGGGTTAAGGGTTGGCCAATACTCATGGTTGAGTTCTAATGAACATTAATTTGTGAATACCATTAGGGGGTTTCAAATATGCCGTTCACCATCAATTTTGTTCACGTGAATGAAATTGGTGAATAATCTGACCAAATCACTTTGTGAACAAGCCACAATAACCTCTTGAGGTTGTGACATCATATTCATCGGTGAACAAAAACTTGTTCACAACCATTTGTTCATTATTTATTTGAGATATTTGAACCCCCCTTTTGTATGAATCTTGAAGGGAATGTGGAATGAACACAATTTGAAATTGGACACCACATAAGGTAGTAACACTCATAAGCGCCGTGTCCCCATGGGCATCACCTGGCACAACCAGAGACTATTGAATACAAAATCAAATGGTTATTGGTGAGAAAGTGATGGTTATGGGTGATGAAGTGATGGTTGTGGGTGATAGCATGACGGTTTTGAGTACCCATGTCACTATTTACAAACCAACAAGCCTTGTGATTAGCATCTCTTACATATAGTTCCTACAATTTCAGTGATTTTGGACTTTGAAAAATCTTTGTGGACAAATGCTTGCAGTTGAAACCTTGAAATTGATGCCAATTTTTTTGGTTTCCACTTCCTAACTTACGCTATTTTTTTCAAAGTTAGTTAATTGTTTTATCTACTCCAAAACCCTTGTTTCCACGCTTATGGGTGCACCTATCTTACAAGCATTTCAGAAATTTCAACTATTATTAGTGCCACCACTAAAGACTTGGACAATAATGGAAATTCTACCTCTTGGCATTAAATGGGGCATATAGGGTTGTTTTGGGGTATCACATAAAAAACAAAAAAAAGAGCTAGTTCCAAAACTAGAATGGGAGGTAACATTCTATGCACGTAAACTAGTGCATTATCGATAAGTTGTAGGCTTGTAGCTGCGGTGAAGTACAAATAAGAGCTAAGTTAGACATATTGGTTAGTCTTACAAAAAAGTTGCTTGAGACGCAACACTTATGAATACAGTTCTCATTGTAAACTATATTATTTTAAAACCATGTAATGGTATCATCTACCGCAAAGTACAAAGATCCACGCATGTTTGTCTAGATTTTGAAGGGGCATGTAGAAACTATTTAAACCAATCGCAGAATAGATGGTAGCAAATTTGGTAAGTTGTTCTCATTATAACACCATATTAATTAAATTAGGAAAAACAGTACATTTTGGAACTTCTGAAAGATTAAGGTGATCGATCACCTTAATATGAGCTCCAGCTTTTTTTTTGGTACACGTGCCCTCACCTAAGAGGAGGAATTTGGGAGGGAAAAAATCTTAGTGTCTCATATTGAATATGATACCTTCAAATCTGGTTTAAAGTAACTTTTTGGGTTTAAGATGGAGTACAAAATGGGACCCATGTTTTTTCCAATTTAACTAATATGGTGTTTTATACAAAAAGATGTGAAGTAGTTGGTTCTTTGCAAAACAATTGAGACTTACTACGAGCAAAGTCTATAACCAAATTTAGCCAAGTTCTAAATCAACAATTTTTTGTAAGATAAGGTTCTTTCAAAAATCATACCAGTGAAATTTGTTGACATTTTTTTTCAGTAAAGTGCTTTGCCTTTTAGTCAGATTTGATATTTCATGCTAGTGACACAACACGTATATTAAACTTCTCGACAATCTAGCCGACAAGAACCCAAGACATGGTTTCATATAGACAAGAGTGTTAAAATGGACAAGCTTACCTAGTGCATTCATGCAATAATGCACCCAATGTACCCACAATAAATGGTGATTTTAATGGAAGTAACAATTAACATACAACACTTCTAACCAGCTTAAGACATCACATCCACCAATCTAAAAAGTAGAATGTCAATCATAAACAACCATGCTAAAACACATATTTATCTAAATAAAGACAAGCGCAGTTAATCAATGCAAAATCAAATCTTTATATTATCTTGCAACAAATTCTGCTTAGTCCAAAGTTGTCACCATGGAACAACACTAGATTCTAACAGATAGAAACAACATTGAAAGTGTCCAATTAGCCATACACCATTCTAGATAGGCAACTAGAACAAACCTTCCCGACATGTAACAAACGTTTGCATGTCATTATTGGGGAAACAACTATTATAATGCTCAGTAATCTAAGCATTGTATAAATCCAACCTCCAAGCACGCAGGTCAAAATTAGAGGACATAACCATACACTAGCAAGCACAACTTGCAGCAAATGAAAATCAAAATTCATCGCCACTTGCTGCTGCCAGATCGACAGACATGGCGATACTAGAACCATGACTTAAGATCTGTCATGCTAAGTCATGTCACCGTTGGACTGGTTTTTGCAATCAGGATCATCACAAGGAAAGGTAATGCACTTGTGTACAGGCTCTGCATCTCCATCAATGGGATTGTCCTGCATCTTGCAGATTTTCTAGGTTGGGAACTGTGGCGCTTCCGTAGCATCCGGTCTGTAGCATCCGACACCATATTAGGTAAATTGGGAAAAAGGGTACATTTTGGGACAACTGAGCTCAACGATTTTTTTGTACACGTGTTCTCACTTTAGAGGAGGAAATTGCGAGGGAAAAAATCTTAGTGGCTCAGATTGAATTTGATACCTTCAAATCTGGTTTTGGGTGACGTTCTCCGATGTAGGTGAAGTATAAACTGGGATACCCTTTTTTCCCAATTTACCTAATATGGTGTTAATCTTGCCATTCATTGCTCATTGACAGTGCCGATGGGTTGCTGAGTGCGGTCCACTTGAAGTGCCATTGGAATCACGATGAGTGAGTGGAACAAAACAAACACCATATTCATTAAATTGGAAAAACCGGATTCCCAAGTTGTACCCTAATGGTCGGTTTAAGTTGGTCAACTTAATCCCAAAATGTTACAAAATTCCAAATTTAATGAATATGGTGTTAGCAGCTATGGAACCAAGTACTCTCTTTGTGCAGTTGGATGCTTTGATTAGGTGACACAGAATTGTACACTTTGATTGAGGCACCTTACCTTGCAAATTCTATAGGTGCTTGTGAATGCTTGCAAGCGCTTGCATGGGACCGGTTGAAATTGCGTATTTTAGAGAATGATGTCTCCCCAGCCTGTAAATCAGTCAAGAATGTTCACCATGTCTAGCTCGAATGGTTCAAAATCTAGCTCATCACTTGAATTATGTGCCGCTTAGAGAGTTCCACTTGATGTAGTCTAGCAAGAATGGCCTATCAGCAAACTTGAAGGCAAGTTGTCGAGAACTCGTTCAATATGATCTGGAGTCTGGTGTCACTAGTAATAGTTAGTAGTGAGATTTGTCTAGATGGGTATGTTTGAGGGGATTTCTATTACCTTTGTCAATTTCAGTTATAATGGCAAAATTTATAACAATTATAGTTTGGAGTTGGGACTCCAAGATGTAAGGCATGGTAAATCTTGTAAACCGCACCTAACTCTCCTCCACATTCCAAACTTCGATTACTGTAGGTTGCAGAGGAACTAAAACCAAATTGTAAAATGCTCTAACTTTTTATGTAAGAGATTGTTAGAAACGCCATGTTCATTAAATTGAGAAAACCAGA
Source organism: Ulota crispa (assembly GCA_963920765.1). Classification (NCBI taxonomy): domain Eukaryota; kingdom Viridiplantae; phylum Streptophyta; class Bryopsida; order Orthotrichales; family Orthotrichaceae; genus Ulota; species Ulota crispa. Next base: position 8,090,121 of record OY987243.1, read on the forward strand.
TTCCCAAGTTGTACTTCACTTTAAATCCATCATTTCTCTTCAAACTATTTAAACGCCAGATTCAAAGGTATCAGATTTGGTCTGAGCCACTAAGATTTTGTCCCTTGCAAATTCCTTCTCTTAGGTGAAGGCACGTGTACTCAAAAAAAATGCTGCTGAAACCTAAAGCTCTATTTAAGGTGATCACCTTAAACCTAATTTATCCCCAAAATAAACGTTTCTTCCCAAATTAACAAAGATGGCGTTTGGAGCTTCAATAATATCCTTGTTTGTTGAACTCAACTATTGAAGCAAAGTTCCACATTCTTGGAGTATTCTCCAAAACATCATCATGTAGATGTTTCTATGTGATGCGAGACTCTAGACATAGAATGCCAATTTTGTTAATATGACAATGTGCCATTACTGTGGTGTAGATCGGCTGTGCAGCTTAAACCCGAAATGGATTCTTGTCCTGATTTCTGGACTAAAGATTGTGTTATTGTTTTTGGCGCTGCCAATTCAACAAAATAGCCGTTTAAGTGTGAAGCATGAACCTCCCTTTTACCCACATCTGTACTTGTTATACAGAATAATAAAAAACCTGCTTTTGCATCTCATATTTGGCGACCGGAAACAGGCCAATGTAATTGAAACACTAGTGCTTGCAACACATAAAAATATTACAAGTTGTTGCTAGATTGTTCTCATTTGTTGACGAGCCAAGCCAGCTCATTGTCTCATCTAACTTAGCTATTGTTTCATCCGACTTAACTAAAAAATTTGCCGTGGCTGAGAATTCAAAGGTCCAACACTGATAATAACAACTCTGTATTGATTAGATTTATTTGATGATTTCAATTTCGACAATATTTTTGCAATTTCAACCGGTTGACAACACACTAAATGCCAGTTCTCCACAAACCCTGGTCTGGCGCTTCATTTGCAGTTAGGTTACACCAAGAGGTGCCCAAGTGAAATTCAAAGACCACACACATGACTACTGCCTGAGTGGCACCTGGCCAGTTCTCAACTCTGACACTGTTGGCACCAAACCCCAAACGTGCATGACCTTGCGGTGACCACGTTTCAGAATTTGATTGCTTTCACTCCCTCAACCGGAGAAGAATATTTAACCCCTAAATGCCTGAGGCACTAAATTCTGGTGGTTTTTGCATTAGAATTTGGTGCCTAAGGCATTTAGGGGTAACCCCTAAAGGTCCAACCAAGGTTATTTTTTGGATTTCCTACTAATGGTTGTGTAGCATTTTTTGAAAACAGTTGTAGCTTGCAGGCTCCATCCCTATTTTTGGTTGGAGTTGAAAGTGGCCCCTATGCATGGATTTTTGCAGCATCATGGGACATTTTTTGTAGGCAAAAAATGTTCATTGGCCTCTTTTTGAAAATATCCAAATAACCATTGGCATTGTTTAATTATTGCATGAAATTGGATTAGACAATACCTCAAATAATTTTAAAATGATGGCATCAATTTTCAATTTGATAAGAATTTTATGAAAACCTAGGTTACAATGCAATTCTCATTATTGCAATCTAGCATTTTTTGAAAATATTCCCCCTTTTTTTCTATAGGCTTGAAGGTCACCTTTTTTTATGAGGCAGTTGGATCTTAAATTGCCCAAAAAAAAAAACTTTGGACCAAACTATTCCTTTGGGGGACAAATGGGATTTTGGGCATGCACTTACAACTAAACTTCTTTGTGTGATTTTTAGAAACTTTTATGGAAGATGGGGAATTCAAGGATTTGTGTGGGCGTCTAATTTTTTCCTCATTCCGACATTTATTGAAGAAGTTAAAAATGAATTTATGAGAATTTTTGTTTAGTGGGCAATCCAAAAAATTCTTTAAAATTTTCATTTTTTAAAATAAAATTTGAGGTGAGTTCTTTAGACTTATGTGTATGTGGGAAGCTTTGAATCATTCAATTTTAGTTGATGAGATAAAATTTATGAGAAGTTTTAGTTTGCAAGTAGGTGTGGAAAATCTCAAAACTATGCCTACACTCAAACTAAAACCTTTCATAACTTTTATCTCATCAATTAGAACTGAATGATTCAAAGCTTCCCACATATACATAAGTCTAAAGAATTCACCTCAAATTTTTATTTTAAAAAAATGCAATTTTTAAAGAAATTTTTGGGCTGCCCGCCAAACAAAAATTCTCATAAATTCATTTTTAACTTCTTCAATAAATATTAGAATGAGGAAAAAATTAGATGACCACACATATCTTTGAATTCCCCATCTTCCATAAAAGTTCAAAAAATTACACAAAGTAATTTAGCCATAAATACATGTCCAAAATCCCATTTATCCTTCATAGGGACAACCTTACACCAAAATTAATTGGAATAAGATATGAAGGAAAATTAAATTTGAATGGTGAAGTTGACTTCAATGCACAGCTATTCCAAAAAAAAACCTGAGAATAATAAAACTTGTGCCTTCGACAGGGTTTCAAAATAACCTGAAATTTTTTGAACATCGAAATTTGGTGTTTTGGGCATTTAGGGGTTAACATAAACCTGAAATTTTTCCATATTATACTCGAGGAGGCCTTTAAAGTGGCAGCCAGTCGTGAGTTGAGAGCAGGTATGGGGCCATAGCCCATAAGGTACTGATATCTCTGTTTTGAGTGCATAATGAGGGCATTTGCAAAAGAAAAAATCAATTGGAATCATGCACACAACAAAATGATCAGTTAAAATTATGTACAGTTGGAAATATCAATTAAAATCATTTCAAAATTGGGTATGCGTGTATGAAGTGTTAAAAAGCTTTGTTTATACAAAATTTGTCACAAATGTTTCAAAATATGGTACAGTTATTTTTGATTTGTTAGAAAGGCTCTAAACCAAAGTAAAAAATGATTTTTCAAGTCACTATCACCATACACAACACAAATGTACATTGGACGGTGCTACTTTTTGCCAAGTGTGCAATATGTTCCTTTGCATTCTAAGTATCATTAATAACTACCAATTTTGTAATGTATCTTTCCACATTTTGTGCCTCATCAATAACAATGACATATTGACATTGTTTTGATTTGGCTTTGGGACTCCTAACACATTCCTTGTAAAAACATACTCACAATCTGCACCTTCTTGTGTTGAGTTCAAACTAGACTGAAGGCGCTAATGACCTAAAGCTGCATAGCAAGAATATTGATTTGTATGCCTGAAATAGATTTGAGTTACATTATCCATGTGAACAGCATCCGGGTTCATCATACCTCTTCAAAGCACTATTACTCTAATGTAATTTATTCTTCCTTGGCTCCTGGGCAAAACCCAATAAACAAAAGGGAGGTATTGTCTAGACTTCAACTTTGGTAAAAGAGCTTCAAAAAGAGTGTTTTCAAACTATTTCTTCATTCTGTATTTGCAAAATGTTGTAGCCCTTTCAATCAAATTTTGGTGGTTCAAAATAATAACATTTTTTGCAAACGGAATATAGCGCTTTACATACTATTTGTGTCTCTCTACAATTTGCTTTGTGATTACATTCCTATGTATACACAAGAAATGATCTTTGCATTGATCTTCAAAAAATACACCAGAGTGCCAACATATGTGTGCAAACCATGGTTGTTGCATTGGACCACCCATCCATCTGCTCACATGTTTGCCCAAAGTGCCCAAGTGAGCTCATGTTTATTTGATATAGTCAACTCATGATTAATTTCAAAAAATGATAAAAATAGCTTACTTTGTACTTGTTAAAGACACTCTCTATTGCCAATATAAAGTCAACATGTGGATTTAAAGCCATATCACATAGTAAAAATGAAAAATAGTAATTTAATTATTTCATATTTATATTAAAAACCCCTAAAAAAATCCTAAAATGCAACATTGGACGGATGCATCCATCCGTGCTATCCAAAGTGCCCGTTTGCTTGTCTTGTCCAATAGCCAAATCTTGTCCAAAGTAATAGTTATGGTGCAAACCAATGTTGCAAAGGGCTTTTGTCAAAATAGGATGTCTAGGTGGAAAGTTTTGATTTTTGTCTCATCCAACATAAGTTTGAATGAGCTAGTTTGCATACGATTCTTGCAATTGATGTTAAAATATGGCACACCCTTTGCATATGTAACCTTGAAAGAGCTCCACCTTTTTCAATAAAACAAAGGCCAAAGATACATTATTTTCAAGTAATGCTTTCATTTTCTAAAGAAACTAAATTGTAATGTCAAAACTCCCCACATCAATGGTCACACCAACATCTATTTTTTTGCATTGAAAACTTGCATGATTTAAGAGATTGCGCTTCTATCCCCATATTCATTAAAATGAGAGAATTGCAAGAAAATAAGAGGTCCTAGTACTTCTTTTTTATTTTTATAAGAGATTCACAAACTAAAATTGAAAGGTTTAAGGTCAATTTGACAAAAGGTTTTAGGTCAATTCAGCTCAATTTGAGCTGGATTGACCTAAAAAACCTTTTAGTTTTAGGTCGTGAAAGGTTTTAGGTCAATTTGGAAAGAATTTTGACCTAAAATTGAAAGATTTTAGGCCAATCCAGCTTGATTCAACCTATATAATCAAATTCATCCTCTCATTTTAATGAAAAATCTCATTTAATGAAAATTGGTGCTTTTAGTTGAACTTTGACCTAAATCAACATGGTTATTTTGAAACGTCGCCATTCTCTCATTTTAACCCTTAAATTTGCATTGACTTAAATTGGGTCAATTGGTTTTTAGCAATGCCATTTATGACCTTAGGAATGTGAAGAGTTACTTGAACTTTGTCTCATTTGAAAGATAAACAAGTTGGCTATGTAGGGGTGTTTTCAAATTTAGAAGAAGAGTCACCATTGAATTTACAGGAATTTTCAAATCATGGGTGGTCTTGGAGTTGTAGTGTTAAATTTTGGCCCTAGATTTGTGAAAGTCTTCAATTTTACTCACAGTTTTTGAAATTTAAGGGTAAAGTGGTCATTATTGCAAGACCACTTTCTCACTCATTTTTTACCCTAAAATACAAGACTTGTTTCTATGCGTGTGGAACTTGATTACCTTGAAATTGAGCATAAGATGCCAACTTTTTAAAATGTTATCCAAAACATTGGTTTCCTTGTAGTACCATTTACATTTTTGTTATAATCTTCCAATCAAACCCTTGGATTGAAACCAAATTTTGCAGAGATGATAAGGACTTGGCTTTTTATAAGATCTTACGGTTACATTGGCCTAAAAATGACTCATCATTCTTTAAGCTTCTCCCTTTCATAACTTACAAAATTGAGGTCCAAAACACCTTCAAATTGGCCGAAAATTTTAAGGGTTAATGAACATGAGGTTTTCTACTTTTTTGCCTATGTAAACTCCAACTTTTAAATTTTGAAACATATTTGGTGCCATTTCTCAAATTTTCATGAACTAGAAGAGCACAATTAAGATGTGATAAGAATGTACCATCAATAAGCAATGTTTTGTAAGGTGTATTTATTGTGGTTGTTACTTTGGGCAAGATTTAGCTATTGAACAACATAGGTAGACGCACAAAACAAATAGCATTGACAAACATGTTTGTCCCCTTGTGTTTTTAAGGGCATTTTTAGGATTTTTGACCTAATCTAGGAAGAGTCAAATCAACAATTTTCATTTTTAGTCCTTGATATGGTTTTAAATCCACATTTTGACTTCATATTAGCAACAATGAGTGTCACCAACATGTAAGGTAGGAGCACCCATAAGCATCAATCTAAGGGTTTTGAACATGATGACTATTAATAAACAACAAGCAAATGATAGGATCCTATTAGGAATAGAAAAGAAATGAGTTTGCACTTTCAAATGTATAATTTGGATACTTGGAGAATAAGTAGTGAATTTTTAAAGAGCAAACTACCATTGCACCCATAACCACTTTTAAGATTTCATGTTCACATGTTGTACATCCTTGTCATTACATCTATTCACTTCCATAGATTTTCCAAGATTTCAGAGGTGACGGTTATGGGGACACTAATGCTTATGGGTGCTCCTACCTTACAAAGTAAGTTTTTTTTGTCATTTCTTTTTATTGAAGCCAATTATGAGTTGACTACACTAGATGGGACCATGTGCTCAATTGGAAATTTTGAGAATACAAGCAAGGAGATATACGGGCAATCCAATGTGACAACCATGGTATTTACTATAATTTCATACCAAGGAATTTAATTCCTTTCAACCACAAACAATGTGGTTTATGCTACCTTTCAACATAGATGATTTTCACAAAATGAAACAAAAAATTGAAGCATTGGAATATCTATTGCTAATTGTAATATTGAAATTTATGATTAGCTTTGCAAAACACAGTAGCTAGCTAAGATTTAATTTGTTGATGGAAAGTTAAAAATAGTTAAAGTTTGTGATTCAAGGTTAAATGTAGTTTAAATAATATTTCATTTAAGAAAGATAATGACAAAGTAAAGATAAACATTTATAATCAAGACCTTCAAATTAAGGGATTTTGTGCATAACCCCCATGGACAAGGTTCATAATTAAAACCCATTTGTGAATCATCCATAAATGCAATCCCATGCAAATATCATAATTCTATCAAAGAACATAAAAAGGATAATAGTGTAAAGGTCACTTAATGCATAACACTCATTGGTTATAGTTTTTAATATTAGTCTTTGTGCACAATAACCAATGACATTTCTATGGTAATAATCCATAGCAATTATCATTTCTAATTATTCTTTAATGTTGTATCAATACAACAAGGCAATAATTTGGCAGTAAATTGGCAATCATGTAACAATGCATTAGTTTCATAGTTCATTTTATTTAGTTAATCACATATAGCCAATTTGATTGAATTCCACACAATACCACAATCTATCTTAGCACTTCTAAGGTCTATCCAAAAAGGATTTAGATTAGAGTTAATTAATCTAGCATTCTTTTATAGATCATAGTCATACTTATTTTATATCATGTAAATTAGTTAATCACTCTGACTTTTAGAAATAATCTTATTTTGTCATTCTAGCACTCTATACTAATAAATTGATTAGTCAATACTTATAAATCAATTAGTCCATATTTTCATCAATTCTTGTAACATTCCATTGTATTTATTTTTTCTTGCTTTAGTTTTTCAACAATAGACTATCTTGTAATCACTACAAGGATAAATGTTCAATTTTGTATTATTGCCTTATGTTCATCTTAAAGTAATTTGCAATTCCCTTAAAATTTTATTTGGCTATCAACTCTTGCACTACATTTTTGACTATATCTTTTTTTATCTTCCAATTATCAAATAATCATGCTCATGCAAATATATCCTCTCAAATCATAACTAAAGTTTTTCATTTAGACTAACATCACATTAGTTTTACATCCGCATAAATTCAAACTCAAATTATAGTTACTTTTATGAGTTCATTGACTCTATTTAGATTTTCATATGCATTCAATGGCTATAATCCGTAGCCACTCCAATATTATTCACACTATTTCTTTTCAAAACATTTTACCTCATCAAATTAAATCATAAATTTGCATTTATTTTAATTTCCTTATAAAAATTAACATTAAATTTTTTCTTCAATTTAAAATCACTTGTTCAAATTTACACACAATCATTCATAGAATCTCTACAATTAACTCTTTATCAATTGCCTCAAGCATTCACCTACTCTAAATACTCACACACATCATTTGTTAAGTGATCTAACAATAAGTTGAAAAAACAATTTCTTTAAGTTCACTCACATTATCTATTATCTTTTATTTACAATTAACTTGATATTATAATCTAACTATCTGCAAGTTATTTTTGTACATCTATCAATTAATATCTTGGCAATAATTTTAAGCTCTTAGCCACTATGAGACATATCAACTACCCATAGCCATTAACTTACATTTAATTAACTACTTAAGCCTTTAGGCTGTGCTGCCCACAAGCTGGCATTCAAACACTCTAACTATAGCTACAACTCTCAAGCATTGAGATAACAACTAGCTATAGCCTCTATCACATAATTAAAGCACTCAATCAAATTTATTCCCTAGAAAACATTAGCCTTGTTTCTAACAAGTATAACTCAAAAATCACAAAAAATATCAAACTTCAATCTATTTGATTAGATGCACACATATTAATATTTTTTTGTAATCAAAATTTTAGTGTTCATCAAATATTATCTATGTAAAATTTTAAAATACTCACATTTGGTAATTTTCTTCCATGCTCCATCTTTTAAATACTCACATTCAATAATTTTCTTCCATGCTCTATCTTTTAAATATTCACATTCTATAATATTTTTCCATGCTCCATCATTGCCAATCCTTCATTTATCCATTTTATCAACTTGATATCTCCAATATTAAAATTTTACCAACTTCATCTTCATGGACATTTTTTGTTTTATTTGGAATTCTAAAAGTTATTACATATATGTGTATTACTTATATGAATAAATTTTAGGCTTTGATTTTTTTGCAACAAACACAATAGATTTTTATTATCCACCTTAGATAGAATATTGCAATATAAATTTTAGATACCCATGTGCAATACACACCTTAAATAGAACATTGCAATATAAATTTTAGATACCCACGTGCAATAACACGCATCAAATACATGAAGCAATTGCCTTGTCTATATAACCTGAAGCAAATGGTGTAACTTGACTTTCTAATTGATTATTTTTAGCTTTTTATATTAATACAAGTATTTTTTACCCATTGTATCCACATGGTGACTTTTATTAGAAATAATAGAAAAAAATAAATAAATAATAAATGTATGGTCACTTATACAAAATTTTATAATAATTGCATTAGGTACTTGTCATAAATTCATTTACCAACTAAATAAAGACCAATTATAGATTAAATTATTTTAAACACTATAACTGCAATGTCATTTGCAAACAAAAGATTATTAGTATAAGTGAGTTGCAAAAATTTATTTTTTAATTTATTGTTTAATTGTAAGAAAATTTACAATATGAGAAAAACTACTATGTCTTCAGCTCAATGCAAATGATTTCTTAATTTGAACACGTTATAATCTACAATGCATAAGTGGTAGGGAGTTAGATCAACATATATTTTTAAATAATAACATGTTTCATAAAAATAAAATTTCAGTAGATTTTTTTTAAATGTCCCATTATTTTTCCTCTTTTGTATTGTTTATACAGTAATCTTATTTTATTATTTGTAATCTATAGAGACTACTATCTAAAAATAAATAAATGCTAAATTTAACATGCAAGTATTAATTTATAAATTTGTTCTAATATCCATGGCATTATTTAAGCATATGGGTGCTTTCATGTCAAAGACTTTAGATAATGTGAATCCACTTCTTCAAATGTGTACAATGTGATTATTCTTGGAATCCCCAAAATCCTCTCCACCTCCACTATAATTTTCTGCTTAAATGTTTTGTGCAATTGAATGTATTTTAATAATATTTTGGTTTTACACTCTCTTTCTTTGTTACATTTTTGGCAAAAAAAGGTTTTTTTGCCACTCATTAGACCAATGCCAAGTTTATTCAATTTAGGAAGGAGATTAACAATGGTTTGACTATTAATGTGAAGACTTGATAAAGAATGTTCTTTTAACGTTTAAAATGTTTTTAGGGACATGTTTTTTACAATACAAACAATAATCATATTCAGCTAAATTTTTTTAAGAGGTGTGTCATTATTATTTGTGAGGATTAAGCAATTATTGTGAGATCTATTTCCATTTGCTAGTTCAATCTTCATCCTACCATAATACAAGGACAAAAATGACTTTTGTTAATACACACACTTTTATCAATAAAATATGATCACATAATTCATATTGATAAAATTTGAACATAAATTTTCTTACAATTACTTTTTTTATCAAAGTAATGTTTTCATATTTTTGGTCTTTTCTTTGGAGACTTACACTGTTATGTATTTCTTGATTTTCTTCAGTAATAGTCAAGTGATTTAGAATTTTAACATTTGCAAGAAACACCATATTTTTTACAATGAGAGAATGGGAACCTCTCAAAATAAACATGTTAGAATTTGACCAAAATCACTACTTTCCATCCAAAATCACCAATTTCTATTAAATTGAGAGCTTTCAGCTTGAATTGAGCTGAATTGACACAAAACCTTTCAATTTTAGGTCAAATTTGAAAGGTTTTATGCCAATTCAGCTTAATTCAAGCTAAATTGACCTAAAACCTTTTGTCAAGTTGACCTTTTTTATAAATTTTTTTGGGTATTTTAGCTCTCATTTCATTGGAAAACTCTCATTATAACAAATATGATGTTAATATAGAAACCATTTGAATTTAATTTAACTTAAATTTATAGATGACATCATATTTCACTTACATAAAATTTTAGCATGAACTAATTTTTTTATAATAAAACTTCTCCACAAAGATAACTACATAATTGTCTATGGATGTAGACAAGAATTTACAATCTAAGAAATTGGTAAAATCTATGGTTAAGTTCAAACACATGGAGGTAAGAAATTAAGGGTTCCTATAGTAATTCTAGGTTATTCTAAATAGCCCCAATGGAATGCACGATAGAACATAAAAGAGAATCTAAATTTCCAACCCACATCAATTGATAATTTAATCTCTATTATAATTAAGAGTAAGGTAAGAAACTTATCAAGCAATTGTCTTTTATCTTTTTTTAGTTTAGCTTTTCCAATTGTCTACAATTGGGCTTCTTCACTCCATTGCTTTATTTTATTCACCAACTTTAATTCTATAGTCCTCACATTTAACTAGTTCTTCCTTCTCTATTAACACTTAATTGATTATTCATAAATCCTCTCTAGAATTCTATAGATATTCAACTCTTGGCATCTGGCCACCCATAACAATTTTATCACTCTCTAATTGCTTCAAATTTATTCAATGGACTTAATTAAATTTCTTTCATTCACTTGATCTACTCTATAGCATCACAACATCATCTATAGATATAAAATCTATATGTGTTAACACTTTTTTGATTTTCCCTATCAATAAATCACAACCATATTCTACTCAAATATTCTAACTCAATTATCTATTGTACCCAACCAAATTCCATGGCCTTCATTCAAATCCCTACAGATTATCCACATTTGCTCTCTTGATTGAACTATAGACTCTACACTCAAGATTATAAACCATATCAACTCTTCTTTCAGTACTATTGAAATCCCTCTTAATAAATTCTATTGTGGTACTCACATGGTCTCATGTACTATAGATTAAACACTAAATTAATTATAGTAAATACATTGGCCTTCATGGTCATTCCTATTAATCCCAATAGATTACTTGTACACATTTTGTTTATTCAAACTATTGATTTTCTCTCTTCCCTCTAATCTAGACTCTATCAATTTAATTTCAACTTGTAGATACTCACAAAATCTCAATAACCATAGATTGAACATTCACATCAAATCTCCAATAGATTCACACATACACATTAACAATAGAAAACTTTAACACGCACTACAATTACAAAAAGATATCTTATATTCATTTGCTTCTCATGTACAAAAATCTATAGCTCTCTACCACCAATCCTCACCTTGCACAAGCTCTCCTCCATTGCCCACTATGCCTCTCACTCACAATTGTTTTCTCTTGTCTCTCTCCTCCAATTGGTTAGATATTTACCCACTACTTCCCGCTAAAGATACCAGTACTCTATAGATATACTAATTAGCCTTCACATAAACAAAACCTAGCCTTTGCCTTATAAAACCCAATAATGCTAAAGAAATTTTAAAAGTTAACAAGTTTTTAGCATTTATCATTTCCTCACTATAGATTATATGACTACAATAGCATGATATCCATATAGTAAGATGATTGCCTTCACATTTGCATTCTATTTCTATACAAACTTGTAATTTTAAGAGTTTTTCACACTAAAACGTAAATATGGACCTTCATTCTAAAAATTAGAGCTTACACTAATGCTACAAAATTGAACAAGTGAAGACTGCTCAACTTGCTGAATGCTACGTCTCTAACCTTAAAGAGCTCAATTTAAAACTTTTGCTTGATCATTGTCAAGTTCTTATTTCATGAATTCTATATAACATTTTCATGCTATGTACAAACTCTTGTGATTCTTGTGGCCAAGAGGAAGTAAGAACTGCCTTGAGAATGAAGAAAAGTAGCGCCTAAAGAGCAATGTTGAGAAAAAAGAGAGGAAGTAAGCATGGTTGTTACATTGGACCGCCCGTTCGTATGCTTGCCCATATGCCCAAAGTGTTAAATGCCCAATTGAGCTCACGATATGTCCAATGTAGTCAATACATAGTTGGTTTCAAAAAATGACAAAAAAGGACAATTTTTTTATACTTTGGACATGCTGGACTAAGTATTGGTGATACTCATTGTTGCCAACATGAAGTCAAAATGTAGATTTAAGTCATATCACATAGTAAAATAAAAAATAACAATTTGATTCTTCCCTTTTCTAGGTTAAATTTCCTAAAAATGCCCTAAAACCCAAAAAAACAAACACATACATTTGTGTCGTTTGTTTTGTGCATCTATTTGTGCTATCCAACAGCCAAATCTTGTTCAAAGCAACAATCATGGAAGTAAGGGCAACGTTAAGAAAGAGAGAAAGCACTATTGAGAGGAAGAAAGAGCAGCATTGAGAGGGAGGGAGGAAGGGATAGAAAGTCACAAGAAATGACATCAATTCCAAGGCAGCACATACTAAGTAATGATGATTCATCAAAGGTGACAACTCATCCAATGACAATGTATTCAAGTGGTGTTACTTAGCCCTAACTCTGTGGCAATGCTTCAATCTACTAGTATGTTTAGAAGGCTCAATGACAATCCATCTAATAGCTTCCTATTTTTTGTGTATTTTTTTTCTTAACCCCTAAAGGACCAAGGGTGTTTTTTGAGAAAAAATCTTAGAAATTGCCAACTTTTAGTGCATTGTTCAAAATCAAAATTATGAACCTTTTTTCTCAATTTCAACCCTAAAAAAGTGTGCAAAATAGATAAAATAATATGTACAAAAAAATTTAGCCCATTTGACCACGTGGGTTGTAAGATTATATTGTTTGAAGTGAGAAGAACTACTTTTTATTATTCCTACAAAACAAGGTCAGCAGACTTTGACCCTTCCTAGAGTAAAATTTTTGCTCTACACAAATTTGAGCTTTTTGACCATTCACAAGTATATGATGTTAGGTTCACTCAAAAAAAAAAAGATGCAAAAGTACAATTTAACTTGTTCTAAATCATCCTCCAATGCAAAGAGGTTAAGCAAATTGGCAATACATTAGTCATTCTTTCATGATTTCTTGTGCAATGAGGAAGTCTTTTCTTTGAAATCTAAACAGTGAAAAATTGGAGATAAACATTTGAAACATATGAAAAAAAGTTTCAAGAGTTTTGGATTTATAGATTGAAAGACGATAGGGCCTAAAGTTAGAGAACTATTTTCTTCTTGAAACTGCCTGAACATAGTTAACCCTGTAAAGACCACACACATTTTCCCAAAATCCACTAGAAACCAAGGCAATAAAATTAGATGTGCATTTGGATCAAATATGGACCCAATTTGAATAATCCAACTGTACAAATGTGAAGGACACCTTGTTTGTTGCAATATATCAAAATTTCAGCTAGATCTACCATTGGAGGTGAAATATTATAATGATTGAGTGAGCCGTATATGGAAAATCTTTAGTTTTTCATGCTTGTGTGGTTTTGAATGTTAACGCTTCATGCAAGCTTTGGTTGAGAAGAGCCTTACATTTCTAGAAAGCAAGGTTTCCCACCTTTCCAACAAGACTAGTTTCACACAAAATAGACAAAAATAGCAATCACAAGGTGTAGCTAAGTGGACAAAAAAGGTCAAAAATCCCATTTTTTTGCTACCCTAAAACAAATCTACAAGAAATTTAATAATTGTTATGGAAAATCCGATTGGTGAAAGCAATCAAGAATTGGCCTTAAATGTAGAATGATTTTAAAATAAATATAAATTGATAGCATCATTTCAATGGATTCTCAAATAGTACAATTGTACTATTACCATATAGAGAAACAATACAAGCGCATTCCTTGAGCAATTTGAAGTTTTTTAAGATTGTACAATTGAAATGTGGAATTCTACTTGGGTGTTTGATGTATTGTGTTATTGCTTTGATCCATCTTTGACCAAATATGGATACGTATTTTGAGGCCATGATGTATAAACACCATTATTTATCAACTCACATATCCAACTCCGTTGTTGTTTCTTGGGTTGGATGCAAAATTCTTGTGATCACAAGCGTTCTTCAAGATCATTTTCCATATTGTTGAGTGATTTTATTGTATAGGCCAAAAACTACTCTCCTGAACCAAAACATGGTTTGGTCACAATGGTCTCTAAAGGGTTAACAAAGTTTGACTCCCTTCAAAATTTGATGTGAGAGCTCAAATTTTTTTTTTTTTTTTGACAATTGTACATCATGTTTTTTTAGTAACATACTTACCAAATTTCAAAAGTTGATGAGAGTTTTAGCATAAGATTCTCCAAAAATGCCCAAACTGCCCAAATTGCCCAATTTTCTTTTGGGCAACATAACTTTTGAACCAGGCACCCAATTGGGGAAAAAATTACATTTCCACTTAGGGATACTTATTTGCACCTTGTGTAACAATTTTGAGAAAATCAAACAAAAATTGACTCCATATGACCCTACCCGTGTTCTCAAGTGGCTGTTGAACAACCACTTGGTCCTTTAAGGGTTAAGTTAAATGGTTGTACTATAAGGAAATATGATCAAATCTACAAGACATTTGACAAAATTTGTGACTTAACCTACAATATACTGTAGGTTAGGTTACAATTTTTGTCAACCATTTTGTAGATTTGACCATGGTTTCCTTGTAGTGAATTGGCATTTTTTAATTTTATTCTTCTTTGAATCAAGCTTGATTCTTTCTTAAGTTAGTTTAACTTCTTCCTTGAGTCAAATGATTAGCCTTTTTGAAGGTTTTTTTATATATAATTCTTCCCTAATTTGGTGGTTGGCTTCATTTTTTGAATTCTTCCTTGAATCAGGTGGTTGGCCTTTTTCAAGGGATAGTAGGGCCATAGCTCATAAACCATACCCACTTCCAATTTCTTTGGCTTGTATTCTCACTTTGTCTTAGATCTATGCTTTTCACCATCAATTGATCAGTGATCACCCAAAGTTGTAACGTTTGTAATTTAAAAAGATTATTCAAGTAATTCAAATGAAAATTATATTGTGAGAAAATTACACCTTGTAGAACTTTTTCAGCTCTACTGCCAAACCATGTCTATACATTTGTATTGCCTAGTAAGTAAACATTTGTTTGTTAAAATCCGCCATTGAGCGTTTACATAGGAGCCTTTGGCAACACCTATTGTGGTGGTTGGTTTATAAAAGGTAAGCTTTTCAAAAGCCAATATTATAATTTATCAAAATAGACGAACAAGAATCTACTTGATTTCTTAAACAGCATTTTTGACATTGTGTTGTGTTTGTTGAGTATGACATCTATTATTATATTATATATAATTAATTCAAATTTGAAACATGTGCTGTAGATTTTCTAAAAACTGTAGCTTTTGTGATATTTGGCATTTTGGTGTTTTTTCTATTTTGGAATTTTAACATCTATTGATTCTTTAACCCCTAAAAGCCCATGCCCTACAAGGAATAAATTAGATTTTGGGCAAGCTTATTTTATTGGGATTTTTGATCAAATCTTTTGAATATTTATTTTAGAATAGAGTTTTGCAAAGGCTATGTGGAGCACGGTTGTTACTTTGGGCAAGTTTTGGCTGTTTGATAGCACAAGTGGATGGACAAAAAAGACAGCACAAATGGACGCATCTACCTTCTTGTGTTTTTTAGGCTATTTTTAGGGTTTTTGACCTAACAATGGTAGAATCAAATTATCACTTTTCATTTTTAAGATGTGATATGGTTTTGAATCCACATTTTGACTTCATGTTGGCAACAATGAGTGTCACTAGCATTCACAAAGTAAGTTTTTTTTTATCAATTTGTACAATTTTTAAAGTCAACTATGAGTTGACTTCATCAGATAGATCATGACCTCAATTGGGCACTTCAGGCATACAAGCGGGTAGGTGGACGGGTGGCCCAATGTGACAACCATGATGTGGGGGTATAACTCTTATTGAAATTGGACTTACAAATAAAAATTATTGGTTTTTATGGGGTTATTTTGTTCAAGGGTAGTTTGGGATTTCCATTGACTTCTCCCAAGAGCAAACAATGAAGGCATGGCCCTTCATTGGAGTACATCTAAAAAGCAATATTGTACTAGAAAAATACATGATTATTTGTGATATATTTAGTAACATTTAAAATGCAATAGCTACTAGAGATTTGGTTTTTTTTTTCAAGTTTTTCTTGTGGTTTTCAATAAAAGTAAGGTCTCTCAACCTACAATTTAAATTTCTACAATTTAAAATTAGCCCTTAGAATTTTGGTTTGTAAAAGCCAAAAATTGTTAAAACAATACAAGGTATTTTTTGTATTTGGAACAAATCCACACCTTTCTTCAATTTCTTCACTTTCTTATATTTGGGAATTGGGATCAACAAAGAAGTTGGAATATATATCAATGCAATTCTACACAAATAAGTATGGTTGTTACATTGGGCCGCTTGTCTACATGCATGCATGTATGCCCAAAGTGCTTGATTGAGGTCATGATCCGCTTGATAAAGTCTAACTCATAGTTGGCTTTAAAAAATGGTACAAAATGATAAAAGAAATCCTTCATACATTTTAGTGACACTCATTGTTGCCAACATAAAGTCAAAACGTGAATTCAAAGCCATATCATGTAATAAAAATGAAAAATGAAAAATCAATCTATCCATTTTTTGGTCAAAACCCCTAAAAATGCCCTAAAAACACAAGAGGGCAGACACATCCGTTTGTGCTCTTTTTTGTGCTTTTGCATGTGCTATCTAATAGCCAAAACTTGCCAGAAGTAACAATCATGCAAGGAAGTTAGGAAGGTAGAAGATTTTACCACTTCAAAAAGTGGGAAACCTAGTGGACTTTCCCTCTTGGTAATTATTTCTATGTGGGAAAATGGTGGTAAAGTAGGTCAAAGTGGAAACCTAGAAGACTTTCCCTTGAGGAAATAATTACCATGTGGGAAATTATGGTGGTAAAGTGGATCAAGGTGGAAAACCTAGGGGACTTGCCCTCATGATAATTATTTCTATGTGGGAAAATAGTGGTAAAGAAGAGTGGGAGGTTTGTTGGTTGTCCCATATTGATTGGCGCTCGGGTCGGGGTGAATTACTTTGGGTACAAAAAGGACCAAATGAGAGCTCAAAGAAATACATGACCTCATTTCTTTCTAAGTGACAAATCTACACTAGGAGCAATAATTACACATGTTCATTAGATTGGGAAAAACACTTTCCCAAAATGTATTTTGGAGATACCAAATTTAAACCAAAAACACCATATTCATTGAATTGGGAAGAAAAGTACATTTTGAGACTTTGAGGTGATTACCTCAAACCGAGCTTGTAGTGTTTTTTTGGTACATGTGCCCTCACTTGAGAGGAGGAATTTGCAAGGGAAAAAATCTTAGTGGCTTAAATTGAATCTAATACCTTCGAATCTAGTTTAAAGTAACTTTTTGGGTTTAAGGTGGAGTACAAAATAGTACCTTTGTTTTTCCCAATTTAACAAATATGGTGTTTAGAATACGTTACAGTTGTACCTACTATTGTAATATAGTGCCTGTTTCTTGGACTAGTGCAAGTTGGTGTCGTTAGTGCTGGGTGTAGATCCCAGGGTGGCAACTGGCAACTCTTGTATAATGTGAAGGGGGGACAGTTCTAAGAAGGGTAAAAAGAGCTGTATACTTCAAATTTAAGAAATTACTATAACCTCAAAAGAGCTTATAATAAATCTTTTATAGGTAATAATGAAGTTTTAACACTAGGATTCTTAGAATTATTTTTAAAAGACTATTTAAGAAATAATAAATTTTAATCCTTTCAAAAATGAGCTGAGGGGTCTATGTGGTGCTACTTGTTTGAGAAATTCTTTGTACTGTAAGTTTTTGAAATGACTTTTGAGAACTCAAATTTTTTATGATTAGTATAAAAATGATACCATTTGAATCCACTCAATGTCTTCTTTCTTACTAACATGTTCCTGTAACCTACTTAATAAAAAAATTTATTCCCTTCTTGTACATTAGAAGGGTTAAGAAAACCCCTGAATATCATATTTGTTAAATTGGGAAATTTGTTTAAATTTGGGACCTTTGCAAGTTTAAGGTGATTACCTTAAACCAAGCTTTAGGTTTAAGCAACGTTTTTTTTGGTACACGTGTCCTCACCTGAGAGGAGGAATTTGCGAGGGAAAAAATCATAGTGGCTTGAACTAAATCTAGTACCTTCAAATCTGATTTATGGTAACTTTTTGGGTTTAAGGTGAAGTTCAATTTGGAACCGCGTTTTCCCAATTTAACGAATATGGCGTTCCTGTCTTTGGATTGTGAGTTGCCACCCCGGGAGTGCAGACGCGCAGTAATTGAAATGACTTCTACAGAAATCCCGGAATGCGGGTGTTGTACCAATTTATTGAATATGGAGTTCATGAGATACAAGTAGTATTGTAGGGAATGCCATGCTTTGGCAATAAGCAAATTATGCATATAAAGTTTGCCGGTAAAAAGAATGACTGTTCCCAGCAAAGGGTGGTGCCGCTATGCCTCTTCATTGCAGCGTCCTGGAGGTAGGCGCGAGCTGATCTGGACTACTAGTCACTGTTACCCACGCCGGTGGAGTGACTGGATGGATCTGTCTGCATGTACTCTAGTGAATCACCGAAATACAAAAACCACTTTAGATTGGAAAAATTGATTCCCTAGAGCCGCAAAGTAGGTTCAAGCAATGTTCTTCTCGGACTCGTCTACCATTGCAGTAAAGGAGGTTACAACTAAAAATCTGCCTTGCTTATTTGATGTATCACCAATTCACCGTGCATGTTGAATCACAACCACTTGATGACGAAAAGAAAAAAAATTCAGTTTTTCATGATTCTGTAACGAGTACGAGAGGACTACTCCAGGATATGCCTCTACTTATGTTAGAAAGCAACAACGGAGCCACAGACTTCTAATCAAATATGCAATGTCCTTACCAATTCTGAACTTCAGCACCGTCAATTGACAGGCTGGCTTGGAGCCTGCCTGCCTGCCATACAAGCTTGCGCTGAATCTACTCGAGCGGTCCTGAAGGTCTGGCAGGTTTGCGGGCTTTCAAGATATATGGTAGAGCCTAATTTAAACACGTTCCCCTCACATGTCTCTTTTCATCTTACCACCTGGGGTCCCAACATCATCACAATGACACAGATTGAATGTGACCGTGACAAGTGTGCTCCATTCTATGATAGTGTACCAAGTGAACCGGATTTTGTCGAACTTCGTCTCAGAGACATTTGTGCAGGATTTAGAGGGTCGCTGAAGTTTTCATACATTCACACTGTGAATGTTTTGTACAGTCAATCATCTGAAATAACTTTCAGTCTTACACCACGCACGTTGAATGCAGTCTGTAAAACCAACCGAAAGCTACGCCCCCGGAGCGGCCGGTTCTGATGCATATGCTACTTGTACTAGCTGTGGTGCTGAAAGTCTTTTAGCCCCGCTTTCAACGTGGGAGTTTGCAGAATATGGTATTACAGGTGGCCATAAAGTGAGCGCCTCATTGACGCACTGACGTCATGGCGTGACATGGCTGATCTGTACTTTTTAACTCATTGCAATGGGGTAATATAACTGCTAACACCATATTAGGTAAATTGCAAAAAACTGAGAGACCATTTTGTACTCCAGCTTAATCTTACATACAATAAATGTAGACATAGACATAGCTATAGCTCAAAGTTGTAATTTTTTGAATTTTTGAAGGTACCAACTCAGGCTTCATTATTGTACAAGAAAGTGCACACTTGTTTTTTCGTAAAGTGCTAAATTATACAAAATGACAAAAATAGTGAAATTCTTAGAATGTATTGTTTTTCCCAATTTACCTAATATGGTGTTTGCTGCTACCAAATCATATAGTAAAACAAAGAAAAATTTCATGGATATCCCTAAAGTTTGCCATATTTTCATAGATGCCTTGCTTTTTCAGAAATATCACAAATACCCTTGGACCCAAAAACTTAGGCGTTTGTTTTGTTATGCATGCCACTTGCCCACTTCCCTTCTTTTGTTGTGCACACTCATAACAAGAAAGAAGTAGTGTGCGAACAGAGAAAGAAGGAATGACATGCATAACTAAACAAAAGCCCAAATTTTTTGGTTCAAGGGTATTTCAATTTTTGTGATATTTCTGTAGAAGCGAAGGTATCTATGAAAATATTACAAACTTCAGGGGTATCCATGAAATTTTCCCTTAAAACAAATGAACTATGATGGAGCCAAATCGGGCCGTCATGTTTATCTGACTCGTAGAATGCAATCAGCTCACTTTACGATGCAACTGGAGCTCAAAGGATATAGGTCTGCCGCGCAATTAGAGCAGGTCGTGACGTTTATTTCAACCTTCCCACCGACGATCAGAATCTAGAAAAGTGGGCAATGACATGTGGCGCAATATGCTTGGTGGTATTAACTATTAAGTGCATACGAGAGTAGCGCTACCATATTCTAAAAATTGGTCATAGAAATTGACACCCAAACTGATAATCAGAAGCATAGAATTCGAAGTTAGGTTTTGGCCTTCGCTTTGGAAATTTGAGAACTGGAGGTGTGGACCTGAGAACTGGACCAGATCTAGACCCATCAAGCCCTGACTTTTAGTCCGTAATTTTCTGGAAAAGTTGTTGAATGATACTTGCTAGTGATCTATCTGTTAACCGGATGTTAACGAAGTCATTAAAGTGGCCACAATCCAAGAGATTATCACTTTTCCAGCGTCTCTCCTACACCTCACGTCTACCTCATTCCTAGGAAGTAGAGCTTTAAGCATATTATTGAATTTCACAATTTTAGCTCTCCAATATTCCTAATATGACCATATCGGTGAATGTAGTGCATGGTACAAAATGCCGAATCACTCCCTCGATGTGAACTTCAAGTAATTTGTGCAACTTCATCTAACTTGTACCACTGATCATGTTCAAACGGAGTCAAACTGTTAATAAAAGGCCTCATTAAAAGAAAAATGAGCTCAAGAGAAGGCCCTCAAGAGAAGGCCCTCAAGCCCGCCCTCAAGGGAGGTGGCTACAAGGGTCAGAAGCATTTAAACATTATGTCCTTTTTCAAATAAAAAGAGATTAATGCCCTATACGTGCTTGCAAGTTGCAACTCATGAGTCATGATGTAGTATTTCATGAGGATAATTTATTTTTACAATATTATATTGTCTTTGTTTGATGAGTGTCCTTGTTTGATTGGGAATTCTAATTGTAGTTCATTCTTGTATCCTATTAGAGATCCTTGCATTAGTGATTGTCATGTTATAATATTGCTTTGCATCATCAAATGATTTTATCATGTAGCATGGTACATTTGAGTACTTCACACAAGATAGACTAAGACCCTTATGTAAGTACCTTATCTATGCTTCTCCTACCTCAATAAATATGGTAATGTGTCAAGATTGGAAGGTCTTCTCTTGAGCTCATGTTTCCTCTAATGCTGAGTCCGATATTCTAATTTCGACTGGGGTTAACCGGACGGCCAGCTTTGCACCCGGTGCTCACAACTTTAGCACCGGCAGATTCTTACTAAGGTTCGGTTGAAGGCCATTGTCCAATTTCAAAGTAGAGTCAACAAAGCTACACAAAAAAACAACTGCAAAGCATATTAGAAATCGTGAGGCACTGGTTAAACAATGAGTTAATTATGGCGATACGAGCCAAGCTAGCTATGATCTTCTCTAGCAGTAAGTTAGTAAACTGAGGAATAATCTCCAGAACGTCCTCTGTAACGTGTCTCGCCCGCCTTCTTGGCCTTCCTCGTTTCCGCTCCTGGATAACAGTGGTCAATCATGTCATATCTGGTTAGTGCGGTAGATAGTATCCAGCTGCAGAGAACCGCCTTCTCTGCGCCGTACCGTATCGTAGCAATCAAGAGTAACACTATATTTGTTAATTTGGGAAAAACAGGTGTCTCACTTTGTATTTCACCTTAAATCCAAAAAGTTACCTTGAAGGTACTAAATTCAGTCTGAGTCACTAAGATTTTTCCCTAGCAAATTTCTCCTCTCAGGTGAGGACAAGTGTACAAAAAATGCTGAGCTCGGTAAACCTTCACCTCAAAGTCCCAAAATGTACCGTTTTCCCCAAATTAACAAATATTGTGTTGAGTATTTTCATATCCGGCCTGTCGAATCGAAGATCTTTCCCCTATGAGCAATGACGGCCTCTTTTTAATTAGTTTGTTGCTTTTATAAAAGAGAGTTAACATAAGGAAATCATTGCCTTCTGAGATGTAACATCACGTACAATTGTATTATAGAAGTCAGGGGTTGTTCTGCAATGCCTATACTTGCCGACGTTGCCGTCGATACGTATCCTGCATGCTAGCTCCTGATATTTCGGCTACCAAGGAATCTTTAAACATATATTTAGAGATTGAAGCTTGCTATGCAGTTTATTCTTGCTGTGTTGTGCCGTCTTAGTTCCAAACCCTCTGTTTCTCGTATGGAATCGGCAGACCGCACTGGAGCTTCCTTTCCAGTTCATGCTTGATTATGTTTGAATCATCGATTTGTAGTCCGCTGTTCGTTTGGTTTTTATCGGCTTAGAGTAAGAGCCTGGTGTAGCAACTCACTTGGAACGTTTCATCTGTGCCTAATGATCATGTTGCGGAAAGATTGTGTATCCAACCAAGGGTTAGACGGGCAGAATAATGAAGCAGGAGGATCTGAAACGTCTGTCCAGCATGCTCCAGAACCGTCAGCAGCTCCAGTTGGTGGAGAAAGCACCGTCGAAAGCTCCCCTCCGAGCAGTTCCAGTGCTTCTCACGGCGAGAATCCACCAGGAGCTCCGAGCCGTGACCCCCACGTCTGCAAAGAATTTCCGTGCCCGATATGCAACCCGAACCGCGACCAACAGCAGGAGGAGACCTTTCGAGTAGTCGAGCAACATTCACTCAGACCAGCCGCAAGCACTCAGAGTACTATCTTTCGTTCTGATCCCGAGCGCCAGCAAAACATGGAAGTATCTGAGTCCGAGGATAATTTGCAGCTGGAAGTTGCAACCGGTGCACAAGGTCAGAAACTCAAGGATCACTTAGTCTAAGTGGTAACAGTTTGTAGAAATATAGAACTTCATTTTCCTGGAGTTTTATGCATACTGGAGCAGTTTTTATGTGTAGAATCTGTACAATTATAGCTTTTATGTAGAGCCGGCCAGCCGGGTACGGTGGGGATCTTTGTAACTGGTAGGGGTTTGTTAAGTGGCTTTCCAGTTTCCAGTCGTATGTCAATATCTATCGTGTTACCACGAGTGAATTTTGATAATATGAGTGTCAGAATTGTACGTGCAACCTGTAGTCAGTGATTGTGTAGTGCACTCGAGGTCTCTCTTGAACAAATGGGTTTGTGTAAAGGAGCTGAATTATTTCGGAATTATATACTATACTTCGACTCCCAAGTATTTTACACTACGTACTTACTGAGAATCAGTGATCCTGGATACTTAATATTCCAGCATCCAACCAATTGTTGAAATCTCCACAGTCACCGAGTTATTGAGATATTGCCGCAGTGGTGTCCATGTATTTAGTCTGCCCAGAAGAAAATGAACCGTCCTCCCATACTGGCAGAATGACACCGTCTTTTAGAACTGATATGATGCACTTCCAGTAAGTTATGTCACAATTGGGAGCAGGTGCTTAGAACAACTCGGTTCTTATGACTTTACTGCAGAACCCATAATTAAAATAACAGAACTATATCATTTGGTTCTGTTCTAACAAGTTACAATTACACTAGTAATGTCATTAATGTAGTTTCGACTTTCAACACGTTGCTAAGATATGATCCTTCATCCCTGGAATGTTGTTACAAGTGTAGTCTTCAGTTGCAGCTCGTCCGGTCGTCCCACTTGTGCATAGAGAGTACGTGTAAGTATGCTTCTCTACCCTAGAGGTGTATGTATTCTGACAGTGTCAACTAATGTATCCTTTGGAAGGACCATTACTAGCTCTAGTATAAAGGAAAGAATGATTGTCAGATAGCAAGAAAAAGCATATACATGAGGATTTCCATATCTTGAGTAAATGTGCTAAGCGTTATTCTGTTTATGCTGTATGTATTGCAACAGAGAATGAGTAAGTCATCAATCACTACCAGGATTTCAAGTGGGTGTGCAAAGTTTTGGTAGAGAACGAACTTTGTGCGGTGTACGTGCTTAAGCATGTACCAAAATGTCATTCAGTATAGTAGGTAGAACTTCAATTTCAGTTTAGTTTAAATGGCTGTATTGCCTGTATTCCGGGGTCACTTTCACAAGGGAGAAAACAGAATGAGAAGAAAAAGTTGTGAGAAGAGAAGAGGGGTACAACCGTGGCTTGAATTGCAAGATATGTAGGCAGTTCTAGTAAGCATGCACAGTCCTTAAAATTTCCACTTCAACACTTCTTCTGACCAGTTACCTCCAAATTATTTATCGATTTTTACCATCTCTTCTAGGTCCCTAGGCCATTTTTGAGGAATACGCTACTTCAACGAAATTGATATTACAGTGTTGCTGAAAAGCATCGCAAACCTTCCTACGGAGTAAATAATACTATTAAACTCACTGGTTTTAAGTGCCAGACGAAACATTCTTGAATGGAATAGAGACTTGAGCAAGCAACGAGTGATGTTGTCTTGGCTGATAGTTTCCAATGAATGTTCTTGTGCAGTAACTATAGTCTGTATCTACAGCATCATTGCTTCTACTAGAAACAGCCCCTCACGATTAAGCAGCACATTTATGTAGCACTACGTAGTGCTCAAACCTGGTCACATTGGAACTGGACTTTCCGGTCTACTTGACCTACGACTTGACAGTCAATAATTCGGTGTGTGTTGAAATTCCTGTGCACTCCGACGTTTGCGTTGGTGCTCTCAAAGGTCTTCTTACTGCGACCGGCTGTCTGCAAATCCGCTAATAATTGTACTTCCAAAGCAACTTGTCCTAAAGGCCCAAGCACTGTTTTTTGGCAACACAGCGATTTTGGGCAGCTCACTACAAGTGGACCTTTCAATCTTTTTTTTGGAATTTTCACACATGATTTGTCCAAAAAATAGCTTTAAGGTCCACCAATTTTCATAACTTTTGACTACATGATTTAGAAGTTATTGCATGATATGTTGTTTTTTTAAAACTCTGGGCAACTTGAGCAGCTCAAAAAACTTTATTGAAAATTGCATTTTTTTAGTTTTTTTTTTGGAATAGGTTCTTTAGACTTATATGAATATGGGAAGCTTCCAATTGTTCCATTTTGATTGATGAAATGAAAGTTATGAGAATTTTTAGTTTGCCAATAGGTATGGAGTCTCTCAAAAGTCAAACCACGCCTACCCGCAAACTAAAAATTCTCTTATCTTTCATCTCATAAATTAGAACTAAATGATTCAAAGCTTCCCACGTTCATATAAGTCTAAAGAACCTATTCCAAAAAAAGAAACTAAAAAATTACAATTTTAAAAGAAGTTTTTTGTGTTGCCAGATTGCCTAGAGTTCAAAAAAAACAACATATCATGCAATAACTTTTAAACCATGTAATCAAAAGTTTTGAAGATTGTTGAACCTTAAAGCTACTCCTTGGACACATCATGTATGAAAATTTCAAAGAAAGAAGATGAAACATCCACTTGTAGTGAGTTGCCCAAAATACATTTTATCTCCCGAAGGGACAAGTGGGCTTTTAGGGGTTAAAGAAATATATAACTGTCTCAAGAATTGAATGCAGGCGCTTATAAGTTTATAACCAAATCACTAAGTTGTATTTAATTTTATAAAGATTTAGCCCATCAATGTAAAGTTACTGCTTTTTTCATTTATTGATAAAGAGAGAGCCAAAATGATTCTAGTGTATCAAACTTAGTGTCTTAAATACGCAAGTTTGTAATACAACAGTTTCGCTTCTAGCAAGTTAACAAGGTTTTTATGTACTATAAGGATTCTTCTCTCAAGTCTAGTATACTCTATACCTTAGTCTTTATTTTTGATAATAACACTAAAATAATACAAAAGATGTGTTGTAAATTTGTAAAATAATATTATAGCATCCACGTACACAGGTACACTACCTTAAATGTGTTAATTGTTGGACATATGAATTTTTGAAGTGAAGAAGTGAGTACATGAAATTATCTCTTGAAAATATGTGCAAACTTATTTAGAATTCAATGATCCAATATTTGTTTGATAGTATCGTCAGTCATGACTGGTCGATCAAGAAGCACTCGCGTATATAACACTAACAAAAGCGTCATTTCAAATGACCCAGAGTCCCAGGCCAGCATTACGTACAATCATACATACACGGGATACGATGCCACTCTTCCCCCGAGGAAAAATGCAAGCTTCTACATTCAAATCACTGGCTGTAAAAACATTGACTAAGTCTTATTTCTTACGTACAATCAGCGATGCAAGTATGTAACTTGATACCAACGAATGACCAATTCTAGCTAACACCATATTAGGTAAATTGAGAAAAACGGATGTATCATTTTGTAGTCCACCTTAAACTCAAAAAGTTATCTTAAATCAGATTTAAATCAGATTTGAAGGTATCAGATTTAATCTAAGTAACTAAAAAAATTTCACTCTCAAATTCCTCCTTTTGTGAGAGCACGTGTACCAAAGAGCACGTGTACCAAAAAACACTGAAGCTCGGCTCGGTTTAAGATGATCACCTCAAACCTTCAAAAGTCCCAAAATGTACTCTTTCTTCCCAATTTACCTAATATGACGTTAGCTGTAACTATTGTCACGAATTCTTATCAGTGTTTGATAAAAACGGTTCGACACCGGAAACGACCAGCAAGCGAGTCAGCTACCAAGCTAAACATAAGCTAGATTAATACTAGAAGCGACTCCTTGCCGTAGTCAACATACTTTCCTTCATGTGTCAAGATTGTCAAACTGGCGAATCTAATTTTGCAGGGTCGATCGAGGCTGTTTCAAGCTTGAAGGTCTTCACCAGATGTCACGTGAAAATAATTTCACAGCAGGCTCTTTCACCGCCGATGATTCATGTTTATGAATTCACCCGCTACGATCATTTTTATGACAGAGGGGGCAGGGGAACTCCGGGCACTTGTGTCCTCCATCAGGATACGTAATCATCAGAGCAGAAAACACTGGGTTTGAGGAAATACGGTCTTCAGATTCGTATGTAATGAGATCAGACTTACAGTCGAAATTTTGGGGCGGCTACCTTCGGAGTCGGTGGAGATGTCCCTGGTGCTATGACAGGTGGGGCAGGGGAAATAAGGGCATCTGTGTTCTCCATCAGGACATTCCACCTCTGGGACCATATGCTCGCTTTGACTCTTTCGGGGACTCTTTCTACCAGAGACAACGAAGAAAACCTCAGGAGTAGCAGTGCAACTCGCTTTAGGACTAATTTTGTGAAGGATGGTCGTCAAAATGCGATCAATCTCCCTCTGAAAGTCTTCACCATTGCCGCTTTGGATCAATTCTGATTCCACTAATGGTGTTTGGTAATGAATACCGTCGACGTACTTAAGCAACGTGGCAAGCTCCGGCTCTCCATCTCCTTTCTCGTGGATTGGAGTTGATGACTCTGAGGTGAATGCCAATAGTTCCACAGCCATCATCCCCATGTGATAGGAAAGTGTTCAGCTATCTGAAAGAAATTGAGTATTCTTCCAATGGGCTGTCAGAAACGCCTCCTCGTAGCTGGGCACTCGGCTAGATAGGAAGTTAGAGCAGTACTCTAGAAAGCGAAAGAGCTCTATATCTAGCAGTTTGTCCTGAAGAGGTATTTATACTGGAAAAATGTCGGTTGTGAAATAACCTCGTATGAAACTTATGTTTGTACTTACTGGGACTCATCAATGTAAGTAAGAGTTAACATGCTTCTTAAAGAATCCTTGTCTTTTTTGGCCAGCCAAACAGTCCGGAACACTGCAGGCTCTTCATCATCGAGGCAATCCGAAGTCAGCCTGGAATTAGAAGTCAAGCAGGTTTTACTCAAAGGCTAAGTATGGGTTGAACACTGTTTCCAATGAAGACAAGCGCGGTCTTCAAGGTCTTGCCGACAGAGGATTTGAGTCAGTCGAATTGTTGTGATGAACACTCAGTGCATTCCGGAGTTGCATCGAATAGTAACTCCGGGAAACCTTGAGTCCCCTCCAAAAACCGGCGGAGAATGATTTCATGGCTGGAGCCTGAAGTAGGCGGGTGTAGGCTCAGGTGGTGGCCGCCGGCAATTCTCGGTGCATAGAATGCGGCTACCGTTGCGGAAATGATATCGCTCAGTAGATTTGTATACCGAGTAAATCCACAGGAGTGTCGTTGCTTTGGAGTAACTTTCTCGTTTAGATCAGGTTTATGGAGTTCTCAAAATTTCAAATTATTTCCATGCTATATAAAAATTAAGTTAACCCTGTCAGTCTTGGAACAGTTTCTTCAAAAGGTCATAATTCATAAACCCACGTATGTATGGAATCTCTGGTAGGACCAGATTTAGACCTGAATCACCTCATAGTATACGAATTTAGAATTCAGGAGGAAAAGGGAGCATGAATGGAACATGAAATAACAACCTCGGAATGACATGGCTTGTCAAAAACAAGGCATCAACGACACAACAGTGCAAACACCATATTCAGTAAATTGGGAAAAAAAAGAGGTGTCCCACTTTGTTTTCCCCTCAAACCCAAAAAGTTACTTTAAACCAGATTATATGGTATCAGATTATGTCAGAGCCACTAACACCACTAAGATATTTTCCCTCATAAATTCCTTTTTTTAGGTGAGGACACGTCTACTAAAAAAATGTTGCAAGCTTAGTTTGAGGTAATCACCTCAAAGTCCCAAAATATACTCTTTTTCCCAATTTATTGAATATGGTGTTTGTAGAGGATTTATAATTTAAAATCTTAACTTAATAGCACAAATCATATCATATTAGGTGTCATTGAACAATTGACACTCTAAACGCATTATTTGTTAAATTGAGAAAATTATTACATTTTGGGGCTTTTGAAGGTTTCAAGTGACCACCTGAAACCGCATGTGCCCTCACTTGAGAGGAGGAATTTGCACGGGAAAAACTCTTAATGGCTTAGACTAAATTTGATACCTTTGAATCTAATTTAAGGTGACTTTTTGGGTTTAACCCCTAAAGGACCAAGTCCTTTCTTCTTTGAAAATCTCTGAAAATTGCCACTTTTGGGGGAATGAGTAGAAAGGTAGGAAAATAAGTTCTTTAGAAAATTCAACCATAAGATATTGTCCTAGACTATGGGAGGTAATTATGGAAAAAAATTTAGCTCATTCTAGATTTAGAGGAGTGAGATATTGACATCTAAAGTGAAAAAAAAAAAAAAAAAAAAAAAAAAAAAAAAAAAAAAATCTCTGCTGCCCAAAAATTTGAGAAGCCTTTAATTGCCCCTAAATCAAAAAAATTGCTCTACTCAAAGTTGAGGTTTATTTTTCCCATGTAGAAGATCAAGTTAGGTAAATATGGGAGAATTTTCAAATGAATTGGAGATGTGGATCATACTTTGTAAAATCTTGCAATGCCATAAGGCCATAAAATTTGCATATACACTAGGCAAGATTAGAGGATTTATGTAAAATTGAGATACATGACTTACTTTGATCCAAATGGTGAAATCCAAGGAATTTTAGTCTACTACAACTTGGAAAAAAAAAAAAGTCAAAAAAAAAAATCCACAAAGAGCTCAAAAAAGTAAAGTAAAAAAGTTTACAAGGGGCAAAAAGAATGGAGGTTTGGGAGTCCCATATCTACCTGCAAACTAAAAGTTCTCATAACTTTCATCTCATCAATCAAAATTGAATGATTCAAAGAACACCATATCTGGTAAATTGGGAAAAAGGGTACATTTTGGGACTTCTGCAAGTTGTACATGATCATGTATAACTAAGCTTAGCGTTTTTTTTTTGTACACGTGCCCTCACTTGAGAGGGGGATTTTGCAAGGGAAAAAATCTTAGTAGCTCAGACTGAATCTGAAACCTTCAAATCTGGTTATGGATGACGTTTTCAGATGTAGGTGAAGTACAAATTGGGACACCATTTTTTCCCAATTTACCTAATATGGTGTTAAAGATTTCCCTTTTGTATAAATCAAAAGAATCCATTTCAAATTTTCATTTTTAAAAAATGCAATTTTGATTTTTTTGTTGAGTTGCCCGCCCTCCCCCTTTTTCAAAAATTCATGCATAACTTCTTCAATAAATGTTGGAATGAAGAAAAAATTAAATGCCCACGTAGATTTTTGAATTCCACACCTTCAATAAAAGTTTCAAAAAAGCACAAAAAATAGATTAGCTATAGGTATATGCCCGAAATCCATTTGTCCCCTGAGGGGACAATTGGTCCTTTAAGGATTAAAGTGGAGTACAAAATAGTACCTCTATTTTTCCCAATTTAACAAATAACGCATTTCTAAGAATGATGTTATAAATGATATTGTAGCTGGTGTTGTTGTATTGCCTATTTTTTTATTTAGTGATAGAAATCAATATGTACTTGCGCATGCAACTTATTGTAAAGCCACAAAACTAGCTCTTGTATACTGTGTAAGATAAAGTTTGTATAAGATTGCTTGCTTGTAAATGGGCAACTTACATATTATAAAACAATGGTTCAAATATGACATATGGGCATAATTCTAGTTTGGGGATCTCTAAGGTAGCCACACCTATCAGCATGACCGTCCCCATGGGGGTCACTGACATCATAATTAAAAAAGTAAATGCCTATGAGTGAACTTAGTGATGGTTATGGGTGACAAAGTGATGGTTGTGGGTGATTGGTATGACTATTTTGAGTACCCCTCTCATTATTTAAGAAACAACAAGCCTTGTTTTTAGCATCTCTTACTCATGGTTCCTACAATTTTAGTGATTTAGCACTTTGGAAAATACCCACACACACATGACTATGTGGATAACTTCCCAAACTAAACTAATATTTTTTGTTCTTTGTTTCCAATCTAAGGATATAATTTTTGCCCTTGTCCAACTACCCTAACCATGCTAAAGTGCTTAAACTCACGCTTGTGAGGGCGGCTACCTTAATTGACAAGTCAAGTGTCCAAAAAATTTGGAACCCCAATGTACTTCAGATATCATATTTCAGGACTTTTAGTTTGCCATGACTCCACTTTGAATTATTAACATATTGTCAATTGGACCTTTAACACGTTATTCATTAAATTGGGAAAAAGTGACATTTTGGGACTTTTGGATATTATGTTTTTTTTAAAGGTTATTCAATGAATACTCTTTAAAAAAAACATAAAATTCAAAAGTCCCAAAATGTCACTTTTTCCCAATTTAATGAATAATACAAAGTTTGTGCAGTTAGAAACAAATGTAGAGTCTTGTGTATAGTACATGCTTTTGCCACTTGAAAAGTAAAATCACACTTCTTTGATGTTCTATATAGTGGGTGTGTAAAAACTCACATCATATCCTATTTAAATCCAATTCAATAAAACAAATTATTTTGTAATCTAGATGAGTCCTTTGCTTCATTTCAAATATGTGATGTCATATTATCATAGAGTAGTACTAACAAGCAGTAATGGCACTTCCTACTCGATGCATTCACCATTAGAATTTTATTAGGATTTTCATATGTTAGAATGCAAGGTTAGATTTCAATAAAACTTCAAATTGTATCTTTGTGGTAATATTGCAAACACTGTTTTGAACACAATATTCATTAAATTGGGAAAAAAGGCAGAGTTTGGGACTTTTGAAGGTCTAAGGTGATCACCTTAAACCAAGTTCAGCGTTTTTTTTGGTACACGTGCCCTCACCTTAATGGAGGAATCTGCGAGGGAAAAAATCTTAGTGGCTCATACTAAACTTGATACCTTCAAATTTGGTTTAAGGTGACATTTTTGAATTTAGGTGAAGTACAACTTGGGAATTGCATTTTCCTAATTTAATGAATATTGTGCTTTTGGCAGTGTACATACGCGGTAGAAGCTTGGAGACGCTACCATCATGCAGCCGATCGCCACCGAGTCCCAAAGCTGAGGAGCTGGGAGCACGCATTGATGGGGAGATTCAAAATCCCAATTGCAAAAGATAAGGCTCAAAAATTATATGTTTACAAGAACTATCCATGGGACCTGCTACGATGCTTCATCATCTGGTACCTGTGGCTGGAGCGATGCGAGCAACGATTTCAACTTCAACAACCAGCAGCACACAGAGTACTGCAATGAGCTTGGCAGGCCACGATTCACACAGGCTTGGCCACATGGCGAGAAATCCACAAGTACCCCCATGGAAGACGAACAACGACTGAAGCCAGAAGCTGCATTTCGAGCAGAGTGGGCCAAGCCACCAGACATGTTTTGTAAGCAAGAATCACGTGGTATTAGCTGGTACCACCAACCCCCCTGGCTTGTATTTTACCAAGGGAATTGATATGTGTACCACACCCTAGAGTAAATTTTAGACTCCTATCATCAAAAAGCTAAATTTGAGAATTTGGAATTCAGATTTGGACTCAAAGACCACGATTTAGTCTGGAACCATAAAAAAAAATTGCAATTCAACCATACCCAATGAAAAAGTTTAGTTAGGGAGAAAAATGTTATTTTTACTTTTGTTTGTAAAAAAGATAAACTTTTTCATTAGGTGTTGTTGAATTGCAACTTTTTTTGTGATTTTAGACTAAATCATGGTCTCTAAATCTAAATATGAACTCCAAATTCTCAAATTTAACTTTTTGATGATAGGAGTCTAAAACTTACTCTAGGGTGTGGTACAGTAATTGAATGGGTGTGGTACACATATCAATTCCCCTTGTATATTACCAAGCATGATTAATTAAAGAAATCGCGTGGCAGTCTCGGGAGGCACCCGTTTTTTCCCCACGGGGGTTTTTCAATATCGCAGACACTACAAATGTGATATTCCAGAGAGGGTTGAGAATTTAGTAGTATGATTTTGAGACACTTAAGCTAATTCTGAAGATTGCTTTTCGGATCATTGCTCCATGGCTGTTTAGAATTTCTGAATTTAAACTTCTACTAATGATTGCTTCATATAAAATTTGTTTGTAGATCTTATGTAGACAGATTACTTGCATATTTACAGTAAACACCATATTCGTTAATTTGGGAAAAACAGAGGTACCATTTTGTACTCCACCTCAAACCCAAAAAGTTATTTTAAACCATATTTGAAAGTATCAAATTCAGTTTGAGCCATTAAGATTTTATCCCTTGCAAATTTCTCCTCTCAGGTGAGGGCACGTGTACAAAAGAAAATGCTAGGCTTAGTTTCAGGT
Source organism: Ulota crispa (assembly GCA_963920765.1). Lineage (NCBI taxonomy): Eukaryota > Viridiplantae > Streptophyta > Bryopsida > Orthotrichales > Orthotrichaceae > Ulota > Ulota crispa. Next base: position 8,123,659 of record OY987243.1, read on the forward strand.
GATCACCTCAAACTTCTTGAAAGTCCCAAAATGTACCATTTTCCCCAAATTAACGAATATGGTGTTAGTACCTTAGTACTCCGTGCTTTGGTAACCAAAAATTTAGCACTAGTCAGGACCTCTTGGGCCTGAGTCTCTAACTGGTCCACGACTCCAATACAACAGTATTTGACATTGTCATCTAGTTAACACTATATTTGGTAAATTGGGAAAAACAGAGGTTTCATTTTGTACTCCACCTTAAACATTGCCATATTCATTAAATTGGGAAAACATTGGGTACCATTTTGTACCTCACCTTAATCCAAAATAGCCACCTTAAACCAAATTCAAAGGTATTAGATTCAGTCTGAGCCACTAAGATTTTTTCCCTCACAAATTCCTCCTCTCAAGTGAGGCCACGTGTACCCAAAAAAACGCTGGAGCTCAGATTAAGGTGGCCACCTTAATCCTTCAAAAATCCCACTTTGTATGCTTATTTCCTTTTTAACGAATATGGCGTTAAACCCAGATAGTTACCTTAAATCAGATTTGAAAATATCAGATTTAGTCTGAGCCATTAAGATTTTTTTCCTTGCAAATTCCTCCTCTCAGATGAGGACACGTGTACAAAAAAACAATGGGAGCTCGGTTACTTCTTGTGGATTACTTCACTGTCGGCAGACTTCAAAACAAGGAAAAGGCTCAAATTTCTAGAAATGTAACCTCTCAACAATCACGTTCTAAAACGTTTTTGCCCACTTTCTAGTTTCCAGATTATACTAAAATGTTTCGAGTGCCTGGCTGAGTGTTTGGCTGAGTGTCTAGTCACTGTAGATTTTAGAGATAAAGGAGCGTCAGAAACGATGGTTTAGAGTACCTGTAATGTTTTGGTAGGTGTAACCAACGTTTTCCAACTTGCACATTGAAATCGACAATCACTGAGTACTGAATACAGAAACTTGGAACTACTTTCGAAACGGTCAGAACAATCGAGTCTCTAACCTTTGAAATAAGTAATTTACTTTATGAGCAAAGGCTTTTGGTGTTGCTGGAGAGGTAAAATCTAGTATTGACCAAATACATATCAGATGAACTCAGTTCATAATTTGGGCTTACATCTCTTCACTTGTTCCTTTGTGTCCAAAATTATAATGGAATCATAAAAAGCATTAGTGGCAATTTGACCGTGCAATATTAAGAGAAGCATTGCATCAATATATGCAATCAATTCGTAAAATGTACCGACCTAATCTTCACAAGCGTCTAATCCTAGTCCCCACAAACTAGGAACTATACAGATTTTGGGTTTAGGCCATAACCATGGTTGTCATGTTGGACAAATTGCTTGTTCATCTACTCATCTGTTCCCATACGCCTGATTGAGCTCTTGGTTGTCTGATGTAGACAACTCATAATTGACTTCAGAAATTGGTAAGAAAAAAAAAAAAAAAAAAACTTATCTTGTACATTTTGGTTATACACATGGTGGCCTATATGAAATTAAGATGTGGATTTAAAACCATGTCATGTAGTAAAAATAAAAAATGGTAACATTGAACAAACACGCTTGCTTGTATGGTCATGAGCTCGGTCATGAATCATGAACATTCACCTCTTGTTTGTCTTGTCCTTTGGTCAAATCTTGACTAAAGCAACAACCATGACCACAACATGATCATTGTCAAAATTATCATATTCATTAATTTGGGAAAACCAAATTCCCAAGTTGTACTCCTTACACCTAAAGCTTGGTTTAAGGTGGTCACCTTAAACTCCCAAAATCAGGTGTTCTTCCCAAATTAACGAATATAGCGTTCAAAGTCATTGCATACAACCATTTTGATTATATTGGTGTGATTTGTGTTTTGTTTTATAAGTATAGTGATATATTTTGTGAGCAAAGAAGTTTGTAAGTCAAGCCAATTCACAAAGACTCACATGATCAATCAGCCACCCACACCATTTGAACGTTCACATTCAAGACGCCAGATTACATCCTAGTTCAGACTGGCTGCGTTTACAAGGTGAGGTCACCACTAACAGTTCCCAAGTCCCGAAAGACTCAAATGTCGCCAATGTGGACGTGATCATGCAAACCGAAGTTCCAAGCAATCCATCCTACACGAAATAGTGCATTTAGGTTGTCCCATATTAATTTTCACACTATTCCATTGTTTACCAAGACTACATTAACTTCTGTTATTAACTCTTGTGATAAACAAGAGAGGAAGCAAGCAAAAGGTGGACACAACAAGAAGCACCAAAGTCGAGGAGCAAAAAAAGTGAAGCTTTAAACAAAATTAGGAATTATTATAGCATAAAGAGAAGTGCATGCGCGTCCAAGTGACTCAAGGTGAGTCATGAGGTAACTTTGCCAAGGTAAGGCAACCTAATTGTTAAGGCTACCTAAATGTACTATTTGGTGTAACTTCTCACTTTCACTTGGAATGCTTATTTTAGATTTTTTGAATAAGCTTTCCTCCTCTAAAAAGGTGGAACACCATATTCATTAAATTGGGAAAACTAGATTCCCAAGTTGTAGCGTAATGGTCGGTTTAAGTTGGTCAACTCAAACCCAAAATGTTACTCCCTCCGTCTCAAAATGATCTTCATGTTGGCTTTTTTTTAGTGTCCCAAAATGATCTTGTTGGAGGAGGAAGGGAGTTAGTGATACTTACACATAGTCCAAATGCATGGGCATGCTAACCAATCCCATGCCATCAAGTGAGTGGCCACCAGTGCTCTTCAAAAATGCCTCAAAAATTCAATTTTCAAGCAATTTGAAACCACACTTGGATAACTAATTTGAAACTCAAAATTTTTTCAGAACAATAGGAGGGCATCAAACTCTATTCATAGGTCCAAATTTTTTTGAGAAATTGTTCTTTTTGAGCTTAATCTATATAACAGTTTGAGTAACAAGAAGATCATTTTGGGACAGAGGGAGTACAAAATTCCCAATTAAATGAATACGGTGTTGGGTGGATGGAGTCAAACGACTTGGATGGTTGATTCACTTGACTGCGCTTTTCATGCCGACGTTTGCATCGAGGAGCAAGGTTACCTTGAGTTCCGTCTTGAAAGTCAAAGTTGTCGGTAGTACAGACTCAGCATTATTTGTTCTTTCCTGAACTCCGTGAAAGGTGAACCATCCAATTGACACAGACGTCGTAGAAGTCCTCCTGAAGAAATTTTCCAACAGGGGCATACAGACTGTTAAAATCCTCCGAAAGTTACAATTTTTGGTGATATTGCATTCGTGGTCAATTCGAAAGTAAGGGTAAATTACCACACCAAAGTGATATGACGTCGACACATCCCTCTGCCTTGGACATCCTGGAATTATCTCCAGGCTTCACCAGAGTGCGAAAGGGATTTCGTGCTACACTAGCTTACTAATGGTGAGTCGGCGCTGAGGTAAGTAAAGCGCTGGCCATCGATAGAATTGCAAGCATTTGAAGTAGCAGCATCCATAACTGTCAAATTAAGGATTTAAACATGATATTTATTAATAAACATTTAGCAAATTGTAGGATCTTATTAGCAAGAGAAAAATGATGAGTTTGCACTTTTGAACATATTATTTGGATACTGTGAATGTGTTGTGAAATTTTAAAGAGTTGACTATAATTGCACCTAATATCAACATTAAAGTTTGATGTTTACATGTTGTATCCTTGTAATTACATTTATTTATTTCCACAAATTTTTCAAGATTTTAGAGGTGATGGTTATGGATACAATGATGATTATGGATGTTGCTCGGTTGCTTTCCATCCATACAGAAAAATTGTTCTGCCACCAAAGGACGTGGCGAGATCTGACTTGGCGAGTTTCTCTGGCCGACAGCTGCACAACCGCATGCCTGGACATCATGCGAACAGAGTTTACTAGTCAATCAGACATGGAATTATGATTTTTCATAAGCACAGCATTAGTCGCAATCCTACTCCACAGGAAACGTGGAAATTAGGCCCCTTTGCACTAGAAGTGAGAAGCCATACAGTGCAAAATTTCAGCCATTGAAAACTACATTAACCCCTCAACGCCCCTGGAGTTTTGGAGTATCTGAGAATTTGTTTGAAGTGAATAAAATGCTGGCATTTTGATCAATCTTGTCAATTTTCTCTGAAACGTAACCGTATAAATTTAAGGTAGACATGTTATAAATCATATAGGAAAAGAAATCACAACAATATCACTTAAAAGATTATAATGTTTGATCATGAGGGTGTTAAAATTGTGAAGGTGACTTGAAATTTTTCAATCCTCTTTTTGCATCTCAAACCTAAAATTGAGGGTACCAAACAAATACAAGTATGTAAAGTATAACATGCATGACCTCAATCAATTTATGACTTCTCAAAATATACTCTACAATTTTTTTAAATGAATTTTTATTGTGATTTTTTCTCCAAGTTCTAGTGTACTTGAGGCTCATTTCCAAGAGCCTTCAACACTAGAAAGTGAAGATTTGCAATGGGCACCCTTGCACAAAATCTTGAATAGACAAATCTTGTTAATTCATTTTCAAGATCAAACTCTTGATGCTAAAACTAGACTTCAATAAGAATTCAAATATCACAATAACCACTAAAAAAAACTTGAAGAAAATTTGGGCAACCCTAAAAAAAATCTAGAGGGGCACAATTTGAGCCCCTTGGGCATTGAGGGGTTAACCTCTAAGCGCCCACAGTTGAATCAAGAAAATGAGGCTCGGGGACCATGCTTGAAAACATTGTACGCTCCCAAAGGAAATTAGATCTAGGAGGATTCACCATTGAAACAACAAAAAGGGTGCTTGATGGACTCATTCAAAAATTTGAAAAACTTTTGACCATACCATTTCAAAAATTGTAATAGTCAAAGTACCATTGACTATGTGGTAGTTGGCCAATTTTGGGGAGGTTTGTGGATGTGGACGTAAAAATTCATGCGCCAAAGGAGGCTCTTTTTGATGAAATTTAGGCAGGGGGTGCAATTTACAAGTATCTTGCTTGCTGCCAAATTTGGTGATGTTTTGACATCCGCAAGACGCAAGGTGTTTTTTGAGAGGTCCGGCTCACATGGCATGGTGGACAATAAATGGGGGACACACTACAAGGAAACCATGGTCAAGTTTACAAAAAGGTGACAAAGATTGTGACCTAATCTACAATATACAGTAGGTTAGGTCACAATCTTTGTCAACTTTTTGTAAACTTGACCATGGTTTTCTTGTAGTGACATGTATGGTTTTGACCCTCCACAAGGCCACGGCTTCTAGTGGTACATTTGCAACTGACGCTTTTCGAGTTTGAAGCATGCATGCCAAAACACCCCTATCACAGGTAAAAAAACAAGTCCACAATGACTAAGTGACAATGACTAAACCATGACTGTATAGTCATTTTACAGTCATTTTGTAGTCGTTGTTTAGTCATTGCAATCATTGTCACTTAGTCATTGTAGACCCGTTTTTTTACCAGTGCTAACGGTATGGAACCAGCCATATCTTGTAGTCTCTATCCTTGTGCTGAAACCCTAAACCGCACAAAATGAGATTATGGCGTACTATTGTCATACTAGACTTACACAATCCGCGCTTGTACAAGTGGTGAAACCCCCATCACCCACTATGTAGCATGAGAGTAGTACCGTAGCCATTAGCCAAAGCAAGTACAATTTTCAGGGCAGTACAATTTTAATTTGGACCTTCTAGCCTATGGGGCGCTCAAGGGTTAAGAAGATCAAGCAATGTTGGTTTACATTGGAAATTTTCTTCCTAAAGGACAAGAAAATGAAAAAATGAAGAGGACAACACTTTTGTTCTCTGCACATGGCAACAAACATGCACTATTTTGGGTCCTTGGAATTATACTTAGGTCCATAGAAAGAGGTGGGCCCGACTATAATTCTTAAGACCATTTGATCAAAATCCTTGCAGTCAATCATTTTTAATTTTTAATGTTTGTTTTAGGAATTATGTTAAAAAATAAAAAACTCAATTTTATGACTCTTTCCTTTTTTACATTACAACTAAAAGCCGTTAATTACAAAGGCTAGCCTTTCAAGAACAAGCCATGGCCCATGACTTCTCACCTCTAGTGTAAAGAGGGCCTTAATATGAACCAAAATAAAATATTGACAATAGCCAATCGACACCCAATGCAGTGGGCTCGGTTTACTACACATATGTCAATCTAGGCCCTGCCTCTGTCAGAAGCTAAAAAAATAATGTTCCATAGCTGCCCCTGCCTAGGCCTCAGAGCGCCCCAGCATGAAACTAAGGTAAGAGGCTCACAAATTGACCATCTAAGGGCTGAAACTAAAATTTGGAGAGGTGGAACTTCTTGAAATAGTTTTTTGTAAGTTTTACTTGAAAGACAAGAGGAATTGGTATCTAGTCCAAATTTTTTCATATTTTTTGGAGCTTTCTGGACTTAGTTATGAAATTTTGAAGTGGAAAGGTCATAGGGCTCTAAACCGCCCACCTCCTTGAATGTACGTGCAATGTACATTACTAAAAGGCTATGAATAAGAACATGTACATGCAAAGTTCATTTGGGGAGGTGAGCCGTTTTAATGCCCTCATGGAGTTTGAGCCTCCTACCTTATTGTCCACCTTCATGGGCTCAGCTAATGTCATCCACGCGTGGGATTAATAGCAAAAAACTTTTCAAGTTACTTGATACTAGTGTTGTGTTATATTGTATTGCAAACTTACAGTGATTATAGTTGCTAAAAAAAACAATGAAAACTGCAAAGTAATGTTTTCTTTGTTTTTTTAGCAACTATAATCACTGTAAGTTTGCAATACAATATAACACAACACCAGTATCAAGTAACTTGAAAATTTTTGCGCTATTAATCCCACGTGTGGATGACATTAGCTGAGCCCATGAAGGTGGACAATAAGGTAGGAGGCTTGAACTCCATTAGGGCATTAACCCCTAAAGAACCGAGCCATTTTTTTGAGTGAAAATCACTCAAAATTGCCACTTTTGGGGGGGTCAATAAGAAGGTAAACCTTTTTTTAAATTTGGGAAATCCAACAAAAAGATCTTGCCCTAGACTAGATTAGATACTTGTGGAAAAAAAATCAGGTCATTCTAGATAAACATGAGTGAGATATTTACATCTAAAGTGAAAAGAAAAGTTTTTTTTCATGTTGCCCCAAAATTTCAGAAGCCTTTGACCATTCTTTCATGAAAATAATTGCTCTACGCAACTTTGCGCTGTACTTTTCCCATGTAGGAGATCAAGTTAGCTATGTGTTAAAGAATTTTCAAATCAATTGGAACTATAGAACACATGGGAAGAAATAGTAAGTAAAAAGAAGTAGAGAATGAGTCAAAACACTAAATTGTTAAGAAATTAATTATGGAAATGAAAAAATGAAAATCCCAACAATTACAATGTTGTGATAAACAATCTACTTCCTTAGGTTTAGTTTTTTTTCCAAAATATTAAAAACTGTGGAAAATAAAGGACTTCAAAGTTTATTTTAGAGTAGAGAATCCATAATTGCCCACAAACAAAAACTCCTCATAACTTTCATCTCATTGATTGAAATTGAATGATTTAAAGCTTCTCACCTATTAAAAATCTAAAGAACCAATTTCAAATTTTAATTTTAAAAATTTTAATTTTCAAAGAAGTTTTCAGGCTGCCTGGGCGGGCAGTCCTCCCCAAATTTTTAGAAATTCTTGCATAACTTCTGCATTAATTGTCGGAATGAGGAAAAAATTAAATGCCCACTTAGATATTTGAATTCCCCATAATCAATAAAAGTTTCAGAAAATTACACAAAGTAGCTTATCTAAAAGGTACATGCCCAAACTCCCACCTATCCCCCAAAGGGACAACGGTCCTTTAGGGTTAAAACGGCTCACCTCCCCAAATGAACTTTGCATGTACATGTTCTTATTCATAGCCTTTTAGTAATGTACATTGCACGTACATTCAAGGAGGTGGGCGGTTTAGAGCCCTATGACCTTTCCACTTCAAAATTTCATAACTAAGTCCATAAAGCTCCAAAAAATATGAAAAAATTTGGACTAGATACCAATTCCTCTTGTCTTTCAAGTAAAACTTACAAAAAACTATTTCAAGAAGTTCCACCTCTCCAAATTTTAGTTTTAGCCCTTAGATGGTTGATTTGTGAACCTCTTACCTTAGTTTCATGCTGGGGCGCTCTGAGGCCTGGGTAGGGGCAGCTATGGAACATTGTTTTAGTTTTGACAAAGGCGAGGCCCAAATTGACGTATGTGCAATAAACCGAGCCAATGCAGTGGCACTTGCATTTAGGCAAGCATCATGCGCTCAAGTTTCTTTTTGTGGAGTGCCACTTTACCACAATCAAAATTCAAACCGATCACAGACTTCCATGTGTGGCCAAATTTGATATTAAGTATAAAAATAGAGATTTTGATCAATGCTTGTACGTGATTATGTGACTAAAGCCAAAAAAAATTATCTCAAACCTCATTGGTTAAAATATCATTTTTATCCATTGAAGGGTTCACACTTAGGGCTTGTCTGGTATTTCTATTTACCATGTCACCAATCAATATGACCATGTCAGCAAACAAGATAGGTTTTGGGGCTTGCTATGAGAGTGGTTTCAAAGGCTTGTCTTATAGAGGAATATTTTTGCTTTGTAGCAATTTTCTTCTCCAACACTCTTAGATGATGTGAAAATGCTATAGAAGATGAAAGTCCGGAGGAGATGCCACTCTCTATGTTTCCTTCGGTTGCTAGCCTGAACCGGGCCTAATTGGGCAAAAGCAAATTAGCTAAGCGTGCAGGCATGAAGCTCGTGTAAAAAGCAATAAACTTTGAAATTTGATCAATATTGATGACAACGTCAATTTTTTTAAGTTGACAGCATTCATGAGCCAAAAAATGTAACATCTTTCTTCACAAAGGTCTAAGTTTAGTTGTTGCAAACTAGGACTAGCTAAGTCTTGATTTTGGATTTTGGCCGTGCAGTCTGAACTACGTCAAAGTATTGGCATATTGCCAAATTATTGAAACTGACTGTTTACAATAGAACTATAGAAGCCTAAAAAGTCACTGTTATTTTTTCAACTTGTAATAAAATTAGGGAATTGATATGTGCACACAGGGGTTGATATTTGCACACCCCTGGGGTAAATTATAGATTTCTACTATTAAAAAGTTGAATTTGTGAATTTTGAATTCAGATATGGACTTAGAGACCATGATTTAGTTTAGAACCATAAAAAAAAGTTGCAATTGAACAACACCCAATGAAAAAAGCTATCTTTTTTACAAACAAAAGTAAAAGTAACACTTTCCCCCTTAGCTAAGTTTTTTCATTGAGTGTTGTTCAATTGCAAACGTTTTTTGTAGTTCTAAACTAAATCATGGTCTCTAAGTCCAAATTTGAATTCAAAATTCACAAATTCAACTTTTTGATAGTAGAAATCTATAATTTACTCCCCAGGGGTGTGCAAATATCAGCCCCGGTGTGCACATATCAATTCCCTAAAATTAAAGGGACTAATAAAATTGCAACGTAGTTTCAAATGGGAGTTATGGGGCTTGTTATACACCATGAGGAAAGCGTTGTGGTCAAGAGAGCTTTTCCGATGGTACAAGATGGTCCCAATTTGGAAAAAAAAGAACTCCCTACAAAATACAGTGGTGCTTAGTTAGCGTCAACACTTTGGACTTGTAGAAAGTGTTGACCTTATCCAAGCATTGATCATAAACAAACCCTCCATTTGTGTTACTTTCCCTAGTTTTAGGGGTTGCAACTTTGGAGGTGCTTTCCCACCCATGTTTTTGGGACACTAACCAAACACTTTTCTAACTAAAGAGGCAAAATGGGAATTGATGAAAAGAAAATGTTGACCATATGCAAGCACTTGACCTTAACCAATTTCATAATACATGCTTTTGAGCAAAAGGGGAGTGGGGCTCTGATCTTATCCAATTGTTGCTCTTACAGAGGTTGACGCTAACCAAGCACCAATGTATTGGGTTAAAAAACAACTGGCATTACATTTTGAAAGTCAAGTTGACATTTAAGATTTTTGATAAAAGGCAATTGCGTTTCTTCACTTGAATTCTCCCTATCCACATAGAAGAGATCAATAAAAGTGATCACTGAGGGTGGCTTCACATTCTGGCCAAAGGTCAAGAGGCTGTTGGTCTGCGCCAATCAAATTGCAAGAAACCGAGAGTCTGTCCACTCAACCGAAACACACTAGGAGCCAAACCCCAAAGGCCATCATCCTCCAAATGTCTACATGGTAGCACTTTATCATGCAAGGTTAACGGCCTCTTGGCAATAGTTTGGGTCAAGCAAAAATGGAGACCCAAACTATGGTTGAGAAGCCATCACATTGTTTTCATAAAATAATCAAAAGCTTACAAAATCTTGGCCATTTGATTTGGAAGGTCTAATAAATGCTATGGCTTTGAACTTTGGGCTTGACCTTTGGAGGCTTCACACTATGACCATTCAAGTTGAGAGGTCATGAAATTTATGACTTTGGACTTTGGGCTTGGCTTTTGAAAGCTTCACACTATGGCCATTCAAGTTGAGAGTCCGTGGAAGCTCATTGCCAAAAATTTGGCCTTTGGACTTGACCTTTGGAGGCTCCACACTAAAGATGGCCAAAGGTGTCAAAAACAATAATTTAATACCATTTTTCAGCCCATTTTGTTGGCCTCTCACTAAAACTTGACCAGTCGATCCCACGGCCTCTCGACTTGGCCGGTCATAGTGTGAAGCCACCCTGAAACTTATGTATGCCAGTACGAGAATACACTTAACCAAATTCGGTAAACGATTGGACCTTTGCCGACTTTACAATCATATAGATATTTGCCCTTATCCCGAGTAGGTATGTAGATTTATCCTTGACAGTCGGGCTTATTTAAAAAGTCGCTCAGGGAAGTGAGTCGTAGAAGAAATCGGGAAATTATGAAATGGCACCTTTGGATTGGCACCACTCATCATGACAAAGTTGGAAACCCAAAGTAAAAAACACCATAAGGTAGTCTGCTCATAAACCGCGCAGGCTCTAAAATCGCGCACCTCATTAAATGTATTCATATGGTACATGTTCTTTTTCATGATCTTTCAACAACATATAGGTGATGTACATTTGAAGAGGTGGGCAGTTTTAGAGACATATGATTTTTCCACTTTAAAATTTCATAACTTATTTCAATAAGTTTCAAAATATATGAAACAACTTGGATTAGATGTTAATTCTTCTTGCCTTTCAAGGAAAATTTACTGAAAAATAGTTCAAGGAGTTTCACCTCCCCAAAATTCAGTTTCAACCCTTAGATGGATGGTTTATGAGCACACTACCTTAGGTGTCATCACATAATCAGCAGACCATGAATAATGAAGAGCGCCATTCTCGGAGTAATTTTTTGTACCTTGTACCTTCTTGTGCTCATTGTGAATCCACTTAACAAAAGCAAGTATGCAATTCAATTTTGCCCAAATATCTAGGTATTGGCTGCCTAGGCATCCAACCATGAACAGACCATGCGTTCTCCAAGATGACAGAGACGCAAAAGCGCTCAACCCTTTAGGGCTGAGAGCGCCTTGGATTAGTGCTAAAATCCATCAAAATTGATTTCCTTGGGCCTTGGGCCTAAGGGGTTAAGGGAAGTATACCCATTCCTTACCACCTATCTAATTCTATCACTATGCATTCAAGGTGCTCATTTTAGAACTAAGATGACCACTGCAGGTACATAATGATGGAATTGGGCAAAAAGTTGGGAATGGGTATACCTACCTTAATGTCTATAGTGACCTTTGAGCATTCTTGCACATAACTTGTAACTTGCCAAAACGTGTTATTTGTTAATTTGGGAAAAAGCATACAAAGTGGGATTTCTAGCTTTAACACCATATTTGTTAAATTGGGAAAAATAGAGGTACCATTTTGTACTCCACCTTAAACCCAAAAAATTACCTTAAATCAAATTTGAAGGTATCAAATTCAACTTGAGCCACTAAGATTTTTTCCCTTGCAAATTCCTCCTTTCAGGTGAGGGCATGTGTACCAAAAAAAACGTTGCGAGCTTGATTTTAGGTGATCATCTAAAACCTTCAAAGTCCCAAAATGTTCTATTTTTCCCAATTTAATGAATATGGTGTTCGTTTTTCTCTAGAGAACGCCATGCTCATTGAATTGGGAATTTGTTGACTATTTTCCAATGAAATGAGATATATACCATCCATAAATATGCTCTTTTTGGACAAAGAGTTCATTAACTTTTGAAATTTTGGATTAATAAGGTTTGAGGTGACCTCCTTAATTTGAATTAAGGTGGCAATTTTGGATTAAGGTGAGGTACAAAATGGTACTCATTGTTTTCCCAAATTAATGAATAACAAGTTCCAAGTGTTTCCATTTACTTTTGGAGAGCTCTCAAATTTTTTGTACCCCTCCATTGCTATTCAATCATACTTCACATGTAGTCAATTGGCCCCACAAATAGTCAAGTGACCAATCATCAAGAGGAGTAGAAGATAGAGCTCACTAGAATTGGAATGAATAGTGATTTCAATGGCCATTGTTTAACATGCTTAGTTTGAGTGTCAAGAGAACATTTTCAAGGCCTTGAACATTTATCATCCGATTATTGCATGCACAAGTCCTTGCGTGTGTGTGGGTGTGGATGCTCTTAGAAGAACAAACACCAGCACTAGAATTGGCCATAACAAGATAACTTCCCTATTAGGCGAGCAACTTGTTCTTAACCCCTAAGATGTCTCTCAAAAAGTTAGGTCAACACAATTTTGACCGATATAATCGCATTGCACGTTTGGTGAAACCACTTCCAATCTAGTCTAACATGATGAAGACGCTTTCCACTAACAATTAATATGGTCCAATCTTGTGAATCATATTTTTCAATCCACAAGGGCACTTTGATTGCACATAAGTTGAGCTTTTTTTGTTTCAACTTTGGGCGCTCAAGGGTTAATCCCTGAGCGCCCGGCTCATGACAAGCATTCGGAGATCAGATGGAGATGTTTCATACAAAAATTGGGCACCAAAGTTTGAATAATAAGATTCACAAAACGTGATTGTACTCAATGAGTTGCACCCAAGTACCTCCACTCAGCATCTCCCCTTGTACCAGAATGCAACAGTACAACTATATACCTTAAGTAAGCCCTATTCCTAATTCAGAGCAACCAAAATATGATCACTTGGGCGCTCGGGGGTTAATAGTTTTTGAAAGTCTTTTAATTTGCATTATGGATTTCTCGGCAGTGTGCGGGAGATTTTGAGCTTTTTCAGCTAAAAACCTACATTTCTCAATTTCATCCAATTTTTTCAGTGGATGCACTAGTTATTCTCCATACATCTACACTATAATTGGAAATTTTGCAAAAACTTAGTTAGTTTTTAGTCGATTTATTCAAATTTCAATTGATTTTTTGCACATTTCATTCAGTTGACTTTCTATTATTTTTTGGCTCTCTTCATTCATTGCTCCTCGGTGAAGGCGTTTGATTGGTCACGTTCGTAATGCTCACTTTAGCCAGTCGGCAAAGTCGCGTCTGTCAGCATGCGCGCCCGTCGTTGAATTTTCAACGTTTGTCAATTTGTGCGAAGGCTCTAGAGTTTAAGGTAAGAGGTTCTAATTGCAATTAGAGCCTGATCACAATTAGAACCTCTTACCTTAGAGTCAAGGACATGAGGCTTTGCTTTGTACAAGCTACAAGCTGGAGAGGCGTAGACGCTATAAAAGCTACTCTCTTTTTTCCTTTTCTTTTCTGCCTTCTCAAAGTCTGTACAGTGGGGGGACAAAAAGATTGGGAAATCTTGAAACTACCTAAATATTGTAAAATTGCTACAAAATAATTTTTGCGGCTAGTAAAATTTGTGAACTTAGCCGTGTTAAAGTTGAAAATTTAAGCTTATTAGCAATGTTTCCTCCCACTTGAACTAAAAGTCAAAATCATATTTGAGATTAGTGGAGTTGGGTGGTGGCCTAAGATTTCCCAATTTTTTTGTCCCCCCACTGTACAAAGTACCTAGACAAAAAAAATTGCTGCCCCCTTTTGTCACTTTGATCACTCACGGAATTTAGCCTTTTAGTAAATACAACTGGTTATTTTTAATTTTGCATCATGGATGTTAAATTCTTACTAGTAATCCCGGTCACTAATACCAAAAAACAACTTCAAAAAATCAAAATCCAATTTTTGGTGAATTGTTTTGTATAATAACCATGGTTTTACAAAAAGATTGACTGAAAAACATTGGTGATAAATTTTTGAGAGTTGATTGCATGGGTATGTAGGAAACATCCATATGCACATTTTCCATGCTAAAAAAGACCCCCTTAAGTAACAAAATTTCAACCTACAAAAATTTGAGTGCAACCTTTAATATGCCCAAATTTTGTAAAATAGACATTTCTTTATGAAAATCAAAATTTTCTATTCTACTCATATATTGTGACTAAGTTTGTACTTTTGAACATGATATTATGTTTCTTTAGTGAAAAGTTAGTTAAAACATAAAAATATCTATTTTACAAAATTTGGGCATATTAAAGGTTGCACTCAAATTTTTGTAGGTTAAAATTCTGTTACTTAAGGGGGTCTTTTTTAGCATGGAAAATGTGCATATGGATGTTTCCTACATACCCATGCAATCAACTCTCAAAAATTCATCACCAATATTTTTCAGTCAATCTTCTTGTAAAACCATGGTTATTATACAAAACAATTCACCAAAAATTGGGTTTTAATTTTTTGAAGTTGATTTTTGGTATTAGTGACTGGGATTACTAGTAAGAATTTAACATCCATGATGCAAAATTAAAAATAACTAGTTGTATTTACTAAAAGGCTAAATTCCGTGAGTGATCAAAGTGACAAAAGGGGGCGGCAATTTTTTTTGTCCGGATACTATACAATACCAGTTAGTATTGATAGGTAGAAATTGTTTTGGCATTCCAAAGAAGTTTGTATAACAAAAAATGTAAAAGTCATTTCAATCTCATATTTTTGGTATTTGATTCTCATGCAATCCCAATTGGCCATACCAAATCTTGGTTACTAAAAACCAAAAACCTATTTTTGGTAAGTTGTTTTGTGTCTCACGATTTTACAAGAAAGTTGATTAAAACACATTGGTGATGAATTTTTGAGATTTGATTGCATGGATAGGTAGGAGACATCCATACGCACATCTTTCCCTTTAACAAACATCTTGAGAAAGTTTAAAATTTTGTCAATAGAGATTCAAATGCTCAAGTGATCATGACTAAATTTAGTAAGATAAATATCTCCATTTTTTAATTAGCTTTTGGCAAAATAAACATATCATCATGTTCAAAGGTATAGATTTAATCATAATATATGAGTCAAATAGCACAATTTAAATACCATGAAGAATTATCTATTCTACTAAATTTGGTCATGATCACTTGAGCATTTAAACCTCTATTGACAAAATTTTAAACTTTCTCAAGATGTTTGTTAAAGGGAAAGATGTGCGTATGGATGTCTCCTACCTATCCATGCAATCAAATCTCAAAAATTCATCACCGATGTGTTTTAATCAACTTTCTTGTAAAATCGTGAGACACAAAACAACTTACCAAAAATAGGTTTTTGGTTTTTAGTAACCAAGATTTGGTATGGCCAATTGGGATTGCATGAGAATCAAATACCAAAAATATGAGATTGAAATGACTTTTACATTTTTTGTTATACAAACTTCTTTGGAATGCCAAAACAATTTCTACCTATCAATACTAACTAGTACTGTACAACCTCTACACTAAATAGTGCATTTAGGTTGCCTTAACCCCTAAACATTTGAGAGCACTGCTATGACCAGTAGAAAGCAAGGTGTTTTTGTTGTATTTGGAAAAGTTCCACACCTTTACTACATTTAAGATCAATAAAAAAGTTGGATAATAGATCAAAGCGGCTCTAGTGAGCTACTTGAGATCCAAAATTAAAACTTATTATTGGTAGCAAATGCTAATTATATGGTAGCGTATATACTGTGCCCTATGGTCATTTAAAGATTAACCCCTAAATGTTCAAGGTAAATTTTTTGTTTTATTACAATATATTTGAGGTTTTTGAATTGTGATTGTAAGATCATTACTGAACAACAAAGAAAATTGTAATATTATTGTAGGATCTTGAACTTCAAGGCTTCTAGATGGTGATGTCAAATAAATCTTAAAATAGCTATGCAAATGATAATCTCTAAAGGCCCAAGTGGTCCCTTAACCCTTTAGAGACCACCAAACCATATTTTGGTTCAGCAGAGTGGTTTTTGGCATATAGAGTGAAATTGCTCTACAATTTGGAAATTAGTCTTGAAGAACGCTTTTGATCACAAGAATTTTGCATCCATCTAAAAAAATAACAATGCAATCAGGTATGTGAGTTGACAAATAATGATGTTTATATGGCATGGCTTCAAAGTACGTATCCATTTTTCGTCAAAGATGGATCAAAGCAACAACACAATACATCAAGTATGCAAGAAGAATGTCAAATTTCAATTGCACAATTCTAAAAAATTTCAAATTGCTCAAGAAATATGCTTGTATTGGTTTCCTATAGAATAGTAGTATAATTGTAGTATTTGAAGATCTATTGAAATGATGCTATCATTTCATCTTAAAACAAATTGTCCTACATTTAAGGCCAATTCTTTATTGTTTTCACCAATTAGATTTTCCATAGCATTTATCAAGTTTCTTGTAAAAACATTTTTGGGTACCAAAGAAAGTGGGATTTTTTACCCTTTTTTTCCACTTAGCTACACCTTGTGATTGCTATTTTTATCCATTTTGTGTGAAACTAGTCTTATTGGAAAGGTGGGAAATCCAGCTTTCTAGAAATATAAGGCTCTTCTGAAGCAAAGCTTGTATGAAGTAAGATACAAAACCACACAAACATGAAAACTAGAGAATTCCCGCCTACAACTCACTCAATCATTATAATATTTCATCTTCAACGGTAGATCTAATTGAGATTTTGACGCTTTATAGTAAACAAGGTCTACTTCTCATTTGTACGGTTGGATTACTAAAATTGGGTCCATAATTGATTCAAACACACATCCAAGTTTACTACCCTGGTTTCTAATGGATTTTGTGAAAATGTGTGTGGTCTTTAAAGGGTTAAGGGCCAAGTGGGGGTTTGGGCATGTACTTACAACTAAACTACTTTGTGTGATTTTCATAAACTTTTATAGAAAATGGGAAATTCAAAGATCTGCATGGGCATTTAATTTTTTCTTCATTTTAGCATTTATGGAAGAAGTTAGGCATGACTTTTTGGAAAACATGGGAGGGCAAGCAATCTAAATAAAAATACAAAATTTTCATTTAAAAAAATTAGAATTTGGAAATTAGTTCTTTAGAATTACATATATGTGGAAAGCTTTAGATTATTCAATTTTGATTGATAAGATGAAAGTCATGAGAAGTTTTAGTTTGCGGGTAGACATGGGACTCCCAACCTCCATTTCTTTTGCCCTTTGTAAAATTTGGTGCTTTGCTTTTTTGAGCTCTTTGTGTATTTGTTTTTTGACTCTTTTTTTTCCAAGTTGTAGTAGACTAAGATTCCTTGGTTCTTACCGTTTGGATCAAAGTAATTCAGATTTCTAAATTTTACATATATCCTCCAATTTTGCCTAGTGTATATGCAAATTTCATGTCCTTATGGTATTGCAAGATTTTACAAAGTATGATTCACACCTCCAATTCATTTGAAAATTCTCCCACATTTACCTAACTTGGTCTTCTACATGGAAAAAATAAACCTCCACTTTGAGTAAAGCAATTTTTTTGATATAGGAGCGGTCAAAGGCTTTTGAAAATTTTGGGCAGCGCAAAAAAAGACTTTATTTTTCACTTTAGATGTCAATACCTCACTCCTCTACATTTAGAATGAGCTGATTTTTTCCCACAAGTACCTCCCGTATTCTAGGGCAAGATCTTATGGTTGGATTTCCAAAAAACTTTTTTTCCTACTTTTCTACTCATTTCTCCAAAAGTGGCAGTTTTCAATGACTTCCACAAAAAAAGGGCTTGGGCCTTTAGGGGCTAAGATATTTGTAATTGAATGTGGATAAGTATGGAATTTACTTTTTTATTTTGCAAACATCTAAAAAATGTTGTCAAAATGTTGTCAAAATGTTGTCAAAATGACAAGTTTTGTGTACAAAATTGAAAAATTAACCATTATTTTATGATGGTTTAGTATTTATTATTGTTGCTTCAAAACTAATGAATCCTCTTCCAAATTCATGATTACAATTTCACAAATAAGTTTGCAATGCAATAGTCAAAGAGCTACCACCAAACACAAATAAAAATTTTCACTCCAATTACTGATAAAAAATCATTATAAATAAATAGAATTCAACTAGCAACGTATTCTAACTCCTATAAGAGGGACATTCCAAGTGAAAGTAGCTCAAAAACACATATGGATTTCATTAGATGATGAATCCTCAACAGAAGGGCCCTCACTACCCAATGAGAGATTTTTATTTTATTTTCAACTTGTTGTCCATTTTTCCAAAGTGGTAGCTTGTCATAAGCACATTATTAATACTATTCATCACAACTTTTAGTGCGTAGCACACATGATTGCGATTAAGCTTCCACAAACAATGATTCAAATGTAATATGAAGGGCATTTAAATTGAACATTGAGGCTAACTTTAGACCTCATGTTCTCTACAAAAATAATTAACATTCAAATCCTTGCTATCACCAAGTTCTCACACCAAAATTTGGTGCCTTGGGTATTCAGGGGTTTACAATTAAGTTGCCTTACCTTTGAAAATTACCTCATGCTTCATTGCTTGACCACTTAGAGGGGCATGAAATTCTCTAAATATTGGGATTTTCACATGGTTTACAACATAGGTAATGCTAGTTTATTTTTCCACAAAATTGTTCTTACCAAGTCCTTATTGTTGATAGAATTTATTGGTTACATATATTTATTAATGAAAATTATTTTCATGTCAATAAGTATTTATGTAGTGTAAAATGTTAAATTAGTACAATGCAACTTGAATGCACTATTTAATGTAGATTATTCATGGGTCCCATATTTATATAGCGATGATTGTCTATTTATCACAAGATATTCAAAATTCTCTATAATAAAGCATCATATGTCAAGCATTGGGTGTCTATCTATCATTTTAATTTTGAAACTCAAAAAAGGAGAAGAGAGAGGAAAAGGCATGCATAACATTTAGTAGCGTGAAGAGAGGCTGCCTTTCCCTCTCTTCAGGCATCATCCACAAACTTCATCATGACAAAAAAAAATTAATTTTTTTTAATTTTTTTAAAATTTTTCTGACATGGCTAGCCCTCACATCTACGTATGTGCACTAAACTAAGCCTCCTTTTCATAAACCCTCTCACAAATTTAGCCATGTGTCCTCTTAGCTAATGATGGGTGTGGAAAATTCCACACTCTTCATGTGGAGGGAGGGCAGGCATAATGAGCGCTATTGAATGTTATGTGGAAAGGGAAGATGAAATGTTACTTGAAAAATCACCAAAAATTAAGAGAGAAAAAACTCAAAGAGAGTGCAAGGCATACTTGTTTGTTTAACATTGGAATTTGGTATATTGATATACACATTTACGGGTTTGGAGTGGAAAAGCTCAAGTACAAAAATAAAGAAATTTTTTGCATGTATTTTGGATTTTATCAGTTTTGTCTCCTTTAGTGGCTCTAGACTAAACCAAGATCTATGAGTCCAAAGATGTCTTTGGGGTTTCCAAATTCAATCTTTGCAAGAATAGAAGCTCGTCTACTATGATTCACAACTATGTTTGAGCAATATACCAAGCCTAATATTGTAATTATGAGACAATTGAATATTGAATCAATAATAGTTAACAACAATTATTCAATAAGGTATTGATCATGGTCTTGAGTCAGCACTCCCTAAGCTCATTATGGCAACATCACATCACTTATTACAATTGTTTTTCACATTTAATTCTTTGGACAAAGTATATGAGTATGCAATTTTGCTT
Organism: Ulota crispa; assembly: GCA_963920765.1. Classification (NCBI taxonomy): domain Eukaryota; kingdom Viridiplantae; phylum Streptophyta; class Bryopsida; order Orthotrichales; family Orthotrichaceae; genus Ulota; species Ulota crispa. The sequence goes on from OY987243.1 coordinate 8,143,690, forward strand.
TTAGTCTTGAACATTAAGGTAAGAGCACCCATAAATGTCAAACTAAGGGTTTTGAACATGATGACTATTAATAAACAACTAGCATTTTATAGGATCCTATTAGGAATAGAAAAAAAAAGTTTGCACTTTTGAATGTACTATTTGGATACTGTGAGAATAAGTTGTGAATTTTTAAAGAGCAAACTGCCATTGCACCCATAACCACTTTCAAGATTTCATGTTCACATGTTGTACATCCTTGTAATTACATCTATTCATTTCCACAGATTTTCCAAGATTCCAAAGGTGACAATTATGGGGACATTGATGCTTATGGGTGCTTCTACTTTATAGGCATTGTGTAGCTTAACCCCTGAAGGGCCCTTGGGCTCTAGAGATACGGTACTAAATACGGTCGCAACCAATATTTAGAAGTTTGAATTAGCTTGAAATTAAGTGTTGAAACCATACATATTGAAATTGAAGAATTGTACAATGGTGGGTGCATTTTTTTTTTGGAAAGCCCTCAGAGCAGCTCAAATACAACTATACATATGACCATACATACGGCCACAGATGGCCAATGGGCCGTTCAAGGGTTAAACCCCAAAAATAGGTCATTGATTCATTTGAGTACTTTTGAAAAAAACGGAAGGTCCAAATTTTTTAAGGGGAGAGTAGGCTATATCATCTTCATTCTTAGATCCTCAAAACATGAAGCAAAACTATATGCTCATATATTTCTCAATAATTGGAGGGTCTGGCCAATTGAGCTTGTACAAAGATAAGCAAAGATAGAGAAATCAGTACACGGAAATTTAACTAGTAAGCCCTTTCTTTCTCAAAAAGTGAGCTAATGCTATATTGTGCTACAAGAATTACAGTCAATCACGTAATTTCATGCTTATGATTTACATGAAGGTAATGAAACCATGGTAACTTAATCAACTGCAATCATTTAAGTGCAAGGTACAAGTTGATTATATAATGCAGTAATCCTATTATCACATGTTTGTCATATGTATTGATTTTAAGTTCTACGATTTTGTTAAGATTATTGTTATAAGCAACAATATTGTTGTACACTTTGTTTATAGAACCAAAAAAATCACACTCTTAAATATAATATAGGATTTCACTCATGCTTAATACTTATCATAGAAAGAAAAGATTTTGAAATTGAACAGCAAAACTTGACACATTGAAAACCAAGTGCTTGATTTATATTTTACAAGCACAAATGAATGGTCATATAGTTTTATCAAAAACAATGAGAATCTTGTATCAAATTAATGTATTGCATCTATTCAAGAACACAATTTATCTGTTTTTAGTGCTTCAAAGTTCAAAGGATTAAAAATTTAGTGTAACTCATCATGGTAATATCAATTAATGTTGAGGTTTTTCAAACCCAAAAACTCCACAAAACTATTCAAATTTACAATATTCACAAAAATAATACGCATTGAAACCTTCGTTTCAATAACATGAAGTGTTGGTTATTATAATAGTTTTTGAATAATACGATGTCTATGCTTAAATCTTGTATTTTTATTCCAAATAATTATAATTCAAGTATAAAAGTTTACTGAAAGGCCATCTGGATTTTTTATGCAATTCCCATTGTTGTAATAATTCATCATTGTAAACTGAAAAATTGCTTGTAATTATAGCTTGTAAATTTATAACGTTCAAAACTTCATGTTCAAAAGTAGTCATGTTGCTTTGTATATTTCAATACAAAAAGATCTATAAATGAAATAAGATAGTACAATTTTTATACAAAACCATCTTCTATTCAATTGATAAGAAGGATAAACGCATTATAAACCAGGATGTGTCCCTAACTCTGAAATTTTGCGCAAAATAATTTGTAATGCAACCATAAATACAACAATAACTATTTCTAAGTTTTCCATCTCAAATAATATTCTTATGATTTAATGCCTTTATTTTATGTCTTACAACTTTGTGTAAATAGCTTCCATAATGATTCAATTTTATTTAATGAAATTAACAAATTAAATAGAAAAAAATAAAACATTCATTGCTTTGTATACTTCCATGATTCCTTTACGGATTTGATCATTTTTACGTTCTCTTGATTTTTGTAGATATATGAGATTCAAATTTAATTTTGAATTCACCAGCGTCATTCTCAAAATAACACAATAGGTTTTCTCAATTTCATCAAGTGTACTTTCATACACATTCAAAATCCTTCAATTGTGTCTTTTCAATGTAGATTAAAACTCATCAATGCGGTGTCAAATTTTCAAGCACCCAATCATATCACACCTTTTTAAATCCATCATTTATGCTGCATTTTAACTTTTCAATAACTAAAATACCATCCTCACTCACGATGCCTTTAGCACTAAAAATGTACTTAGATCATCATTTGAGCATTGAAAATGGAATATTTATACAATACATCATTGTAATACAACTGTAATCAACTATATCAAGGACTATCACAAATTTCTATTAAAATTCCAAGTCCAAATCTTTTTAAACCATCTCCAACTTAGAAATAAAAGTTATACAACAATAGATCCCAAACTCTATATTATTCTCTAAACTCAACATTTGATCTTTTTGAAGGCTCACTTGCATTATCCAATGCATGCATAATTTGTATTTAGCACATGTAGAAACATTGTAGAGGTATCTTTTTTCACATGGAAACAAATGCTTTTAAGTCAAAAGTCTATGCCCAAAAGTAAATAAAATTAGAAAATGGTTGCTGTTATAAAACGTATAGAAGAGGAAAGCTGATTAGCTTGCTAGTTTCTCAATATTTTTCAAAGTAATGAAATAAGAGTTTCACCTCTTTATGGTTTGTATTGAGAAAATTGCTTTTGATTAATGAATTGATATTATTCAAGATGATTGAGTTAGTGTTTTGTACTTTATGAATTTTAATCTTTTAGCAAATATAAAAATTTATAATTATGTTAAATTCAAAAACATATAACTAATTGCAATCTAAGGAAACACTTATTGATAACATCCAAATTAATATTGTGGATAATTATTAAGACCAACAGTGCATGATCCAATTAATCATGTTTCTAATTGTTAACTTGTCAATAATTCCAATTTTAAATTGCAAATTATTAGATTACTGAAAATTTTAAATTTGAACCATTAGACCAATTTATAAACTAGGTACAAAAAACCTCACCTCAAATTATTGCTTTGAATTTGAAGTTCTCAAAGTAGTAACTAGAAGTTTTTTCTTTAATGATTAACGGGATTTTTTTATAGGGGAATATTTTGGAACAAAATACAACAAGTTCTATTGTAGAATATGCTACGTCCTTTTAACATTGATTGTTTCTTCAATGGAGGAATTGAAATTTTCTTTGTAGAATCATTATAAAAGACCTTAAATATTTGGACTAATGGATTTCACATATATTGTTAATCAACAATCACCTAGTATATAATGGCTTTCATTTAAACATTACCTAATGTAATGATCTTATTAGAGGCTAACAAAAGACCTTCCTAAAAGCATTGTTTTTCATTTTTAGTTTGGGCTTTTCCTATTCACATCAGTACAAAATTCCAAGTTCCAAACATTACTTGACTTTCATGATTCTTCAGGACTTGATTTTTTTTTTGTATTATGTAAAACCAAATATGGAAACAATTGAACTCAAGTAAACGTTATTACATTACCTTTGCCAATAAAAAGGAGTTTCAAAAATTGTCATTTTTTTGAGATTTACACAACCAAATTTAATAGGTGTGTTTGACCTCAATTACATCGTCATCAATATGAAGATGATGTTTTAATACTTTTGAAGAATAAATCAGATACAAAAATTATGTTGTATCAATGCTTCCTATTATCAATTTTGCTTTTTTGGAACAAATCACAATATGATTGATAAATAGGTTGCATAAACAATCTTAGCACAGCCATAATAGAGGATTTCTTTTGCAAGAAAGGTTTCAATTTCAAATTTTATACAAAAAAATAGGAACTTGAGCATAGGTATAGGCAAAACATATATTTTGTAGCTAAAAGAATACAAGTGTTTTTCACCTCAAAAACCAACCTAGTTCAAAAATTAAATACAAGCAAAAGGATACTCTTATAAATTTGAGCTCATTTACAACTTCAAACTCAAACAATATCAAAATTTTAATTTTTGAAATAAAATCTTTAATTTTAAAGAAATTTTGAAATATGTAATTCAGCATATATTGACAAATATTGGTAAATTCAAATATACATTCAGACAATCTACAAAATATGGTTTACAACTTTTTGTTTTAAAACAACTGTTAACTTGATCTTCTAAATTGCACATCATAATAGAACTTCAAATTTTTAAGAAACTCATATTACTATTTGGTCCTTAATGGGTCAAACATAGCATTTGACATTTGTAAGTAAGCATGCAATAAATCTAGGTATTATAAATTTCAATCTAAGAAGACTTAGCTTTAATCAAATAAATCTAACTTTGACAAAAGTGCTACCAAGTAGAGACTACCAAGTAGAGGCTACAAAAATAGGTGTCCTTTGTTCTCACCCAATTGGGTTTATTATTTGTACATATATGAGATGTTCATTGCTAGCTAAAATTAAACTTTCAAAATCTACTACAGTCACCTAACTTATTGCATTTTGAGTTATGTATTATTCATAAATAATAACCCAAAAAAAGCTTGGAAATATATGTAAAACATTAAGAAATCTCATGACACTTTGTCTTATTTTGTTTAACCCCTAAAGGACCGCTGGCCGTTTTGGGGGACAAATGGGATTTTGGGCATATACCTATGGCTAAACTACTTTGTGTGATTTTTTGAAACTCTTATGAATGATGGGGAATTCAAAGATTTACCATGGGCATCTAATTTTTTCTTCAATCTGACATTTATTGAAGAAGTTAAAAACTAATTTATGGAAAACAAGCAAGATCAAGCAGCCCAAAAACTTTTTTGAAAATTGCATTTTTTCAAAATAAAAATATAGGATAGGTTCTCTAGACTTATATATAGGTGGGGAGCTATGAATCTTTCAATTTTGATTGATGGGATGAAAGTTATGAGAAGTTTTTGTTTGCAAGTAGGTATGGTTTCCACCTATCTCATATTTTTATTTTGAAAAATGTAGTTTTTAAAAAAGTTTTTGGGCTACCTAACCTCGCTTGTTTTCCAAAAATAAGTTTTTGACTTCTTCAATAAATGTCAAATTGAAAAAAAAATTAGATGCCCATGTAAATCTTTGAATTCCCCATCATTCATAAAAGTTTCAAAAAATCACACAAAGTAGTTTAGCCATATGTACATGCCCAAAATCCCATTTGTCCCCCATAGGGACAATGATCCTTTAGGGGTTAGAGCTCTCAATGCTTTGGACAATTCACAATTACAAGCATAGTTCATAATTATACATGTAGTTCATAAATACATGAATGTTCCATAATTATTCAAGTATGACTTAGATATTGTAAATCAATATTTTTTTAATGATATAACTATCTTATTTTTTGCAAATTAGTGTGCATATAAATTCTTCTAAATAGTACTTTTTTTAAGTAATTCAAAAGTATATTTAAGTTTCTTAATGTAACAAGCTTTACTAGTTGTGGTCATGCTTGTCATAGTGATTTGTGACAATACACAAAAAAAAGTGTGAACCACAATAATCATGAATACATGACAATTATTCACCCACATTGCATTGTGATTTTGGTGTACCAATGTTTGGATAGCTAATGCCACTCAAGAATTTGGAGCTTTTATTGGAACAATGTTTTGGGCATTTTAGCATACAAAAAGCAAGTTTTGAAAAAACTTGGAACATTCCATGAAAGATTGAGTCAAAGTTTTTTGTTGAGAAAAGTGGAGTCCTTTTTGTTTACAAACATCACATTTTCTCCTTCTCTAGAAGCTAGAACCATAGGATATTGTCTATGATTAAAACACAATGCAATATTTGCAAATTATGAACTCCATCTTCCTTGACACAAAATGTCAATTTCTCATTTCTCATCTAATTTTTGCAAATTTCATGTTACACTCCTTTGACTCTAAAAACATAAAATTTGAATGTCCAGTTTGAAATTCTCCCTCCTCAAGCTCCCAAAATTAAAAAAAAAAATGTGTCCACAAGTATGATTAAATTCAGCAAAATGTCTAACCAATTTTTGTGATAGCCACAAAGAAACAAAACAAAACTAGGCACCCTGATGATAAAAGTGGAAGTCTTAGCATGCTTGGCGGTGTTTTTGGCCACCTAGGGTAATTATGAGAACAAAATTGTGCATTTCACAACATGAACTTTGTGAAAGCCAAACTATTTCATGGAAAAAATGTAGTGTACAATTTTATTTTCAAGGAAAATGGAGTCTAGATTACATGAATACCATTTTCTACATTCGTTGCAAACAACAATCTAGAAAACCAAAAACAAAGATATTTGCAGAAATGAGGATCCACTTTTATTTATCAATAAAATTGATTTGAACTCCACATTTCCTGGAATTGTCCCATGTAGTTTGTGTGAATTTTGCATTTGGGCGTCCTAATTCCTACAGACATTCGTTTAGATTTCTGCAACACACAGAATGATACAAATGTAGGAAAGTTCAACTTCAAGGAAGTAAACCAGCTTCTACTTAATATATGCTTGGGATTACATATCCCTCTCACAAGATCCACTATCAGTTTGCTTCAATTGTAAATTTCTGAGATGCACCATTGTACTCTGCCCTTGTAGATTCATGGCTATTCGTCACTACCAATGAGTCATCTTCTATTGCATTTTGTGCATATGATACTAAACTTATCTCTTGTAATACTTCTATTTGTTTGCAGAACTTTTTGGAGGCAAAGGTACAATTTGTTGTTTTGTCATTAGAATAAATTGTCTATTTGTAATGGAATCAGAAAGCCTGAAGTACCATTTATTGCACAAAACCCACAGAATACACAAAAACTTATGCAAAGACAAGGTAACACAATTTGCAAAACCGCAATAAGAAACTAAGCCTATAAAACCCAAAAGCTTTGTTCGTATGATATAGCGCAAAGTGTGTGAGGGTGTATCCATTGTTAGGATCAAAATCAACTAATCGTCTAAAATTGGTTACACAATTTTCATGACAAAGAAAAAATTGGTGAGAAATAGACCTAGTTTTTCTATTAAGTTGCAGATGGCTCTTAATAACATCTGTAAGTTAGCTCAATACAAGGCATTCTAACAAATAGAAAGAATTGTAAGCAAATCAGTCTTCTCTTTTCAAGATGTAAAAAACTGACCAAAATTGCAATTCATTTTTCTCTTGTGTGTTGATTGATCAATATTGTGGTAGAATAAGGGATTCCTAGATGTTGTTATGGACATTGGGAACAATAGAGTTTATAAAGTAACAATGTTGTTCTTATTTGCTAGGGTTTGGTGTAGATAAAATGCAGAAATCAAGTCATTGTTCTATCATGATTTTTGTTTTAGAGGTGCCTGTAAAGTGCAACTATGTCATTCTATTCTTTTGCTCTACAAGAGGAATTTGCTGTTTCTGCTTGAACTATGTATGTGGAAGACAATGTGACAATTGAGAAGAGAGTGGGAGTGAGTTTCTGTAGAAAATCTTGTGAAGATTTCAATGCATTGTTGTTATGTGTTTGTCTCATTTTCTCTGCCAACTTGTGGACAAACAACAAGCATACAAATAATATATTTTGGAAGGAACTGGGTTCTATGTTTTTGTGATGGCTTTCTATATATATTTTTCCCTAAGAAGCTTCAATCTTCGTGGACTTGGGGTTCCAAAACTTAGCAGAGGTTACAACTTACCTCGAGAAAACTTATGAGAGAAAACAATGTACAAAGAAATTCCATATCTTTTCTTCTTCCACACGATTTTAAGATCTCGTTTTATTAGAACTTGAAATTTGAGTTCCCAAGATATTCATAACCTAACATAGATTCAAATTTGTTATAGAGGGAAGTTAACCCCTAAATGCCCAAGGCACCCAATTTGGGTGTTTGCAAAACTTTGAAGACAAATAAAATCTTATCAAATCACTATTTTTGGTATTTTCTTTTGAACACAAGTTTTTTTTGAAGTCTATTTTCAACAATAAAAATCTGATTTTGAAAATGAATGCTCATGATTTTTCTATTCAAGATTTTGTACAAGGGTGTCCACTGCAATCTTGAGTTTTCTAGTCTTGGAAGATCTTGAAAATGAGCCTCAAATACACTAAAGCTTAGAGAAAAATGTGCATAGAAATCCATTTAAAAAAATAGGGGAGTAGACTTTGAAAGCCATAAATTGGTTGAGGTTAAATATGTAATGACCTTAAATCTCATATTTTTTTAATGACCAACTTTTTAGATTTGACATGTGAAATGGGGCTTAGAAAACTTCAAGTCACTTTTGCAGTTTTAACACCCTCATGTTCAAACCTTATAATCTTTCAAACTATAAGTGATATTGTTGTGTTTTCTTTTTCCATGTAATCTCTAACATGTCAAGTTTAAATTTGTACGATTACAGACTAAGAAAACTTGATGAGATTTATGAAAAGATTGGTTGATTGTTCACTTTCCTGAAAATACCAAGAAATTCAAAAAGACCTTGGGTATTTAGGGGTTAATAGAGGGAAAATTGTAGTGGGGAATGTTATTTCGTGAGCAGGGATCCGTGAGCTGTGACCAATGAGATGGTATTTTGTGTCAAAACAATAAATTCTACTTATAACCATGTACATATGGCCCTATAATTGTGCGTTTTAAACAATCATCTCCTGAAAAACTTGTTCAAGTTTTTTAGTTATTGTATTAATTTTGAATTGAGAATCCGTTCCTGCTCTCAAAATCTTGAATCCCCTCTCATCATGGCTCACCATTTTACGGTCACCAAATAGCATTGTCCAGGTAGTAATGAAATATGTCTAGAAGTTGGGAGCTCCTGTGATTCTGAATTTCATTTCTGTGCCATATTAAAATATGAGTTCCCAAGATTTTTCAAACTTATTGCAGAAACGAACAGGAATAACCGTTCTATATTGCAACAATTCCACACTCTCAAAAAACCAATCAATCTCAGGAATCATTACAAAAAGTCCAAAGAAAAAGACAGAAAAACAGAGGATGCAAAAAAAAACGGATGTTTGCAAAAAAGCTTGAGAATGGAGACTCAATCGAGAGAGAGAGAAGTTGAGAACTTGCCTGAGGATCAAATGAACGGGAACAGAGCGTACTCAGAGTAGAACAAATTCCAAACAAATCTATAGAAACCAGCTATGGCGACCTTGGAGTACTTGGCGGTGTCCAGCAACCACGTCTGATACACGAGGCACAACCCTAAAACGGCATGACCAGTGACCATGACGGATCGCTTGAACGCGTGCGGCAGCAAGAACGCCGCGGCGATGGCGCCCACGTAGTTCGCAAGCAAGAGACAGGCGCCGAGGAAGGAGATTTTCTGCACGCCCAGCTTGGTGGCGAACGTGGCGATGTTGTATTTCTTGTCACCTTCGATGTCCGGCAGGTCTTTGGTGATGGCGATCACGGTGGCGAACACGGTGACGAAGGCGGTGATGAAGATCACGGACGGGCTCCACTGGTACGGCAACCCTAGCGCAGCTCGCGTGGCGTAGTACACGCCGAAGTTGAGCAAGAATCCACGCACTGTGGCGATGATCAGAAACGCCGGAACGGGATGCTGCTTCAACCGCAGCGGCGGAACAGAGTAGATCGTCCCCAGGAACAGCCCCAGGCTGTACAGCGTTGTAATCAAAGGGCCAAAATTGGTTGCCACAATGCCCACTCCTACCCCGGCCAGGCCTGCGACGAGCGCCCACGCGGCGGGCACGGATAAATCCCCCGCTGCAATGGGCAAGAACGGCTTGTTCACCTTGTCAATGCTGTAGTCGTAAATCTGGTTGATCCCCACGATGAAGCCGTTCCCGCATAAGAGCGCCAGCAGGCCGCGCAGCGCCTTGGGCAGGAGTAGCCAGTTGATGAGCGTCGGGTTCTCCAGTAACGCGCGCGTCACGAGCGCCGTGGTGCCGAGAAATGTGCCGCGGATGGTGTGCGGTCGCAGGAAGCGCCAGAACGCGTCGTAGAAGAGCGCGATTCGTTGCGGTAGCGGTAATGGCGTGGATTTGTTGGCTATGGCTGCCACTACGGGGTCGCGCGTGCCGAAGGGCAGTTCCTGTTCCTGCTCCGGCTCCGGTGTTGTTTGCATTCCCTCGGCTCCTGCAGCATTGGAGCACCGGAGGAGGTTCCATGGCCTTCCTGTGGTCGACGACGCACCTCCATAGCCATGGCGCTGAACCCTAATTTGCAACCCTGAATGGCGACTCCTGCGAATCCCTGCAAAGCGACCTGTCCATGCGCGAGGTGCGAGAGGTGTTGCGGTGCTGGAGTTGGGTGATGCTTGCGCTGCCGGTGGTCGTAATCTAAAAATTGCAAATGCTGCGATGGTGAGGGAGGCCATGCTGGAATGTACAAACGGGTGAGGTCGGATAAGGGCATCCTTGCAGGGGTGGTCTTCCCCGAGTCAGGGCGTCCGATTCCACACTTCCATGCAAAGGGGGTGCGTGGAACAGGGTTAGGAGCAGTGTTCCCAGAATTGGTTTTGGGTTTTTAGTCAAATGGCTAAAATTGTGGGAAGAAAGGAGCTATCATTGCAATATGAAAAATAAATGGTTAGAACACAACAATTAATTTAAGAAAAAAATTTTGAATTTTGAATTTTTTTCTAAAGTAGAGTACGACTTGCAAACTTGAAGAAAATTGTGGAGTTTAGTAATGGCTACTATTAGTTAATCAATTTGTTGCAGTGGCTAACCAATCTTGGAAAATGTAAAATATTGGCAATTGTGGTATAAAATTTCAAATGTTGTAAAAAAAACATTGTCACAAACAATGTCACTAATTTGGAAATTGAACCCATCTTGCATTAGCAAAGATTGCCCATTTTGCAATATTATTGATTTGCACAATAACAAAAACAAGCCACAATAGTATGAGTTAGAATAGACATAAGTAAAGAAAAATTGCAATTGCACCTACCTCAAACTCTGCGCTTCAGCTTCCCCACCAAGTTCAATTAAAATCTAGTAGAGGCCATTGAAGTTAATGTTCAACTTTAGAATTGCAAATCATGTTTACCCTTTGCTACAATTCAACCGCACAAACATGCATTCTGCGCAATTGAACCTAAACCGCACATTAACAAGCAATTGAATAGTGGGCCGTATGATTAAGTGCACAACAAGTAAGCAAGTGGCACTACACCATTGCAAGTTTGCAACAAAGATCAACTCCTCAACTAGTAAACCTCCAAACCTAATTAAATTCTACTATTTCAACTGACATCTCCACTAACCTCAACTTGTTATTTCTATGCAAGAGCAAATCAGAGGTTGCAATTTGGATGAAGATGTTGCCGCTGCAACTATAAGTGTATGTTCAAGATAGCTAATGAGCGACATCCCAAAAGCCAAAGGAGGGGATGCATGCTAGTTGCGGAGTGGGAGGAAATAGCAAGCCACAATTTGATATTTTCCATGTATGATTTCTTGCTCAAATCTCCATTTTTTTTAGTTTTTTTCCTATATATGTTTAGAGCACAATTTATTTTTGTAGAAATCCAGCTAAATTTAGCCCATTTTGGGAACCCTAGTTAGGAGGTCATCAGTCATCACCCCCTTCCCCCACTTAGCCTTTAATTTTTGGGAAAATATCAAAAACACCCCTCAACTCTTTCAAAATATCAAAAATGTCCCTATGTTATTTGAAATATCAAAATTCCCTTGGCTTTGTGTAAAATATTAACCCCTAGTTATCTTTGAGAATATCATTAATATCCTTAGTTTTTTGTGCCTCTTTATTGCAATTTCTTTTAAAGTAACAGAATGACAACAAAATTTACTATGCAATCAATTCAATGACTTTGACCACAATAGATTTACATGCAAACACCCATATAGAGCTTAAAGAGCTTGCTCCCACGATTTGGCTTGCATTCAACTTACATCTAGTATTATTTTGTACTTTTCATTATCATCCAAGTAATTACAAAAAATTGCAAAAGGAGATAGAAGAGAGGTAGAGATATTTTTCATTATTCAAAGAATACAAGGGTATATATGATGTTCCATAATAATTGAGAGTCCCAAAGAATTATGGGTATAAACCATATAATTGATACTCCTACATAAAGCCAAGGGTATTTTTGATATTTCAAATAATACAAGGGTATTTTTGATATTTTGAAAGAATTGAGAGGCATTTTTTATATTTTCCCTTAATTTTTTTGTTTAGATTGGTCTCAAGACTGGCACCACCAATGCAAGCTGGTAAGATAAATTTGGATAGAAATGGATAGCACTGACAACTTGTGCGCTTTCATCCATAAAATATATTAATTTTAGTACCTTTCATTCAAATTTTGATGAACCTCATGTTCTTTGAAGGAGGGACTTGGCAATTTCATCCATTTTTTCAGTCAATTTTTCTAATGCAATGGTACCTATATCAAAATCAAGGTGAGATTTAGACAAAAATTTGCCAAAAATCTAAAGGCCGCACCCACTCATGCTTCTTTAGGAAATAGCAAATCCATATAAAGTGTAAATGTCATATTTGTTAATTTGGAAAAAAATGTACATTGTGGAACTTCTGGCTTTTTTTTTCTAGAGAACACCTTATTCATTGAATTGGGAGTCCATTGACTGTTTTCCAATGAAATAATAAATATATATATATATATATCTTCCTCAATATGCTTTGGTGACCTCCTTTATTGAATTAAGGTGGCTATTTTGGAATAAGGGGAGGTACAAAATGGTACCCATTGTTTTCCCAAACTAACGAATATGATGTTTGTAGCTATTTTCATGTAATCCCTCTCAAATTCATAAATTTTATAAAATCATGAAAGTTTAATTTTTCCCAAAAACATTGTTTCTGAAACTTGGTTATGTAGTTGTTATTAAATATGACTTTTCAAATGACCTAAGATTTGCATTTTCTGAATGATGAATTCAATTGATTATCTTGTGAAAAATACAATTCATGTTATTTTGAGACTACAAATTAAATACACTACAAACTTTCTAAATTAAAAATAATAATTTGAAGGTTAATTTTATGAAGTAACTAGTTTACATACCCGTTGTACCAGTGGAGGCAACAAAAATATCCTTGCAATACACAAATTGTGCAATAGCAATCTTATCCTTGTGCCCCCCTATTCCCGTGCTCCCTATCCTCGTGCCTCCTATCTCCATGCCCCCCTATCCCAAGTGCAATTTGTTAAATAGAAAATGTAAATGGTGCAACTTGTTAACCCCTAAAGGACCAAAGTCCCCTTGGGGGACTTTTGGGATTTTGGGCATGTACTTATGGCTAAACTACTTTGTGTGATTTTTTGAAACTTTTATGGGAGATGGAGAATTCAAAGATCTGTGTGGGCATCTAATTTTTTCCTCATTTCAACATTTATTGAAGAAGTTAAAAATGAATTTATGAGAATTTTAGTTTGGCGAGCAGCCCAAAAACTTCTTTAAAATTTGCATTTTTTAAAAATAAAAATTTGAGGTTAGTTCTTTAGATTTACATATATGTGAGAAGCTTTGAATCATTCAATTCTAATTGATGAGATGAAAGTTATGAGAAGTTTTAGTTTGCAGGTAGGTGACATAAAATTATAATTGTATTCAAACTTTCCATATTTGTGATATTTTAGTTGTATGTATGTATAAAGATAATACTTTTGGGTTTGTCAAAAAACAAGACATTAGCTTTGAGGTAAAACCATAAGATTAATATTTATTAACATATCTTGCAATCACTTTTGCAATGTTTTTTTAAACACCACAATATTATACTAGTATTCTTGAACAATTTAATCACTTTTAGAACATTATAATTTTAGCCAAGCGTAGTGTATTAAATATCTAATCTCTTAGTGCTCCTCAATACTTTTCAAATTTAGAAAATTGCAAAGATGCAATATAAATGCAATTAAAGAAGATTTTTTGAAATTGATGTATGAATAAAACTTGTATGATAAATTTTTATAGTCTTTGAACCTTGAAAAGAAAAGACTTCTTTGTGGTTTGATTAGGAAAAAGATATTAAATAATTTGTAGGTAAAGCTTGTAATGATGGATTAAAATATTATATTATATTTATAGTGATTTTCTAAAATATTGTGGCCAGTGTTAAACATATCAAAACATTTTTTGAACATATATATTTTTTAGGGAATTGATATATGAACACTAGGGGGTTGATATTTGCACATCCATTGGGGTAAATTTTAGATTTTTACCATCATAAAGTTGAATTTGAGAATTTGGAATTAAGATTTGGACTTAGAGACCATGATTTCGTCTAGAACCATTAAAAAAGTTGCAATTCAACAACACCCAATGAAAAAGTTTAGCTAGGGGGAAAAAATTTACTTTTACTTTTGTTTGTAAAAAAGATAAGCTTTTTCATTGGTTGTTGTTGAATTGCAACTTTTTTTTGTGGTTCTTGACAAAATCATGGTCTCTTAGTCTAACTCTGAATTCAAAATTCTCAAATTTAGCTCTATGATAGTAGAAATCTAAAATTTACCCCAAGGGATGTGCAAATATCAACCCCCCAATGTTCATATATCAATTCCCATTTTTCAACATCTAAATTCAACTAGAAAACATCTAAATTCTTTTGGAGGGACAAGGGAGGTACCATATTAATGATTTCTATAGTGCATGCCTTGCAATTATTTTTTGAATTCATATTTATGAAAAGTTTTTATGCATCTAAATATCTAAATTATGATAAAATCGCCTTTGCAATTAATGATTTGCTGCAAAATGCACTAAATGTAACTTTTTCACACCTCTAATGCTTAAAAAAATGAAAAATCATATCATAATTTGTGTAATTCAATTGAAATTTGCTATATCAAATTCTACTTCAAGTATAAATTGTATAAAGAAACTTTCATATCAATCTATAAGCATTGTAAATATGTGCCATTGGATTTATCTATGAGCACATTAACTTTGTTTTTTAAAAATGTGCAAGATATCTTAGGACTTAAATAAAAATACATACAAAAGTAGAAATATATATATGTTTTTTAAGGAAATTACTACTGCAACACCCTAAATTGCTAACAAAAAACCCATGTGAGCATGAAATGTGATTTTCAATGCTAGTTTTTAATTTAGATCAAAAGATTTGTTTCACTTTTATCATTCTAAGGCAGTACTAAAAAAATGTGCTTAAATTTGAAACTAAGAATATAAGACTTTTGAGTTACTTGAAGCAAAAATACATCAAAAATAGTATTGGTGCAATAATATTTCAACAAAAATTTGTGTTTGTCATGTTTTCTTTCAAGGAAGTGGGAATGTCATAATTGAATGAATGATGGACCATTTGAATAAATCAAAAATAGCACAGAATTATCAAATTTTAAGCTCACAAAGGGTGTTTTGTTATATATAGTGTTGCGGTAGTAATTTTTTCTTAAAGACATAAAATGATATTTATTCATTAAAGCGTAGTCTTGTTAATTGATGCACATGTTGAGATATTGCCGTTTGCAACAGCTTAACATCATTTTGTGATGGAATTTGTACTACTTGTTGTTTGTAACCTTGATCATGATGACCCCACAACACAATAATCTCATCAGTCTCATCATTTCTATCAATGATAATATTGTGCAGTACACAATAAGCTAATATCAAAATTGAAACTCTTTTTAAATTAGGATAAAATATATGATTTTTTAAAATTCTCCACATTCTTTTCAAAATACTAAACATTTGTTCTACTACCATACATGTAGATGATTGCTTAAAATCAAATTCATTATATGATTTTGGAAGACGTAGACCAAACCAAGGTACAAGAATATTTTTATCTCTAAAATAACATGTATCAACTCTATTCAACTCTTGCACATCAACACCTTTAAATTCAAATAAATGACAGTTTAATTGAGTTCCAACAATAACTTCTTTAAAGAGATTAGACAATAAATAAACTCAAGAAATGTGTACTCATTTTAATATATTTGCAAACACATCAATAAAATGGGCTTTGTGATCTACAATAGTTTGAATAATTGTTGAGTAATTGTGATCACGGACAGATTAATCTATTGGTCTTGTTTGTGCTGCAAATCAAATCTAACAAAAAAACAATCAAGAGCTCTACAACATTGCAAAATACCATAGAATTTTTCAAAGCTAAATTTCACAAGTAATAAAATTTCTTCTTCTAGCCATTTCAAATGTAAAGAAACAACAACATTCAACAATGTTTTAATAAAACGCTTGCAGATTTTGATACATGTGGTATTAGCTACTCCATAGAATTCAGCAATCAAAAGATGGGTATCACCAATTGCTTGTTTTATTAAACCAATAAATTCTTGCTTAGGAATATCCATAAATTGACTAGTGATATCTATCAAACCATGATGTCATTATAATTTTTTGAAAACTAAGTAACAGTAATATAAGATTGTAGAGAAAAATATTCAATAAAATTGGCAAAAACGCTTTTGGTTTTTATACATCTACAAACTTGAATACTGGTCTCGCCAATTAATAGACCGTGAAATTATATAATAAGGATTCACATCTACAACCAGTTTTTTTTGTTTTTTCCTCTTTTTAAGAATAAACTTGATAGAAAATTAATTTGCATTTTGAAAATAATAAGAAGTATAGATAAAATGGCATATGACATTTTTTCTTACATACTTCAATTTAAGTATTAAAAAAATTTAAAATATCTATTAAATAAATATTTTGTTGTTAATTGTCCTGTTATATCAACAATTGTGCTTATTTGTCTCATAGCTATAGATGCAACTGCAAGTGTTGAATTGCCCATATTGCATGTCTTTTGTATAACAAAGAAAAAAACTATTAGTACAAAAAAATTATATTGAAAATTAATTAAATGGACAAATACATATTGTATCATATTTTTAGACTCCACCAACATATCAAAAAATTAAATGATTGCAAAATAAAATGTTATAACATAACTTTTAGTATAAATTCATTCATTTAGTGTTTACAATTAATAGATAAATTAGTCTTTAATAAATCAATATAAAATATAAAATCAAACAATAAAAAAAGATATATAACATATATTTGTTTTCATACAAAAATCATGAAGGCAAACATCACTAAATGATGAATTTATATATGCATTGAAGTTAGACCACGTCATTTAATAAATTAGTGTACATGATGTACATTTGATAACAAAAGTATGACATATACTTTTGAAAATATGTATTAAGATGTATACTTGATGACAGATTGTTCATAATGTCAAAAAAAAAAAAAATGGTTTGAAGTTCTTAATATTTTTGTGGACTTGTTAATGGCAAACTAAATGAAATATGCAAGAGTCACATTAAAATAATGTGTTTTTGTCAATAAAAAATTACAAAACATCATAAAGTCAATTATTATTTATGCATTAAAGGTATATAAAAAAATCAAGAGAGAAGCAAATAAAAAATGATATTAGCATATATATATATACATATATATATATATATATATATATATATGAATTTTAAATTAAAATGATATTTTGTATTAGAAACAATTTTTCTGATACAATCAAACATATTTATGGAAACAAATATATTTGTGCATTCAAAGCTCATTGGTTATCATCCTAATACAAAAGTAGACAAGATGTTTATATCCATACATTTAATAGTTGCTTATTTTTACCTTTGATTTTACATTTGTCTTTAATTGTACAATTTAGTTTAGTTTTGCCCTTCTTTGTTTTTGAAAATGTTGATGACATTGTATTATTTTTTAACGTTGTTATAAGTTTTTTTTTGTTAATATTCTATTTCAATTTTTTTTATTGGTTGTGCATTTCTTTTATTTAAAGAGGATGTAGAAGTCTTCACTCTTGCAAATGCTTTTATTTCCATTTTTTTCACTATAAGCTTGCATTTTCTTACTGTCTTTTTATATAATAACAATCATTAGCTTAAAATAAGTAAAAAATGATGGTTGTTTTTTTGTTATAATAATTTGAATAATTTTCATCCACACAATTTGATATTAAAAAAAATTGAAAAAAAATGAAAGAAATTTACATTACTAATATGTAAGAAATAAAAATTTAACATACAAAATAAATATATTAATCAATGTAAATTGTTATAAACAAATTCAATGACAAAAAAAGACATTAAAAATTAATAAATCATCTTGAAAATAAAGAACAACATTTTTGCTATTGTTTTTTTCAATTTATTGTTTGTAATAGAATGAATAGATTTTTTCAAGTCACGCACAATGTAAGAAACATACAAATTCAAAGAATTTAACAAAATTTGCATAATAAATTTATAATCTTCAAAAATCATAAATTGTCAAGTTATAGAAAAAAATCCAAGCTCTATAGCTTTCACTAATAAAGAAGATTTTAGTTTTTCATTTATGACTATGAAAGGAAGAATCAATGCTTTATTTTTATGATATTTAAATTAAATGTCATTTTCTATCATTGATTTATTGTTAACCTCTACATTTTTCTTATTTTCTTTCACACTTTTAGCAATTTTTGCAACCTTGACATTTTTCATCACGTTTTTAATCCCTCTTCCATTTTAAAGCCTTGATATTTAACCAAATGTAAAGAGCGCATTAATGAAACATGAACTAATAAACAAACAAAATTTGATCGGATTTTTTTAAGAATATAATGCACCGTACAATTTATTAACTGAATTTGACTAAAATTTGAAAACTTTAGATTTTAAGACAAAAGACAAATCTTCTCATGCACTTTAGAAAAAAACTCTCTTTATTTAAATAGCCTGATTTTACAAAATAACATCATTTGTTATTAAAATCTTAAATCTTCAACATGAAAAAACTTGTGTTGATTATTCAAATTTAAGTTCTACACATTAGATGAACTAGACTAAAAAAAAATTTGAGCAATGGAAAAATGCTTCAGCAAGAGTGAAAATGAAACAATTTTGAATTTCAAATTATTGCTCAATTCACTTCAATGAGGGGAGGATACAACATGCCAGAAATGCAAAAAGAGCGTCAATTGTGATGCCAAATACTGCTCCATTGCAACAAGGTTCTGAAGTTTACATATGCACAAAGCCCAAAGACAATAGCATGCAATAGCAAATTGCAATAATGTCAATAATATTCAATATTAAGATCAATTCTATCTAGCGGTAGTTTTGAGGATGGGTATAAAATAACTATATAGGGGTTGTTTAAAAAGTGATGATGACTTAGTACCAAGGGTCAAATCACTTTTGCTAAACGTTATAATTAAAATTTATTATATGTGTGCAATCTTCAATCTTATGTCTGCCACTTGTGTCCCCACCAAAAGGGCAGATTATTTTTAAACCAAATTGCATTGATTCAATTTGAGAATTTTGTAATATGGATTTGTGAACCAAACTTGAGATATCTAGCATTAAATTTTGTGTGCAATGATACCAAATCTGTCATCTTTGTGATCTCCTACTATTCAGGGCTAGAGTTGATCATTGACCAGATTTAAGAAGCACTAAAATGAAACACGAAAAATTGCAAAGATCTTTAAATTAGGTCATCTATTGGCATTTAATGCAATATAATGTAATTTAGTCTAATGATAAGCTTATGTAGTAAATTTGGATGTCAAAATCAAATTGAAAGTCATCAACCCATTCGTAGAACAATACATATCCTACTTATTTTGCAAATATTATATTTTTATTCTTACTTAAAAATAATAATTTATTGCATTTTTCATTTTATGTACTACAAGTCTACAAGTTTCACTTTTGTCTCTACTTTTTTTTATTTACTATTTGTTAAATTTTATTATTTTACTACTACATATATTGTATTTTTTTTGCGCAAGTCTTATCCTTCTACTAGCATGGGTCTTGTGCTACTTATAACAGTGCATTTATTTGAATTTGTTATAAACCTTGATTTTTTCCACCATATTTTTTTGTTTTTTTGTTGCATTTCTTATCCATATTTTAGTATAATATTCAGCTTTTAAATATTATAATATTTGCATTTTTTTGCATTACTTTATCTATTTTTCTACATGTAATTTGTTCTTTTTACAAAAAAAAATTCTCATTTTATTCTAAATTTATTATTATTTCATACTTTACTTTTATTTTTATTGTAGCTCTAATTATGGCAATCCTATATTCCTATATTCTATTTTTGTTTTTCTTCTATTGATTTTTTTGTATTTTCCTTTAAATAGTTCTTTTTTTTCTATTATAGTATCTATTTTTTATTGCAATTTTTATATTCTCTCTTTTGCAACTATGCATTTTTCTCTATCTTTTTTTGTGTGCTTCTTTTATAGTATCCTTTATCTTTTTTTTATCACTTTGTCTTTCACTTGTGATTTGTTGAAATTTAATAAATAAAATTATCATATGTGTTTGTTGTTTTAATACCTATTTTTGATATGTTAATTTTTATTGCAAATAATAAAAGATTCAAATTTGTTTTTTAAGGTATTTCTATGTGCTATACTGGTACAAAACACATTTTTGATAAATTTTGAGCTTATGTCAAGTATGAACAAATCCTCATAATAAAAGAAAAGTGATTTTGGAGCACTATTTTGAATAACAAATCATGATCATTTTATATATAAAATAAGTAGTTTGTTTGATTACGTGCAAATAATTAAATAAATCTTAGATGCAAAGTTCCTTAAAATTTGATATATTCTTTTTGCTCAAATTTTATTTTCCAAAATCCCACAACTAGTCGTGGACCATTCTTTATCAATTGAAGAAGCAACTTTATTTAATTATCCTTGGAAATTCATTAAAAGACACAAATAAATGAAAATGTAATATACATAACTATTGTGTTCTTGAAGATAAAACATCAAAGCCTTAGCTTATTGTTCACTTGTAATGGTGTAATAGTAAATTTAATTAAGTAATATTGACTATAACATAACAATGTTTTGAGTTTCAAATTAAATATTCAGCCAACAGAAACTACTTTTAGGAATAGGTGTTGGTCCCTTATCTTCCATGTGATGATTTAAAAGGATATGATCAAAAATAGAAAAATATGGAACAATCAAACAAAAGATTGTCTTTGAAAGAAGAAACCATGAATATGCCTAAATAAAATTGGACAAGTGTAAGCTACAACAAACTAATTATTGGTCATGGTGCAATATTTTGCATTGTTGTGGTAGCTTTCCAACACCTTCACTCATAAATGAAAGTTGAATTTGAGATGGATTACAACTTCATGTAAGATAGATTTGTCCAAGGTACGTATCAAGGGCGTATTGAAGACATAATACTTAACAAAAAATCAAGACAATACAAAGTAGATAAAATACCTATCAAATTAATCTAATTTCAAATTATATGAAAAGACATAAGAGTAATGCTAAAATGATGAGCTAGAGCTCCAAATTATATATTGTTGGGATTAAGATTTTATTTTGCCTCAATTCTTGTACATAATCTTGACTATGAAGCTTTACTAGCACATTTTACATAAGTAATTCCCAAAAGCTTAAACTTCCTGAGCAAGTAGTTTCTGTAAAGAAAGTTTTTAAAGAAGCTTTCAAGTATCTTAAGACTAGTTTTTATCCAATGCAAATTTTCCACGCTCTTGAAAGGCTTGAGGGGAACGCTTCTTTGCATTTTTCATATTCTTCTATATTGATGAATAAGTATATGAGTTGATAAAAATCTATAGAGATATTTTCTTAGAATTCAAATAAAAAACTTTACACTAACTAAACATGTTGCACAATACAATATATACATGAAATTTAGAGGTAGTTTGGATAGATGTGTATATTTAGATCATTTTCAATTTGTTTGTTTTTATAAAAATTTAATAGTACAAAAATTTGATTATTTAAGTTGTGTTTGAGGGTCTTTTTCATTTTTAAAACCTCATTTTTATCTTCATATTCTTAGGTTAGTTCTAAAAAATCAAAAGGCATGGTTTCACTTTTCATTCTCCTAAATGGTTGCATATCTTGACCCTTGAACGCTCTAGAGGACCAAAAGTGTCCTCTTATGATTTCAAAGGCTTGTTTGAAGTATTGGATCTAAATTTTTGATCTTGCTGCAAACTAAAATTATGAAGGCATTTAAGTGGTTCATGCAAGTAGAGTAATGGCAAGGCAAGTCAAATGTTGTACAAGTGTCTTAAGAGCCTTGTTTGGGTGGAACACAATACGGGGCGTGGTAGCAAGCAATGTCTTCCATCAGGCTGCAGCCGGTCAATACTCCTTGCAAACTTCCTTACATGCGCTTTGTGGTAGTGGGAATCTGCTAGCAAGAGTTCAAGCATGTTTTAGATCCTTGTTGTGGCAACAGACAACGCTATTAGTGAGCATAAGACAGTGAACCGTGAGTGATAACTCAAGATAACTATGAGCGGTAACAAGTTCTCAACTCAAAATCAATGAAACAACTAAAAGAATAGCAAGTTTTTCATGAGATAATAGTTTAAAATGCACAATTATAGGGCCCTATGTACACAATTATAAGTGGACTTTATTATTTTGACAAAAAATCCTGGCTCATGGCTTAGGGCTCACAAATCCATCACTACGGGGAAACCATGGTCATTTTGACCAAAAAATGTGACCTAATCTACAATTACTGTAGATTAGGTCACATTTTTTGGTCAAAATGACCATGGTTTCCCGTAGTGCATGCTCATGAAATAGCATTCCCCTTGTGGCAACCCTCAACAATTGTGCCAATCATTGCTTTCTATGCAATAGCAGTTTGAAGTCCTAAATCTTAACAGAAAAGGAAGTGCAATCTTCAATAATTTGCAAGTGTGTGCACTTACATCTCATCTTGCTACTCACCAAAACTGAGATGAATGTGAAACTTATAGAATTTTGCAAAAATCATTAACTAGCAACTATTTGCAAAAAATGAGATTTTACCATCACATGTTGTTTGATCAAATGTTATAATCTCCCATCTCCCACAATCAATTGTTCCCAAAATTTGCAAGCTATTTTCTAGGGAGCGACTAGGTGGACATCCTCCAATTGTTACGTAGATACCCCCCATAGCCAAATCTATCAAATTTGAGATTACTTTTATG
Organism: Ulota crispa; assembly: GCA_963920765.1. Lineage (NCBI taxonomy): Eukaryota > Viridiplantae > Streptophyta > Bryopsida > Orthotrichales > Orthotrichaceae > Ulota > Ulota crispa. The sequence goes on from OY987243.1 coordinate 8,166,817, forward strand.
ATGAAATATGAAATAAATCAAAGCAATAACTTTAGCATACATTTACGTCTACAAGCATTGTAAACACACAACAAATTTGCCTCATTTGTGATACGGTTAGGAGTTAAATCAGTTGCTCCCTTCATTTATTGGCTTGACTCTTGACCGTGTCACAAATGAGGCAGATTTGTTGTATGTTTGGAGCACTTGTAAACATAGATGTATGTTAAACTATTGCTTTGATTTTATTTCATATTTCAGCGTAATAATTTCAAATTTAATAAATTTGACTATGGGGTGTTTGTATAGCTATTGGAGGGTGTTTGCCTAGTTGATCCCATTTTCTAAGTAGCACTTTTTGTGAATCATTTGATTGGCTAAGATACAATGCATCAAAGTGGTAGATCTCCCAAGACCTTGATTTTGGTAAAAATGGCCTGGGCGCTCAGGAGCTCAATGAATATTGAGGAATGTCAAGAAATAAAATGTAGAAAAAACAGATTTGAAGTTCTAGTGCACACTTTGGTGCAATAATGAATTTATTTGGTACAAAACTAGTCCAAACTAGTGCAAATAAAGCAATTGAAGTATATTCGATGGACTTTGAAAACTTGTCAATTATAGCGTACAATTGTCCATTTGCAAAATCGATAAAAAAAAAAAGCAGCCATTCCAAATTGTAAATTTGATTTTAAACTAAACCCAACTCTACCAAAAACTATGTGTAAATGTAATGTGAACACTAACAACCTTATACTGATTTTGGATACTTTTGTCAATACCCATTTGAAATTTCATAATTTATTTGTATGGTATCTAGCAACCATGCGCCAAACCAAATTAAAATGTTCTTTTCATTGTTTATAAGGTCCATTAGAAGAAAACCACCCTTAGAAGGCATTTATTTTATATCATCATTATAAAAATAATAGATATCTACTTTAAATGTTCTTTCAACCTAATCTATATCAATTTATGCTAAATTGGCCTAAAACTTCATCTTCACAAATAAACCTTTCTAACAAGATCTCAATACTTCAGGAAATTAAAGAGAACCATATTTATATGCTTATTTGAAAGCTTTTAATTGTGTGCATCTTAGTATAGAGGATTGTAGAACAATAAAATGACTACTAAATGAAAGAAAAAACTAAGAGTTTGCTACAATAAAATGAAATAAAACCTTATATGCAAAAAAAATACTATAAAGTAAAAAAAAAAATGCTGTCAATTTGTGCATCATAAGTATTTAAGTTCTTTTAAATAGCAAAAAAAATTGAATGAAAACAATTAAACTCAAATAGAACTACTTTTAAACTGTTTTGGTCAATTCAACATCTAAAACACACAAAACCATTTCATAGGTGAAATACTAATTTCCCAAGCAAGTTGTAGAGGTGAACACTTTTCCTTTTTCCAACCTTTATTTTTGGTTCATTTGATTCATTATACTATCAAAAAAAATTCCATCTATATGAAGGACAACAAATAAAAACTTCAGTCAAAGAATGTGCATCATTCTCATACCATCATTTTTCACCGTTAGTATGAACGATTTCACTTCCAATAGGCCATCATGTTGTTTGCAATAATTTACAATTCTGACTACCAACAACACAAAAATGTCAGGAAGCACTTATTATTATTACATAGGAACATTTGAATGCAACTTCTTTGCAAAATCAATTCATATTAACTCTTCCCTAAAATATCCATTATTGAGCTAGATCCAATTTGGGTACATCTGCAATTGGGACTTTGAAATTCTACACTAAATAGTGCATTTGGATTGCCTCATATGAATTTCTTGACATTTCACACTATTTAAATATTTATCAAGATTATAACAACTTTCGTTAATAATTGCTATGATAATCAATGGAGAAAGAAAGCAAAGGTTGGGCGCAACAGAGAGTACTAAAATCAAGGGGCAAGAAAACTCAAATTTTAGACAAAACCAAGAATTACTATAGCATAAAGAGATTTGCATGCCCCTCAAGGTGGTCAAGGGTAAGTCATGAGATAACTTTGACAAGGTAAGACAACCTTAAACAACCTAAATGCACTATTTAGTGTAAGTTAGTGTTTTTTAGTAGGACAACAACAAAGATAAAAGGTAGGAGGCTCATGAATGGAGCATCCAAGGGCTGAAACAAAATTTTGGGGGAGGTGAATCTTCTTGAAATAATTTTCAGTAAATTTTCCTTGAAAAACAAGAGGAATTGACATATAATCCAAATTGTTTCATAATTTTTGAAGCTTTGCGGAATTAGTTATGAAATTTTGAAGTGGAAAGACCATAGGGCTCTAAAATGGTGCACCTCCTCAAATGTAACTTGCATGTACATTATTAAAGGCTCTGAAAACAACATGTACAAACTGGGTACATTTTAGGAGATGCACCACTTTAGAACTTGCACGCTTTTAGAACCTCCTAAGGTAGGAATACCATAAACGGTTACCCACCGATAATGGCAAAGTAGATTGTTCTAAAACCAACAAGAGTTGGCTTTGAAAAAGCTGTTATTTCCTTGCATTTGATTGGTTCAAACTTGTTTTGGAACAAGGTTATAGAAGTAACCGTTTAACCCCTAAAGGCCCAAACAGTGTTTTTTGGCAACATAATGATTTTGGGCAGCTCACTACAAATGGTTTTTCATTTTTTTCTTTGAAATTTTCACACATGATGTGTCCAAGGAGTAGCTTTAAGGCCCAACAAATTTCATAACTTTTGACTTCATGGTTCAAAAGTTATTGCATGATATGTAGTTTTCTTTGTTTGGGGGGCAGCCTGGGCAGCTCAAAAAACTTCTTTTAAAATTACATTTTTTGAATTCCGTTTTTTTGAAATTGATTCTTTAGATATATATATCCTTGGGAAGCTTTGAATCATTCAATTTTCATCAATGAGATGAAAATTATGAGGAGATTATGTTTGTAGGCAGTTATGGATTCCCTACTCTAAAAAAACTTTTAAGTCCTACTTTTTACTCAATTTTTAATATTTTGGAAAAAAAATAAAGCCAAAGTATGTAGATTTTTTATTACAACATTTCAACCATTGGGATTGGAATTTTTGTTTTTCATAATTAAACTCTTAACAATTTAGTGTTTTGTAACATTCTCTACTTCTTTTTACTTACTATTTTTTTCCTATGTGTTATACATTTCCAAATGATTTGAAATTTTTCACGTGTGTACCTGACTTGCCTTGAAGAATGAATACAAAAAATCACAACCATTTTGAAACTTTTTTCATACAAATATGACCTTTTGAAGTGCAGCTGCCCAGATTTTTGCAGGGACAAAAAACAAGTTTTTGTCAATTCAAACTCAATTACCTGACAATCCACATGGCAAAAATTTCTGAATTTTTTTTCCACATCTTTGGATACTAGTGTACTACAAGATCTTACGATTAGATGTGTTCAAAACAAACTTTTATCTAAAATTTGATACTTGCACTACAAATGACAATTTTGGGGCAGTTTTGATGAAAACATAGTCAAAAGCCTTTAGGGGTTAAAGTGCACCTATGAAACAAGAATAGGTCAAAACCAAAAATCCACATTTATATTGCATAAAATATTCATTCTTGAGTAAATTTGTTTTTGTTTTTTTTTGGCACTCTTCCTTATCCTTGTTTTTGCATAGATTGAGCTTAATCTCAAGAGATTCCCCATATCTTATAGTCTAAAGTCGCTTATTTTAACTGCTTATGGTATTTCTACCTTACCTTACAAAGAGAATGTAGAATCTTCTAAGCATGGTTTCTTTTTCTAACAATTTGGAGCAGAATTGCACCAATTTTTTTTTTATTGGCACCAAGCCTATAGAGTAAAAAACACAATTACTTGGATGAAATCACCAAAAAAGCTTCAAACTTTAAAAATAACTTGGATGAAATTGCCAAATTGTGGATGAAATCCAAATTATAGACATGTAATATGTGCTAATGTGATATTTTATATCCAATATGTGGATGAATGTTGAAATATGGAGCACCTCTATCACATTTTAAATTGCCACTTTGGCACTTCGTAAACCACTGCCAAGATTCCTCCCGTTCATTTTGCGGGATGGGTTCTGCCCTACAATCCACAATTACTTGGGAAAAATTGCGTAATCGAGCATTATGTATTCTTCATCCAAATTTTTCATTCTTACTTCAATTTCATCCAAATTTTTTGAATCATGCCAGGAGTTTACATAGGGCAATGGCCTCTCATTGTCGGAGATTGCGGGAAACAAACAGTCTCCTCGTCAAGCTCCGCCCTCCTCCTTAACTGTTTATTTCCTGCAATCCCCTCCTCGGGCATTGCCCTATAAAAAAAACCGTGCTTCTAAGTACAGTACATTCATTCCCTTAGAATGTGCAGGATGGGAGACTAGTAGTCTCGACATCGATGACGTCTTCGGCTTCGTCGCACTTCGCGAGAGCTGCCATGCCATGCGAGGACGCCACTGCCGAACTCCGATCGCCGGGGCGGAGAACGCCATCCAAAGTTTCCATTCTCTCAACAACCCGACTTTGTGTCTTCACTGCAGTCGTCGCGCTCCTTTTGGTTTCTTTTCCACAACGTGGTCCTCTCTCTCCTCCATTCATTCTGATATCACTCATGTCGCAACGAAAACGACCTGTACGGAGCTGAGCTACCTGCATGTTTGAAGCGAATTAGCAACACCCCGATATTATGATCTCCCTTTCACGTGCTGGGACGTGGAATTGTCGAGCATCTCACTGGAGTTGGAGCTTGGGTGTTGTTGTTCATGGATCTTTCTATCAGGTGAGAGCCCCGGTAGAAATTTGTGGAACATTCCTTGACGAACATTTGAAGATTTCAATTTTAGGGTTTGGAGTTGAGAAGGTGCTCTGTAGATTGCAGGATGGTGGGTTTTAAGTGATCCGGTAAAAAAATAATAGACGAATTAGAGGAGTGTCTTGGAAAGGGGGGTAGACGATCATTTTTTAATTTTCGTACAGCGTAAACTTCTTGATTTTTCCTAATAAATTTGATGCCAGGATGCTGGTGGGATGGTGTGTGATCAGAAACCTGCCCTTAGAGCAACCTCTTGGATCAATTAAGGTTTCCAATTAGTAGGACCTAACTTCAGAGATTACAGTGTGACAGTGACCAAGAACTGATGTGTAATGGCTGCGAGATGACGGCATCTGACCTTGTTCATATGAATTTTAAACGAACTTGGAATGCACAGACGGAGGAGTGAAAAGCTGGTGGATGTGCATGCTGAATGAGGACTACAGGATCCCAACCTCGGCATCGATAGTACAAGAAGAGTTATATAACTTGATGAGAGATTATTGGACTCAGTTTGGCTCTGGAGGAGACTTTGCGTCGACAAGAGCTACTACATTTACAATGTGGAAAGTATGGAAAGTTTGAGTCGGTGAAAAGGAAGCAATCTTTCCATTGTACAGAGAAATTTATGGGGGCATTTGCCTCTCGTGACGGAGGTGCTTGTTTCCTCTTCAAGTATCGATCTTCGGCACTGCCTTTGCAATCCTGATTGTTCAACTTCTTGCTGTTCCAAGTGTGGTCAGTTTTTAAAGCACGGGTGCGCACGTGGGTTTACTCTTCTTTGCGCAGGCTGATGTGCACTTGACAGCATTGGAGGACACATAGCAAGATTAGGTTGTAAGCAGTTCTCAGAACTTAGAATCTTGTAGCCGATTTTATACTATTGTGAGACAAATGTGTGTTGACAAAAATGTTAATAGACAAGCGAGTAGGTTTACAAATTCAAGTATCGTCCTGTACATTTTGTGGCATTTGATCAATGGAAATCACATTCAAGCTCACTCTCTAGCTGCTTTGGCTCTATGCTTTCCTTGATTGCTCATCGGTTAGGCTTCTTTTGTAAGGTTGCCTTTATGTGTGAATGTATGTTCTCCCTTTGCATTGCTTGACCTGACAAGTGCCATACTCTGTGTTGGTCATGCTGGTATCATGATCTAGAATGGTGGTTACATGAGCTGAAGTCGAAATAACGAACCTCATGGTTCTTGGCGTTTGTTGCATTTAGATGGTTTCCTAGATCAGGTCTGTTACGTACCTGGCAGAGATGGAAATTGAGATCAATGCCATCATGCACCAGAAACCCTCTCTTTAGGGCAATCTCTTGATGACCAAACGGCTGCAAACCAATCGTCGTTTCCAAGGCACGCTTTCCCAACAGTGAGATCAAAACCTATCTAGCGCTCAAAAAGGTGATGACAGTGTTCGCAAACCGTGACTTTCTTCAAACATAATCTTCCAGAACAGTTCCCCTCGCCTAAATTTCAACACCACAGACGCCGCACCACACCGAATACCTTGTGCTTGAAATTGTTACTTGTTCGTCAACCCTGTCAAAGCGTAGCCCTTAAAGAAATCGTACGTCAGGAATGGCCACTTCGCCTCGCAGCTGAAAACACACAACTCGGGATGCGACACTTTTCTTCGTGTTTTTTACTCCCCTTAGTTAGGTCTTCAGGTTGATTTTTGAGTGCCAGAACTAAAGAGCTCGACTTGAATGTCCTCCGCACAACGGCTGACCTCAACTGATTATCGTCATTACATTGGCGGCAGTAAGTTTAATCCTCTTTCTAGCTGCCTCTCACAAATTCTTGCTTCAATCTGGCGTTTGTTTTCAGCTGCTTATGTCCACGTACGTCCGTGCAACAAGTCAGCTAGAAATGGGATGATGGTGTTCTACGATTCTATGCACACATCTTTCTGACTTTCACACATGTTGCTGCTCATTCTCGGACTCCAAAAGGTAATCCGTCCTTTGTTTGAAGTTTAGAAAACAACTCCCTCGATTGTCGACCCTTCTTGAAAGAGTTGGAATTCCGTGAAAGTGGCAATCGGATTCGTCACCATCACCGCCGCTGATTTGGTAGCAGTCCATTTTTTTTTCTGTGTGCCAGATGATGTGACTCAACCATTTTGTGTATGGGTTTGTGGGATTCCACTTTGTGCACATTCCTCTTACGCATGAAATAGGGTAATCTTCTCCTCTACCATGCCGGGACACATGACCACCATCCAAGTGGGTCTGACCATCGCCGCGTAGTGAATGTCAAATTTGCGTTAGGGCTTTCTTCTGGCCATCGCAATGTCGGAAAATTTGGTCACAATTGAGCCACTACCCAGAGCTCCTTGATCGTTGAAAATCTTTACCCTTCCTCGCTTGTTTCCAAGTACCATTGCTTTCATAGTCCGCGAGAGTGTGCCCTTAGGTTGCATCGGACGGTCGCGTGTTCAAGGCAATGCCGTTTTCCTTCGGCCGTTCATGTTCTAATGCTTCGCCATCCCTGCCCGGTGGTGCAAATCTTCATTTGAGCAGGTCATTTGCAATCCAAGCGGAGAGGGATTTTGAAACTGCGGTTTGAATTAAATTCCACCAGCTGGGGGCAGTGAGAGATTCATTAGATCATGCAATAAGTGGTGGCACTGGCTGAACAAGAAAATTGTCTTCAGTTGCTGTCATGGCTTGGGTAGTAAGCTTATGTCTGCTGGCCTCCTAATGCGATGGGTTTCTGCAGAAGCTGAATCACTCCACCAACAATCTCACAACCAGAATCCTCAAGGTGAGTGAGTGTCTTTCATGGCCTAGGCATGGTTTCTCCATTAGATCCACTTGCAGCATTTCGAATGCACTTGTGTAGCTATGTAACAATTCTACATCAGTGCTTGCTTTCATTAGCCATGCTTGGTATCCAATTTCGTGTCGAAATTAATGAAACGTGGATGTGGGGCACTACTACTACTGCTTCGGGATTCCGATGTTGATCATCCCATGTGAGATCGTTTCTCTCGCATGATTGGGCCAATCCAACTTTCTCGTTCTTTCGCGTGCTACAGTAATCTTGTTAAGTTCGCCATCCTTGGCCGCATCGATCTGACCTCAAGGTGGTCGGTCGGCGTTTGTTGGATTTCATTCGATAGCTTGGTCCGCTTTTGGGTTTTTCAATGCTGTCTTTGTCGGTAGAGCTAAAAGGTCAAACCCAGGCTGTGGAATCACTCACGTGGATTGGAAAGAAACAATTTATGGTCAATCAAGAACGTATTTTACATTGAGTTTTCGTCATTTCGTCCTCTTTTTCCATCTTCTCGAAGGTGCTACTAGATGTGAAACCGAAATTGCCAAGTAGAATGCACTATCATTGTCCCTCGAGTTCCCAAGGCTAACCGCAAAAGGGCGACTGGCTTCATATTCTTGTTGGCGAGCAATTTTGTGGAGGATTAGGAGTCTTCTCCAGCGCTTATGAGGGGGAAGTTTTAACGTGAAATGCTCCATGGTATCTATTTTTTGCCTTCATTGCGCATCTTTGTGACTGAATCCTTTTTTCACTTGATTGTGAAGGTCTTGGGGAATTAAGTTAGGTCTTGCCCGATCAGGATGGCTTTTCCGGTGCCACCTTAGCAAAAGTGTGTTTTCGTCTTTTCGCGTTGCACAAGAATTGCTCGGATTCCAGCACATGGGTGGCGCTGGGTTTAGGGCTTACGTAAGCCTGTCATAACCATGACCGAGCTTTCGAATAGCCCTGTAAACCCTCACTCGTTTGGAATACCGTATCTAGTTTCATTCACTTAGTTCGAGACCACATCGTTGACAAAGCTGAAGCCACTTCTGGGAATTAGGGCTTCGTCACAGCCTTTGCAAGTCCGTGACTCGGCCCTGCGAATTTTGTGTTGTCTGGCGCAGGTTTTGATTGTTCAACTGGAGGATCGCCAGCATTGGCATGTCCGCTCATGTGCTTTGCGACCATACCCCTCAGGTGAGTTGGACTTGGAAAAACTCGTTGTCAAGCACATGGTCTATGTTGCATTGTGAATCTTATTTGTAGTCGAGCTTGTCTCAATGCTGAGCCCGGGATGTCGTACCTTTTGCACATTCATGGAGAATTCTCAGAGGAGCTGTTCAGAGGGTTGTAATGTTTGCTTTCCCTCGAATATGTGACGCCTTAGTAGTAGTGATCTTATTTCATGTCATTTGTGCATTTGTCATAGGTTTTGGAGCTTTCGAAATGTGAGAGCTTATTTTAAGCTCCTTGCTGTATGTCATGACTTGCTCTTCTTAGAAATCCTCGAGTTTTATAGAGCCTCTGAAACGAGTTGGGACTAGAAATTGGCGTCCACAGTCTAATAAAGTGGGTTTGTGTGCTTCAGTGTCAATTCGCTTTGTGGAGTCGGAGTGAATGGCAATGAAACAACGAGTTGGAGCCGAAAGTGAGGAGGCTGCACAGGAAGGGCGAGGTATCTTCTTCTCGATACCTTCTTACACAATAAATAGTATGGATTTTCTAATGGAAAATAATGTTAGTTCCTTCGAATATAGACCACATCACACATGCCACCTTCCGGGTTAACCCTGAAGTGCTTATACGGCCAAAAGTGGCAGCTTCTTTATCTTTGGTAGTTAAAATAAACCATTTAGAAACCTTCAAAGAGAGTAACAAAATGTATCAATAGAAAGAAGAAATTGTACTCTACATTTTATAATGATGAGTTATAATTTATATTGAAGTTACAATAATCAAATATTAGCTTCGAAAGTGGATTTTCAATTTCGTTTGAGCAGGCTTGGAGAGCGAGAATGTCTTTCAGCTTTGAGTACATGTTCCAAGTAACATCTGGTGTTGCAGGAGTGAGACCCAGGGATGGCAGACCGCCATTGCCAGCTGCAGCTGCAGTTGGCCAGGCCAGGGGCAGCTCGACAGGAGCAAACGAGGATGAACCGGAAATCTCAGAGGCTGCAAAGAATTTGCTGAAGCAACAAGTGCAGAGCCTCTCAGCAAAAGTTGAAGAGGTGCTCCCCCTTTCATTGTTTCCTTTCCCCTACTTGGAAACTAAACTTCGTCGCTCTGATGGACACCAATTGTTTGTCCCAAGTCCCAAGTTCTACTTTAGTCTCCATACCTGATTGAACTAGAGCGTTGAAGTGGAACTTGGAATTTATACCAAGTTCCGAGTTCTGGTTTCCTTTAAATTGCCACCATGGAAACACTTTTTTGGAAGTTTTGGTGGGCAAGGAGAAATGGAACTTGGAGCAAGAGTTAGGAATAGCCAAAATGGAAACCTAACTTGGCCTCCAAGTGCACTTCTAATGTTTTTCATTGCACCAAGAGAAGTGGACTTAGCCTTGAAGTGGGACTTGGTAGAAAGAGGCCTAAATCATATCCTTGATTAAACATTTATACAAGTATTAGTTGGCGGGCTTAGGATGAGACTGAGAACGCTCTCTTTTTCAGTTCTGGATCCTAAAGCTCAGGACTCATCACATTGAATGAGGCAGCCTCAGGAGATGTTTCACTTTCAATGGTGGGATGGAGTTTTGCATCCCTTGTGATAGGATAATCAAACTACCACAAGATGGGGAACACTGAATGCGGCAGTAAGGCGAGCTCATATTTGAAGAGATACTTCAAAGCCAATTTTCTAGAAATTTTTAGATTCAGAGCACCCTATTTGCATTTCGTCAACTTCACGCATATTCAAGTGTTTAGTACTTGATGAGCAATGGTTACAATGTCAGAGTTGCTATACTAGACTTGGTCTTATGAAGGTTGCTTCACAACATTGTCCCTATTTCAACGGTATGTTTTTGTTTTATTTTGATTGCCATGCACCGAGTATAACAACGGTAACGGGAAGCTTGCAGATGGAGAGGAAGGTTGCCGAGGTAACCCAAAAAAGAAATGCTGAACGAAAAAGCAAGGGGAAGCTGGGGACTGCTGGAAAAGACCGTGACAAAGGTGGTGGTGCTGTCAACAAAAAGCAGCTGGATTTAATTAGAAGGGATGCAGCTCGAAGCAGGCGCATGCTGGAACTCATGCGGCAAATGCAAAGCATTTGGAAACAGGTGCAAACCACCATTCATTTACAAGAATCCATCCTTGCTCTTTCTTTTTTTGAACCAATCTCAAACACTTTTCTTAGAGTTTTGACAGGTTCCATATTGATGTTTTTTGGTATTTTTTTGTTTGATTTGTCCACTTTCTCTTTGAAGCTTTATGACTTATCTTGATAGATACGTGGACTGTGCTTAACAATGCCTTCCATCTTCTAACTTATAGCAATCAATGATCTGGTGACTTTGGGGAATTGTGCAGACATCTCAACATAAATGGGCTTGGCCTTTCATGAAACCTGTGGATGTTAAGGGCCTGGGTCTTCACGACTACAACGACGTGTGTGACGTTTCACTCAAGGCTTGTATTTCACGTGTTTTTTTTCTCTTTTCGTCACCTCTAGCTGATCATGTGCAGTGCATAAACCATGCCCTTCATACAAATCAAGCCTCTGGTTTACATGCAAAAACCAAATTTATTCAAGTTATTTTTCCTTCTTCTAAAGCTGAAGCCGTGTTGGAGTGGAGCAGGTGATCGAGAAGCCAATGGACTTGGGCACGATAAAGAACAGGATGGATGCGAAAGATGGGTCTGGGTACCAGCATGTCCAGGAGGTCTGTGACGACATGCGCCTGGTGTTCGCCAATGCCATGACTTACAACCCTGAGGGCTCTGACGTATACGTCATGTCCCAAACTCTCTCTGACAAGTTTGAGGAGAGGTGGAAGTCCGTTGTCGAACCGAAATTACACGAGGAGGTAACCCTAAACCCTAAACCTTAAAACCCCAGGTAGACCTAGAGTCTAATTTGGGCCATTGGCTTTTTTGTGTTTTTAATTTTAGGTAACACATAAACTTTCTTTTGTCCAATTGTGTTTGACTTCAAACCAACTCATCCATAGGATTTGGCCCAATCTGATTTTGTGTATTTCACAATATGGTTCACCGTGTTGGTCATTCTAAACCATTCATGAATCCTTGGTCTGTTAGGGGGTTAAGCGTGGTTGATAACAATGGCCATTTGTTTCCTGATCTTTGCATGATTCTTGTGGCTCTAAAGAATTTTAATTGGACCGCATTTTCCAAGCCGTATACCATTCTTAATTTTTGACGTTCGAACAATGTTCTAAGCTGCTGACATGTTCGAGAATGTGCAGGAGTTGAGAAGGTTGCAGGAAGATAATGAAGGGAAAGAAGGAGGAGCGCAGGTAGTGGAAGAGATAGACGCAGAAAGATTGACTGAACAATATGCCATTCAGGTAATTTCTTGAGCACAGCTGAGCTTAATCTCCATCCCTTGTGAGAGAGGTTCTGGGGGAATGTGGAGAACCCTCAAGTTCCTGATTTGCCAAAAATAGCTGCTTCTATAACTACACGAGTTGAAATGAATCATTTAGGAAGGTAGCGAAACTGTACCAATAAACAAAGAAAGCATGCCTGTAATTATTTAACGGTAAAGATGTGTTTTCAAAAGTACTATAATCGAACAGTCACGGGGTGGGTATTTCTATTTAAGCGTAGATTCTGACACACTGAAGTATGGAAACTGGCAGTTGGAGGAACTGGATAGGCAGCTAGAAGAGCTGAAGCAACAAGCAACGCCAAAGTTCAGGTTAGCTCTCCAAATTTAACTTTCACTTGTATATAAGTGCAAAACCTTTTTTTTTGGGGGGGGAGGGGGGATGAGAAAAAGGAATAAGAGAAGGAAACGACACGTGTATCACTGATGAATGGGGATTTCCATGTAGCAGCAGGGCAATGTCTGTGGAAGAGAAGAGGCATCTGGGGCAAAGTCTTGGGAAGCTACCACCTGACAATCTGAGCCACGTCATCCAAATCATTGCCCAGAAAAACCCCACTTTTAACATAAACTCCGACGAAGTCGAAGTTGACATTGATGCCCAGGTTCGCTCGCTGCCACATCCCCCTCTTCCTTTCCTCTTTGCAAAAAATTAAGTAAAAGAATAAGGAACCTAGGAAAGTACAAAGTTATGTATGATTTAGTTCCAGATTAACTAGAAAGTCTACCACATGTAAAGTGTGGAAATTCCAATATATCCCATCGTGATTGCACTGTTTTATTTGCTATAGTCAGGGTTTCTTCCTTCTCTCCATCAGTTCTCCAGAAATATCTGCAGAGACAACAGAAAGGCTTGGTATACTGCACATACCAGTTTGTGAAGTAAAAGTCTGTCCCTATTTTTTGTAGTTGGTCAATGTTACCTTCTTTCGCAACTCTAGACTAATTCAGGGTCTCTGAATCCAAATATGAAATCAAAATTCCCAAATTTGGCACGGATTCACAAACTGGTGTGTGCAGTATAGCAATGCAGATAAAAACATTAAAGACTACCAGGCGTACCATTTTAGAATCCAGAGACTCTTCTCCTTTGGGTCTGCTGTAAAAGTAGAGGAATTCAATTGAGGTAGGTTTCTATTTTTTCATGGGAGGCAAAGGAAACTTTTGGTAGAGCGGGTTATTAACGTGAAGTGGAACTCTGATTTTGGGAAACAAATGCAGGACCCTGGCACTCTGTGGAGGCTGCAGCGTTATGTGCAGGCAGTTTTGAGTGCTCCAGCAATACGGCAGGGAACCTTGCCCCGGAATCCTGCTACCAAGCGCAGCGGCAATGCTCTCCAAAGCAGAAGCTCCACAAAGAAAGGCAAAAAGGCCACCACTCCTTGAAGCCTCCCTTCCCCTGCTCCTGCTCCTGCCTTTCCTGCCAAAGACAATTTTTTTTCTACAGCCTAGGTACCGGCTTTCCTATTCCACTCCAAAACCTTAGTAACACGTTGTGACCAGGGCATTTTTTTCTGGTGAAAATGAAGCCAGACTGGCGACATTCTGACAGATTTGGACCAATATGGGCTGGTCCCTTCATTTATTACCCAATGCATTGTGGACAGCAAAGATCTGGCGAATCCAAAAAAAATGCCCTGGTTGTGACAAGACTTGAGGTTTTCTTCTTTTTCTTCTTCTGAGCATGCTTCTGAGTTTTTGCGGTTTTCTTTTAGATTGTAAATGAAAAGTGGAAATACAAAATCTTTCCTTAGCAAGCTCTTCTGCTGATAAATGCTAATTCACCAAAACACCAGTGGTCTGCTCTTTATGTGACATGGATGGGAGCTTTGAATGCTGAATCTGCCCTTTTTCTATCAGACTTTAGACGTAGCCTCTTTGTGCGTAATTGGGATTTTCTTTTCTTGGTTCTGCGTGTTGTTGGCTTACCTGCCAGCATTTCTTTCCCTCTTCTTAGAGTGCCAATCTTTGTATGTGGTTTTGCACATTCATGAGAGTCTTTTTATTGGATATCTTACCTTCCATGTCCGGAATTGGAAGGTTTGTATTGGTTTTTAGCAGCATTTCACGGATTTTGTTTTTCTGTAGTCACCCAATTTAAAGAATGCAAAGTGCTTCAAATTTATAGAAATACATTGTTTTTTTGTTTAGGGCATTTAAGTGCAACTTTTGCATTTGCCTTTGTGAGTAGATGGCATTGAGACGAGTGTACTATTGTCATACTTGACTTGCCAATTCAAGAATGATTGTCATCATTTTAAGATTCTTCTTTGTAATGTGTATCTGTGTACGTGCAATGTGTGTGTTGAGTACAAGTGGATAGTTGTTTTCTTACAGAAATATTAGTTTACTTGATATTGTGCTTGATATTGCTATGTATCTTGTACTTTCTTGTTGATAGGCACCAATGTTGGTTCACGTCCTTGGCTTGAAATCCTAAATGACAAATTCTTTACTCCATACTAACTTGGTTGCCTCTTTGCTCCATCTTATTCTAGAAACTTGTTTGATAAATTTGTGTATACGTGGGCTAAATAGCTATGTACTTTTTGTCATGAATTGTTTTTTTTTGAAACGCCTTGCATTTATGCACTTTTTCAAAATTAGAGTTTCAATTTCTAATTTTACTTGATTTTGAAGTAAGATTGTTAAGATGTAGTCCTTGTACATTGTTGTATGTTTGATTTCAAGTTTTATTCATTTGATAGCACTAACTGTCCAAGGATATTATGGATTTTGCTTAATTGAAAACCTAGATTTAACAAGATACCTACATTTCCAAGGTCAAATTCACTAAAAGCACAACCTAACTAATTCACAACTTGCTTTCAAGGTAATAAAACTTATTTCAATTACAATATAATTGTGGCTTAAAACTCTTAGCCTTTTGAGCTTGTTCATTATTGCAATGACATTGACTAGGGTGCCTTGGAATTGGAAAAAAGATATCAATCAAAGCAAAGTTTCCTGTGAATATAGTAATTTGTTGGGTTCTAGCCAAAACATCATATTGTCATGCATGTGTTAAGTTAGATATCAAAACATAGTGAGCAAGGATCAAAAATTTGCTATGAAAACATAAGTTCTTGATCTAGATTGACCATGTTCTAATATTTCAACCAATATCTTAAGACATTGAAATGAAAATGATTGGAAATGTTACAATTGATTGCTAACCATAAGTTATCTAATGTTCATAAATACAGTGACTCACAAAACCGAGTTAGAGTTTATTGTTACCTAATATAATTTGTCATATCAATTGCAATAGTAAAGATTTTTAGGTGTCATAAAGATTAGATTAAAGGTATCCAAGTGTCTACTAATACTTGGAAGCCTTAACAAAAAATTTGCTAAGGTGATTGAGATATTTCATTTCAAAGGAGAGTCACTCACTCACTTTTGGTCTTGCATGTCTATATCTCCATCTCCTCTTTATCCCCTAAATGCCTTAGACACCAAATTTTGGTGGTTTTCACACTAGAAATTGATGCCTCAAATATGTGGGGGTTATATAATGCATTATTGGTTAAATTGGGACAAACAAAGGTACCATTTTGTACTCCACCTTAAACCCAAAAAGTCACCTTAAACCAGATTCAAAGGTATCAGATTTAGTTTGAGCCACTAAGATTTTTTTGCTCGCAAATTCCTCCTCTCAAGTGAGGACACGTGTACCAAAAAAAACTATTGAGCTCGATTTCAAGAGGCCTCTTGAAACCTTCAAAAGTCTCAAAATGTAAGCTTTGTCCCAATTTAATGAATAACGTGTTATATTGACAATACATCATAGAATCTAAATTTATTTGTGAGTGTTGTAAGTAGGAAAGAGTGTTTCTACTCCTCCATTAGTATATTACACTTTTAATTGTTCCATAACATGATAAGGCTGTTGTTTTTTAAAAGAAAACTAGTGCAATATCATTGCTACAAAATGGGTGAATCACCAAAAATGTAGCCAATTGGTTTAATGTTAGTTAATCTAATGTTGAGAGAATAAAAAATAAATGTCTTTTCTATATTAAACTATTTATAAAAGGACAATCATCTTAAATTTTAAACCACTTAGGGAGGGCATGTGTGAGAGCAATGACAAGTAGAAGATTAATTACTCCTATGAAAGGATTCAAATTAGTTGGGCAACAATTTTACAATGATTTGAGTATCCAGACAATGCAATGTGCATTGAATTTTGCAAGTTTAAAGGCTTGTGTGAAGAAGAATTATTTTAATTTTTCCAAAAATGATATTCAAGGTTGTTTAAATTTTACCCAATCTCGTGGAAATTGGACTATTGCAAATTGGAAGCAAGTGATTTTTTTAGATGAGACTTAAGTCAATTATTTTTGCTCAGATGGTTGTTACTAATGTTGAGATTGAGAAGGAGAGGGTCTTATATTTTGAACAATGAATAAAATTGTGAAACATGGAAAAGGTTTTACAATGGTTTGGGATTGCATGAGTGCAATTAGACTTGGTTTGATTTGCAAGATAGAAGGTACAATAAATTATTGTGTTTGTTGTGAAGTATAGAGACTAGTATTCTCCCTATGTTGTTTTTTCAAAGTATGGCATAGATTCATCTAGAGTCATTTTTCAACATGACAACAATCCTAAACATACACCAAAAACAATGAAAGAGCATTATTTAAACAATTTTCAATGTTTAGAGTGACCTGCTCAATCACTTGACCTAAACCCTATAAAACACCTATGGGCAACACTAAAACAAAAGCTCAATTGTTAACCAATACATCTGAAGGTTCTTTTAGAATTATGAGAGCATGGATTTGAGATTTTCCATTCTATCACTCCCACTAAGTGTGAGAACCTTTATGAGAACATGCCACAAAAAATTAGGGCAGTTAGTTATGCAAAAGTCAAGTAAATTGATTTTTGAGTGTGTATAGACAGACAAGTCCAAATCTGAGTCAATGTGGGTTTAATTTCAAAATTTTAGTGTTCCCATATATTATGTGTATTTTGTTTTCAATTTCCCTTTGAGTAATCAATATAGCTTTTACTTTCTAAAGCAATATTTTACTTGTTGAATTGTTCACTCCATGTGCTAATATTGCTTATGTATTGAAAAACATCCAAACACTAACTTGGTTTTTTGAGTCAAAATCCTTCATATTAGCTTTCACAAAATGTGATAAAAAAAAAACCTTTGGCATACTTGTAACTATGTCTCTTTCATAAAACTTTGTTGAGATGAACAATCAATTGATTTTGATTTGGTAGAAATTTTCTCTCTTAGGAGAGTTTTGAAATGGAAATAGTATATACTAAAATCAGATCAAATTTAAGAGCACAAAATCAATTTCCAATGGAAATGGTGACTATTGAACTCATAACATTTTGAATGAGGTAACACTTGGGGGCTATTTTAGATGATATTATTAGCATTTCAAAATGTAAGATGTCTAAAAAAAACTTATTTACAATATTTAGTATATACCTTTAGTGAAATTGTCAGATCCTTTAAGGGAATTAAGGATATATAGTTTTGAGAGTCTTCTATCAATGAAAAAACTCAAGTGATGACTAACACTTATATGTTGTAATAACGTTTTTCATCTTATTTCTTGCTCAAACCTTTGCTACCTATCTAGGCACGTAAAGAAACTTAAAAGAATCATTATGCTATTGATGTATGCAAATGAATTGCTTTTGGTGAAAAATATTTTTAAAACTAGTGTGACTTGTCGGTCTCTATTTGTTTCAATATAAAAATACAACAATATTAAACTATTCTACCTCTAACCATGTATCACATCTTGGATTTAAAGTTTACTAAAAATAATCATTGTTGTACATTTTCTAGTGACTAATTGATTGAGCAAAAAAAATTTATCTTTGCTAAAATCATGAACGTCATTATCTTCTAATATTTTCAAGTAATCTATTTGCATGGAAAACACATGAGTTCCAACTATATTGCAAACTCATTTGTTGTGTATCTATGACAAATTTGAAGGACGTATCAACAACACATATAAAACCTATACTTACGCTACATTTCAAGGAGAAATTATTTTTTTTCTTATTGAAATCACATAAATATTAAATTGATACTTGTTTTTCTTTTGATGAATAATATAGTATAATTTAAACATTTTTTTTACTTGGCTATCAAGAAACCCCATAACAAGGGTTAAAATAGCACCTAACAACCAAATATTTTCTCAACTATTTTTTGAAATTTTTATTTGATTTCATTTATTTTTATTATGGGAAAAATACAATATTTCTAAAAACATTTGATAAAATTGTACAAATACACAAAGTCAACATTGAGAACAATACTCAGGTTTCTACATCCTTCAAAGTTTACACAAAAGATGTTAAACACATTGCTACAAAGTAAATTTTGTCCCAACATTATCTCATTAATCAAATTTCTAAATCAACCTCTCATTATAACAAAGTTTAGGAAATCAAGGTAAACAATATATTTATACATAGATATAAGCAAGGATATGGATACAATTAGTGAATAAAAAGAGACATCTAATTTTTTTAAAGCTATCATTATGCTTTTTTCTACATTGTGTGTCACAACATATCTTCATGATTTTAAAAAGTTGGATCATCTTCTAGTCTTAAAGGAACTAAACCCCTCTAGCTAATTGTTTGAGGTTAAATATCACATTACATTGTTAGTTTGTAAGAATTTTTGAAAATTTTCTTTCAACAACTATCTAAGCTATGGAGCTTAACCCTTAAACGTTGGTCTCATCCCCGTGGCCAGCCCGCTATAGTGACTTCTACAGTGTTTTTCAAAAATTTCAGAACTATGATTGGTGTAACAAGTGCCCAACTAGCTGCAAAAGTGAACAATATAGGCTGACCTCACAAAAATTTTAGGAAGGGCAGTATGGATCTTCTCACAATTTGGATTGTCTAAAAAAATGAGTGTATTTGATGAAGTTATTTTTTGCCTTCCATGATGAAGCATGTGTTTATGGTCACTTATGAGAAAAAATCAGATGAAAATCTGCTTTCTTCTGCTATATATGATGTTTTTTCAGAGGCAAAGGACAAAAAACGTCCTTCTAGACGTTTAGGGGTTAAGCATATGAGTACCTTGTATTTAATTTATGCAAGAAAACAAGGCTGGGCATTGGAGACTTTTTGGTTTCAAAGACATAAATATGTTTATTTCCATTCATAGGCAAGGAGAAGCAAAACATGGCCTCAAGAAATGATAAAAAAGAGAAAATTTGGAATCTAGAAGTACAGGATTCAATCCATAGTAACTTTGAAAGGGTTAACTACACCATCTAAAGTCAATTAAAACCTTGTTGTATATGGTTTCTAATAGTAAACAATATTGTGTCTTTTGTATCTTTTTCTACTAATGACACTTCATTTTTAAGATTTGCTCTTTAGGATTATTTTAAGCAAAATGTGTTACGTGAGTCTTGCACATACAAGACTTGAAAAGATGATGATTATGGAACCTTCTAGCAACAAGATTAGCAAAGATTTTGCACAAAATTTTCTTAGCAAGACTTGAAAAGAGTTTATGAAAGCTTGCAACAATCAAACGGAACAACTCCTTAAGTTGAAAGAATACATTGTAGTCAAGATTGTGTTCTGTTTCCTTGAGAAGATGTATATTACACTAAGTGGTTATACTATAATTGCTATAAAATGAGTAAATGACTATCACCTAGGCTACTATTGCCTATTCATGTTTTTGTATGGTTGTAAAATCCAAAATTTTGCCCAACTTTTTATCAAGAAAATCATTATTATTGACTTCTTCAAATTAACCCTCAAGCATATTGATAAGAAATTTAGAAGACCTCTAATATGGAACCTTCAGCATATTCCCTCAATTTTTAGAAAGTTGAACAAGTATTTACACAATCCAAACTAGTCATTCTGTACCCAACTATAAATCAAAACTTTAAGGCTAGTCTTATTTCAAATCCAAGTAAATGTGTAAAATCCCCACAGTTGAGAATCTCATATTTGTCAGTAGCAGTTCACAATATGGATTTTGGACTTTGATGTGGTTTTTTCCCAAAAAAAAAATAAACCTATTGGTTGATTCTATGAGACTGTGTCTAGCTATACTTGATGGGAAAAAAAACTCCTCAAATGGGAAAAAACTCCAAAACTTATAGTCATTCAAAGTAAGTGGATCTAGCCAACTCACTACTTTAGAGCTACAAAAACCTTGCCCAATCAAGAAAAAAAAAAAGTAACTCATCACCAACCTTCTCCCCTATACATGGGAGTGTGGGCTTCCAACCCATCCCATCCAAAATTCCTCCATCCATAATGCAATGTACAATGCCTATATACACTCCCACTAATAGTTTTAATATTAAAAATAGTAGATTCAAAGGTTTGGGTGCAAAATCTAGAGGTTTCAAAGAACAACAAGCTGATCCAAAAGTTTTGTTGGACTTTTAGCTCCATTTGAACTTGAGTAGCAGACCAAAACTTGAGCATGTAATGCCTTTTTTGTCTATTTTTACACCTCCAAGAACCCCATTTGATCATATTGGGGTCTTTGGTCCTTTAGGGGTTAAGATCCTTCTTCATCTATGATTTATCTGTACAACTTTCAACACATGACAATTATGTAGAGTTCCCATACTTGTTAACATAGCTCAGTCATAGTTGTCAAAATTCTGAATTGCCTCAGGCATGTTGTATTCCTTACGGAAAAACAAAGAGAACAATTTGAGATTGATATAAAATTGAGATGGAGCACACCAAATGAATGATATTGAAGCTTGATTAAATTCCATCCACAGTTCAACAACAGAACAGATGAGCGTGTTGTCGAACTTCAATTTGCTTCTTTCTAAGAAGCACTCACATCCTTTTCTTCTTCTTTTTTATCAGTACCAGTAATTACTACTTGCTTGCTGAAAATCATAATATATTCAAATTTCTTATTTGAAACTTGAAATTTCGTGTGTTTCTATAAGGAATGTAATGAAGTATCATATCATGAACAAAATACGCATCAAATTTTCGAAGATGTTTTTCTCCTCAGGTGTACACTACTGTAACAAACATCATAGTACAAACCAAATTTTATGTCATTCTACATACAACGTAACGTGGTTATAGACATTCCTGTCAAATACACTTTTCCAAAAAAATCTAAGGTTTATGTGCGTGGTCGAAATTAGGATTGGGCCACTTTCGTTGTGTATCCTTTATTCGAAAGCAGAACGTACATTTCAAGTGTCAAGAAGCAGTTTTAAGAAGAAAGAGTTAGTGTACATACCTCGTTTTTTTCATACACATGCATAAATGGAACCAAAATGCAACTATTTTGAACTGCACTTTCATCAAAACTATTAGTACAGTAAGTTATATGGTTTTCAAAGCTGTACAAAAATCCGGATAACAACCACTGTTTGTCAACACTGCCGGTTGTGAAATTATTCACAAACCACTTTAGCTTCGGCTACAAGACAGAGTTCAACTGTTACACACCTTCCAAAGTACCTATTGGGAGTTTGGGACATTCAAGTAGTTTTGGAGAGATCGTTAGAATCAAGGGCCATTGGTGACAGACAATCGACCACCCTAGAGTTTCCATTCCAGGACAAAAGCCAGATATTTCGCAGTATAGCCACGACATGTTTACACATTTGCAAGTAAGTCCTAGAGCAGGTTTCGCACAGTATAGGGAAGTAGGTATCAAGTGATTTTAGTATCTTTTTGAAAAGTACCGTATGTTGTGTAGGTTAGAGCCTGCAGCACGTTTAAAGAAGCACCTGGAAATTAGGTTTGGAGGGGGCAGGAGCAGTAAGTAATGCAACATGGTGTGAAGTTCCCTGCAGTATAGAAGGTTTGAGAGCCTGCACCTGCATTACAACAAATCACAAGGGTACGTTTAACGACTGGCCCTTTTTTTTTTGGCACCATGGGGCCAGAAAGCACCATTTGAACAAAGCAAGCAAAAAAACACAAGGGAAAAACAAAGAAAATAAAATAAAAGTAGCCAGACAACAACTTAGGGTTTTAAGGGCGTGGCCAGAAAGCTTCAGCCTTGGTCATAGTCATGGCCACCTCTAGAGATCATGCAGCATCACTTGTTTTACTTCAAGCGCTAAATTGCTACAATTTATAAGACAACCTTGCCTCCAAGAATGAAATTTTATATTTTTAAATATTTCAACATGTGCAAATATGGAACTACATTGTCCATTTTCTTACAAAAATCCTACCAAGTGCATTCTTTTTAGCAATTTTGCCCTTTTTGCTTGGATATAATTATCTCTAGTGTTTGGAGAATCCAACAGTTTTGAGCAAAATAGCCATTTTAGCACAAAAAAATTCCCTTACTGCTGGAAATTATCACCGATTTTTAGCACACTATGCCAGATTTGCCATATCTACAATTCACTATCACCACAATTCATTAACAAATATGAAGTACTCGCCATGTGGGCAACGGTTCAAAATATAACATAGCCAACGCAGTGTGAACAGTGCGAGCCGTTAGGGGTGGAACGCAAAGGGCTGTTTTAACGTGTTTTAACGTGCTGCAGGAGATGCTCTTACCTCAAACCACTTCCGTATTGAAGAACAGATATTTGATAAACTTCAACAAGTAATCATTCAGTCAGACGAAGGCTTCCTATCAGAATTTGGGAGAGAGAAAGTATGTATTCGTATTCATGCTGAGTGTCCAGACTTCTGATTGAGTGCTGTACAAGTTTAGATCTCGTTCCAGTGTTATCATGCTAAATAGCAAACATCTGCATAGTTATTAGTGACCCCAACTAGACTACCGAAAAATATGGTTTATTGCTGGCGCAGGAAGTATGGCAAGCAGCTAAGTTATCCTGATGGGAATACTTGTCTACGACGTTTACGAATTCCAAATGGTGCCTCCGGCTCAGCCTCGATCTCCGATATGGATGGAATCTCGTCTTGCGATTCAGACAGGGGAACTGAAACCTCCATTGACTGCAGCACAGCCTGTTCTGCTTTGAGTTTCACTTTTGCCTTCAGTTCAAAGTCTTTGTCAGCCATGGATGCTCGAGTGATAAAGAGAATCGTCTCTACAAACATTCCAGCTATGAGACCAAATACTCCTCCTGCCGCATGCTGCATTGACAGTAACAATACTCAGAATTTTGCTACAGTGATCCCTCTAGAAACTTTCAAGAGGAATCAAATTACAGATATCCTAGAAGCAGAACATGTCATGGATCATACAGAAAAATCAAATATGAAGACATCTGAACTACTGCTAGCATTAAGAGAAGACATAACGAACGTGTTGATTCCAAGGGATAGTATCAAAATAACTCGGAGTCTCACGCTAAGAGTATGAACACTTACCATTGAGGGAGAATCAGGGAATTGAGAGCGAATAACGGCATAGCCAAACATGTAACCTGTAAACATGATGAATAGTACATGTACACCTGCAAAACAGATTCCAGCACAAAAGTTCATTCATTCAATGCTCATCCACAACCATGGGTTCACTTTCATTTAGCACATAATATGTGTATCACTTACCAAAGCCGAGAGAATTTTTATAAGAGGCGAAATATTCTCGATCTTCATCGTGATCATGCTTAGTTACATCGTTCACAAGTTCACTATACGCCTTCTTCTCAGCAAGCTGTTGCAGGTTTGCAAGGCGTTCTTTCAGCTCCTTACTCTGCAAACATACGAATGTAACTCAAAAGATATCGTGAGCCTCGATTGTAATGAAACCTAGATCTTGATGAAAACAAAATGCCCTAAAAACGATTTTAGAAAAGATTCTCTCTTCTCCACCCCGAAAGGCTTCTCGGAAAAAGGAAAGCATCAATGAAGAATCTACAGAATTGACATGAGAGAGTCCATCAGTTCGCATTGTGTGTAAAGTTTTCAGCATGAGATTTCTCCCATCAGCATTGCAGAATTTTGCTTCATCCTCGGACTCTGAGATGTATAACAACGCACAAGCAAATTATTAGGGTTTCTAAAACTATCAGGTACCTTCTCCCGAGGCTTGGGACTCTCAAGGACGAACGAGCTGCCTGCCAATACTTGATGGAACGGCACGACATATCCAGGAGTGAGTTGCACCCAAACGTCTCGAATAACGGTGTACGGTAAGACAGGAGCGTCCAAGTATTGCACAGCCGCATCTCGAAGTTCGGACGACAGTAGCTGGGACTCAGCTGCTGCGGAAAGCAGAGATTTAATGTTTGGGCAGGAGTGCAGCGCAAGTCCGATTGCTGTGCTGCAACAGCGACAGATCCATTAGCTAACCCTCTCTCTACTCTACCAACATGACATCATCCCCTCTGACACAAGCAAAGGAACAAAGAGAATTTTTGCAACCAACCTTTCACATTCCAATCTAGTGACGCGAGTATCTCCTTGAAAGCCCATCAGTTTCGCATTTGTGTGTAGGTTTCTCAACACGTGTGATTGCTCACATCAGCATTGCAGAATTTTGCTTCATCCTCGGGCTATCTACTGGATTTTTTTTGCTCTACATCAACAACAGATCTCAATCTATCAAAGCCACGGAAAAACAAGACAGCATAGAACGGATTACAAAGAGCAAACACAAGAGATCAAGGACCGAGCAAAGAACCTCGAACAACAATCTCCGACGTTGCGACGACCGTGTGCAATTGCTACAGCCTTGAGCAATCTTATGAGCGCAAAATTAGGATTAGGGTTTCAGGCGGTTAGTACCATTCCGTAATGTGCAAGATAAAAGTCAGTAATTGTATACCGTCGATCTTGAGGTTGGACGATCCAAGGGACCAGCGTTCTCGGAGAGGTGGAGTCAATTTTGATTTGGGGGCACGTTGGGAACGTCGTGGGAACGGGATGTATTGTTCTGCGAATTATGCTGACTCTTGTACCCGAAGTCACCCTCGGGCTAAGGTGGAAGCCAAAAACGTCCATTTCATTCAACTAAGGTAGATATACCCATAATGGAGTGTTTAAGAAATCCGACCCTATGTATCCAAATTGTTCATTTTAGTTGCAATGATCAATTTAGGTACACAGCGTCGAGTTTAGAACCCGCTCTGAATTATGTGTGTTTACCTTAGTAGGGTGTGCTATTTCCACCATGAGTAAGGATAGGTGCTTTGGAATGCATTTTTCTAACTTTTTCAAGGTTGGAGCTACTTAAGTCATGCCACATGTCCCAAAGTGAGGTAGGAAGTAATGAGCTGAAATTAGTTTGGCTAGTATCGGAATTGCATACATCTAGACATTTGTAATGGGTGTGGAACACTTTTTGACTCCCAAAATTCACAATACTTCAATTTTGAAAATAAAAATATGAAAAAATTGCAATCCCAATATTTCTTATCTTCCTACATGGGAAAAATATTGTTTGCCTCAAACTCTTTGCTTTTTTTTTGCAAAATCGCTTAACCCCTAAACACCCAAGCATTAAGGGCAAAACATAGATGTATTATAAAATAATACTTGTGTAACTTTGATGAAGTTTGCTTCAAAAGAGAAAACAAGAATCATGATGTTCGATAATTATCCGTATAGACAAAGTTTCAAAAAAAGTTTTGGATTTTTATTTAATGAATTTAGAAGCAATTACCATTAAATATTCACTAAAATTACAAATTTTATGCATAGATTTTAAAATTTGGTATGATTGGTTAAAAGTAGACATTCTATTTTCAAAAATGCAATCTATTTAAAGGAGAGAACATCATAAGTTTCACGAAATAGTAAATTTACAACACTAGCAAATATTGAAGTGTTTGTCTTTGAAAAATTCTCCTTGATGGAGTTTAACTTAGATTGACATGATTCAGGTTGGGTTGAAAAGTAGAATTGGTTTACTATTACAAAAAAAAGTTTATTTTTCATCTTGGGCAGCTCACAAAATACGGGCAACAACCAGAAAATGGTCGATTGAGCACTTAGGGGTTAAGTTACTGGATATGGGTGCTTCCACCTTAGCTTGGGAGCATGTACACCTACTTTTGTTAACCTCTAAATGCCAAAGGCCTTTTTGAGCCTCTCGGACTTTCCTTGAAATTGAACAAACAACCAACCTTTTCATAAATTTAAGCACATTTTTTTACAACTATAATTGTATGAATTGAAACTAAACATGTTACAGACTACATGAAAAAAAAACACAAAAACGTCACTTATAGTTTGAAAGATTATAATGTTTGAACTTGAGGGTGTTAAAACTATAAAAGGGACTTGAAGTCTTTCAATCCTCATTTCACATGTCAAATCTAAAAATTTGGTCACCAAAAAAATACAAGGTTTAAGGGCATTACATGCCTAACTTCAATCAATTTACAACTTTCAAACTCTACATCTACATTTTTTTAAAGAATTTCTAATGTGGATTTTTCTCCAAGCTCAAGTGTATTTGAGGCTCAATTTCAAGATTTTCCAACACTAAAAAACTCAAGATTGTAGTGGACACCATTGTATAGTGGCCTCAAACAAAGATTGTCGGGCCCTGTTTTTGCATTGAGAGATCATGTCATGTTTTGACATGAAAATGAGGTCAATTGGCCACTTTTTTTCTTGTATTTTTTATATCTCATTCTTACTTCCAATCCCAACCAAGCATACCAAATTTCAACCCCAAAAAACCAAAATCCAAATTTTGATAAATTGTTTTGTGTCACAAATTGTGGTTTTAAATGGTTTTACATGGTTTTGCAAGAAAATTGATTGAAAAACGTTGATTATGAATTTTGGAGATTTGATTGCATGGGTATATAGTTAGCATACATATGCACATCCAAATGCAAATCTTTCATGCTAAATAAAAACCCCTTAAGTAAAAGAAAATTGATCTTTGAAGGGTTTAGTGTGACCCTTGATATGTCCAAATTTTGTATAACAGATATTTTCTTATGATATTCAAATTTTGCTGTTTGACTCATACATTGTGACTAAGATTGAACCTTTGAACATGCTATTGTGTTTCTTTGGTGAAAAGCTAACTAAAACTTAAAAACATATATTATACAAAATTTGGACATATCAAGGGTCACACTAAACCCTTCAAAGATCAATTTTCTTTTACTTAAGGGGTTTTTATTTAGCATGAAAGATTTGCATTTGGATGTGCATATGTATGCTAACTATATATCCATGCAATCAAATCTCCAAAATTCATAATCAACATTTTTCAATCAATTTTCTTGTAAAACCATGTAAAACCATTTAAAACCACAATTTGTGACACAAAACAATTTATCAAAATTTGGATTTTGGTTTTTTGGGGTTGAAATTTGGTATGCTTGGTTGGGATTGGAAGTAAGAATGAGATATAAAAAATACAAGAAAAAAAGTGGCCAATTGACCTCATTTTCATGTCAAAACATGACATGATCTCTCAATGCAAAAACAGGGCCCGACAGACTTTGTTCAAGGTTACTGTACAAAATCTTGAGTAGAAAAATTATCAACAGTCATTTTCATAATCAGATTTTTGATGTTGGAAATAAAATTCAAAATAAATATGTATTGTAAAAAAAAAACTAAAAATAGTGATTTGATAAGGTTTTTAACAACATCAAAGTTTTATAAACGACCAAATTGGGTGCCTTGGGCATTTAGAGGTTAATTCACACTTTGATTCTTCATCCTTTCCAACAAAGTCCAACCGCATCTTAGCTTGTACTTTGGCCTTATCATAGCATCTTAACTCCTAAAGGCCCAAGTGATCCTTCAAGGGCCAAGTGGGGTTTTGGGCATGTACCTACAGCTAAACTACTTTGTGTGATTTTTTGAAACTTTTATTGAAGATGGGGAATTCAAGGATCTACGTGGGCATCTAATGTTTTCTTCAATCCAAAAGTCATTGAAGAAGTTATGCATGAATAGCTGAAAAATAGGGGAGAATCGGGCAATCCAAAAAAGTAACTGCCTTTTTTTTTAAATAAAAATTTGAAATTGGTTCTTTAGATTTTTATATATGTAGGAAGCTTTGAATCATTCAATTTTGTTTGATGAGATGAAAGTTATGAGAAGTTTTAGTTTGTAGGTAGGTATGGGACTCTCAAACCTCCATTACTTTTGCCCCTTGTAAAATTTGGTGCTTTACTTTTTTGAGCTCTTTGTGTATTTGTTTTTTTACTTTTTTTTCCCCAAGTTGTAAGGTAGCAACACCCATAACCATCAATGTACCCATAACCATCACCTCTAAAATCTTGGAAAATTTGTGGAAGTGAAGAGATGTAATTACAAGGATGTACAACATGTGAACATGAAACTTTAGTGTTGGTATTAGGTGCAATTGCAATTGGGTCTTTAAAAATTCACAACTTATTCTCACAATATCCAAATAATACATTTGAAAGTGCAAACTCATCATTTCTCTATTGCTAATAGGATCCTATAATTTGCTAGATGTTTATTAATAATCATCATGTTCAAAACCCTATATTTGACGATTATGGGTGCTGCTACCTTTGTAGACTAAGATTTCTTGGTTTTCACCATTTGGATCACAATAATTCAAATTTTGAATTTTACATAAATCCTCCAATTTTGCCATGTGCACTTGCAAATTTCATGGCCTTATGGCATTGCAAGATTTTATAAAGTATGATTCACACCTCCAATTCATTTGAAAATTCACCCACACATACTTCACTTGGTTTTCTACATGGGAAACAAAAAACCTTAGTTTTGTGTAGAGCAATTTTTTTGGTATAGCAATGGTCAAAGGCTTCTAAAATTTTTGGACAATAGGGGAAAAAACTTTTTTTTTCACTTCAGATGTCAATATCTCACTCCTTTACATCTAGAATGAGCTGATTTTTTTCCCACAAATACCTCCCATAGTCTAGGACAAGACCTTACGGTTGGATTTCCAAGAAAATCTTTTTTTCCTACCATTCTACTTATTCCCCAAAAATGGCAGTTTTCAGTGACTTTCAGAGAAAAAAGGGCTTTGGCCTTTAGGGGTTAATGGATGGAATTATAAATAAAGAACACAATTGTAATGTGAAAAGAGTTATATTATGTTCTGAAATCCTTTTTTTAAAGTATTAATGCACTTTGTTTTGTTAACCGGATACAGAAAGACATAAAGTTTGATACATCAAACTAAGATAGGTTTAAAATTAGTTCAATTAACTTGGATATGGAAAGATCTGTTTTTACAAGGAGAAAAACAAATAAAAAGGAAGATATAGTGACATAGACCTCATCAATAGAAGTTTATGTCATAGAAATTAGAATTCTTAACATCTTTTGGATCCCAAATTTTAGTATATAATTCATTAGAATTGAAAATGCTTCGCTATAAAATGATTAATTTAGTGTGTTGGTTTTCTTTTTATTTGTGTAAAATTTAAAGGGCCTAGTTGACTACTTTCAAATTGCAAAATGATATAAACTTAAATAAAATAAATAACTTTTGGTTTTGAATGCTTCAAGTGAGTCAATTTAACATGAGTTTACCAAACAATGAATGATGGCACGTGAGAATATATATATTGTCAACGCATTTTAATAAAGAATGATTAGCTTTAATTCTAGTTGGAGATTGATGTAAGATGGAACAAGTATCAAAACAAAAGTCTACACAGATTGCATGCATATCAAATTAAAAATGCACACCAAATAAAATTTGAATGAGTCTATTTGACTTAATAGCTGAATATGAATTGAAACATTTAAAGATCTAGTCAACCAACCAATATTATAACAAGAAAATAAAACAGAAATTTTAAATTATGCATATTAAAATTTGGATAATTGTTTGAGAGCATTTAGAAAGAACATAATTGAGGCCGAAGCTGAAGAAAATTGATTGAACTAATGTTGGCATAGTATCTTCGAAGCCTCATCTATTAAAATTTTCATTTGCATAAAATACACTAGTTTAGATGAATACAAGATGTTGAGTAAAAACTAGTAGTGGATTTCAAAAGTGAATGTGTGTCATTGTTTAAAGAAGCATTGGAATCCAAAAAATGCACTAATTAGGACTAGGATGAGTAACATTTGCTTAGAATACATCAAGAGAGTATGTGAATCATGGTTGAATTACACACATACCGTGGGCATGTAATTGTATAAATGATTGGAAGTAAAAAAGTTGAGGAGGATTTTTCTTTGTTATAAGTAGATTGAATGTAGAAGCTTGTCAAATAGATCAAGACATAAAATCACAAAAACAATGTACATGAGTCTTTCTGCAAAGTACAATCACCGTTAGAATAATCATGCTTCAAATAGAATTATACATAAATCTTCTACTATTTTTTCTACTTTATAACAAAAGTTAACAATTATTGTAGATTATGATGATGTTTACATGTGTTCTTTAAAAAATAAAATACAAGGCAAATGGCAGACTTGGGATCAATTAGGGAAAGTCAGAGATCAACATCAGAGTTAGGTTTTGAATAAGTGTTCTTATCTAATCTTCTCGTCACTTGTTTATAATTTAGATTTGAATTTTAAATCTTGTAGCGTAAGAGAAATGTGTGAAGTAAACCAAGGTCATGATGAACCGGCAGCTAGTTCAAAGCTAGCCAATTGAAATGAAAAAATTTGTTTGCAATTTATAAATATTGGCCAAAAAACAAGTTATAAGTCTAATTTTTTTTATTTACAATACAAAATAAAGAAAATAACCAAATTAGTTCCTCAATAAAAATGGTTCAATAAGGGAATCAAAGGAAATCAATTGAAAAATCTCAAATATTTCCTAAACCCTAAATTAAACTTGTAAAAGTGTGGAAAAGATGACTCAAACTCATCAAGTCCATTGAATGTAGATGGAAAATAAATTATATTTTATATCCCAATTCCACCAAATTACATCACTTCTCAAAACTTGTCTTTTAATGTGTTTTTGCAAGTTTCTATTTTCTCCTTTAGTTATTAAAAATGTAACATTGTATCATTGTACATTTTTACTATCAAATTAAAAAATACATATAGGGAATTACTACTGCAACACCCTAAATTGCTAATGAAACACCCCTTATGAGCATGAAATTTGATAGTTTAGTGCTATTTTTAATTTATTCAAGTGGTCTATCATTCATTAAATTACAACAAGTGTTACCACCTTCTTGAAAGAAAAAAACACAAATAAATTTTTTTTGAAGTATTATTGCACCAATATTACTTGTTGATGTATTTTTGCTTTAAGTAACTCAAAAGTCCTATAGTTTTTGTTTCAAATTTAAGCACACCTTTTTTTTAGCATAGCCTTAGGATGATAAAGGTGAAACAAATCATATATATATATGTATATATATATATATATATATATATATAATTTTATTTATATATATATTTATATAGGGAGCCTAATCCTTACTGACTCCGCGCCCTTTTCTAGAAGCTTCTAGCACTTTTTGGGTGTAAGTTGAAGCAATAAAAGATGACCTAAATATAGAACACCAAGCACCCTTCAACCATGTTCTTTTCCAATATCTTCTAAAAAAAATTTGGTGGAAGTTGAAACATAAAGGATGCCTCAAATGTGGAACACCAAACACCCTCCAATTTTGTGTTAGAAAAACAACAAAACACCAAACGCCCCCTAGCAAAGTATAAAATAAGAGCATCGTGATGAGGGCAATTACTACTTTTGTTTACCAAAAAGAACCAAAATGATGGTGCATCAAGGTTCAATTCTAAATTAATTGTGAGATATTGACTTTTTGAAAAAAAACATTAGGATTAGAATTTAGACCAATTGATTTGTGAGATGTTATTTTTTTGTAAAATTGAATGTTGCATTACCCATACATGTCCAATTCATGCAAAGCATGTGCATATATACTAGTATATCTTATCTTATTTCTATAGTAGGCTTAGTTCTATTAATTGGATAGTTGGGTGTCAAAATAATAGAATGTAAGGCGGTTGAGAAACGAATTAATAATTGATATTTTTGTAATGGCATTTTCTACCTTACTAGCCGGCATTGGATGGGGGACCATGGACATGGGATGGGTCATGGGCATGAGCATGGGATGAGATGGGTCATGATCATGGGATGGAGACCAAGCTAAGTTGGGAGAGTTTACAGACAAAAATTGAGAATCAAATCAAATTTTAATTTTAAATTTTTTATAGGGACCTCCTCCCATGATGGCCCTCCGCCGGAACGGCGAGTACACCGGCCCACTAGTATAAATATATATAATGTATCAACTTTAATGCACATATCTTGCCACAGAAAATAAGCTATCTATGAAGTATCTAGATTTGAGTGCTAAAATGTCCACCATGTGTACATGGTGACGCCGAGGGTGATGCCATTAGGTACATGGTTGGATTTGGATATACCTACTTTAGAAGATACTTTGATGTTTTCTCTAAACATTGAGAGATTTTGTGATGTTCTACATAGAACCAAACCAAGAAATTTCATAGTAAATAAAAATCTTATATTTATAAAGTTGACATTTATATTGTGTAAGCCTAAAATGACCAACTGTTTTCATGAGTATAGATTTATAAGAAGTTAAAAATATACATGTAGAGAAACGGAATATGATTTGTTACACTTTTAAAAATAAATGACTATGATATTTTGGATTTTTTCCCCTTACAAACCAAGAAACATTATTGAGATAATTGTAAGAGTTTAAAGATGAGTAGTAAGGCGGCATTCTAAAAGAGTAATTGAAATGATGGCTTTTAAACAAGTTCCTACAACTACTAGTCACATCATTTCATATAAATCCATTGCGGTTTAGTTATCGATATTTACTAGTGAGATGCAAAATGAATGGTTAAAAATTTACTTTAGAAGTGATTGTAAATTCTTGTTAATGAATACCATCAAAAAAATTTCTTTACATTTTTAAACATTAAACAATTGTATCTTTAAAGATGTCTCATGAAAATGTTTTTTGGAATTTTATGAGTTAAATTACAAAGACCCTTTTTTAAAATGAAAATATACTTTCTAAAGAGAACAAACTAGCAACCCTACCTATACATGAGGATGATGACATGTGAATGGATGAAACGGGAGACTTGTGAAATGATTCAAATCAATTTTCACAAGATCAAATCTTGTTTATATTCAGTAACAATTCAAAGTTTGAACTCCTATTCAGTAAGCATTACAATTAGTTGGTGTTACATTTTGTTTAAATTTGAGGTAGAAAATAAAACATAATTGCTAGTATTAACCCCTAAAGGATCAAGTCCTTTTTTCAGTGAAAATCACTGAAAACTGCCACTTTTGGAGGAATGAGTAAAGAGGTATAAAAAATTTATTTTCTTGAAAATCCAACCATAGGATCTTGCACTAGACTAGTAGAGGTACTTGTGAGAAAAAAATTAGGTCATTTTGGATGTAGAGAAGAAAGTTGTTGACATTCAAAGTGGAAAAAAAAGTTTTTTTCCTTACTGCCCAAAATTTTCATAAGTCTTTGACCATTGATAAAAAAAAAAAATTGCTCTACACAAACTTGAGGTTTATTTTTCTCATGTACAAGACCAAGTTAGGTATGTGCGCAAGAATTTTCAAATGCTTTGGAGGTGCGAATCATACTTTGTAAAATCCTGCAATGCCGTAAGGCCATGAAATTTGCGTATACACTAGGCAAAATTGGAGGATTTGTGTAAAATTGAGAAATATGACTTAAGTTGATCCAAACGGTCAAAACCAAGGACTCTTAGTCTACTACAACTTGGAAAAAAAAGAAGTAAAAAAAGAACTCACAAAGAGCACAAAAAAGTAAAGTACCAAAGGCAAAAGGAATGGAGGTATGGGAGTTCCATACCTGCCCACAAACTAAAACTTTTCACTTGTAAATCAAAATTGAATGATTCAAAACTCCCCACATATATATAAATCTAAGGAACCAATTTCAGATTTTTATTTTGAAAAAAAGTTATTTTAAAAAAAGTTTTTGGTTGCCTGATTTCAAAAGTTTTTAGAAATTCATGCATAATTATTTCTTCAATAATTGTCAGAATAAAGAAAAAATTAGATGCCCATTTAGATGTTTGAATTCCCCATTTTCAATAAAAGTTTCAAAAAATCACCCAAAGTAATTTAGCTATAGGTACATGCCCAAAATCCCATTTGGCCCCTATAGGGACAATGGTCCTTTAGGGGTTAACATGGTCCGTGGTTCTTTTGTGTCATTTGATGTAACGCTTTAGAAAGCTATTTTGAATTATACCGATCATCCATTCTTTCAAAAATGTGCACTGAAATTATTTACATTGGCTAACATGTTCATCAAACTAAATTTCAGTTTTAGTTCATTTTATAATGCAAAAACAATATGATCATTGTTGTTGTCTCCTTCTAATCATTAATTGCATTTCTTAGTGATTTTTTTCTAACATTCATGATTTTATCAATCCTGAACCTACAAGGCAAATAATGAAGAAATTATAAGTCTAACAAATAAAAGTTACATTCCATCAAAGATTGAAGTAATGTATTTGAGAAATTAAAATTTGTATGAGTTGAAGCAAGCATCTGGTTTTACTATTGTATTTATGTTTACAAATGAAAATTGCCGATAAATAAAGGAAAATTGAAAGGCTCATGTATAAATACATTTACAAGGATTTATGCTTATAAATGAATTTGACCAATTTATATGTACATGAAGATATTGGACTTCCAGAGTACCATTTCCAAAAATGATCAAAAACAAAGAACAAAATCAAACAAGATATTCTTTGTACAAATTAAGCTACCATATTTTTATTGTGGAAATTTTCTGTAATTGCTTACACTCTCATTAAAATCAACATGAGATTAACCTTTAGCAAGACATGTGAAATCCAAAAAATATATTTTAAAATTTGCGCTGTTCCATAAAAGGTTTTAATTCTTACTATCAATAAGAATGACAAGTTTTTTGGGGTGTGCTTGACTCATCTTTGATTAACTCCTAAATGTCCAAGGCACCACATTATGATTTTGACAATACTTTCAACTTCAATAAAATTTAATTAAGTTTTTATTTGTAGTAGATTTTGTTTTGTAACTATTCTTTTTGAACTCTAGTTTTAGTATCAAAAAACTGATTTTGAAAATGATTGATTTAGGATTTTTCTATTCAAGATTTTGTGCAAGGGTGTCCATTGCAATCTTGATTTTTTAAGTGTTGGGAGCTCTTGGAAATGAGCCTCAAATACACCAGACTTTGGAGAAAATTTTATACTAGAATTCATTTTAAAAAAATTGTAGAGGAGATTTTGAAAAGTAGGAAATTGATTGTGGAGTTCTATATGTTATCCTTTAATCCTGTATTTTTCATGTGACCATTTTTTTAGATTTGACATGTGAAAAGAGGATGGAAAGATTCCAAGTTATTTTCACAATTGTAACACTCTCTTGATCAAACATGATATAATTTTTCAATCCATAAATGATATTGTTGTGTTTTCTTTTCCTATGTGATTTCTAACATATTTAGTTTGATTTTGTACGGTAACAAATTTAAAAAAACACTAATATTGCTTATCAAAATTTTGGCATATTGTTCAACTTTGAACAAATTCCTAGAAGCTCAAAAAATGCCTTGGGCATAATTTAGGGGTTAAAGCTCCATGCTCAACATTTTTAAAATGGTAAACTACTACATTTAAAAAATTGCTTTATTGTATCTTTTTCCAAATTTCTTGCAAAATTAAAAAATCACCACAAAGATAAGTTTTTTTTTCTTGTAATAAATAACACATCAAAGTAGGTTCTTTTGTTGAGATTTAAGAGAAACATATAAGTGATGTTTTTATATTAAAAAGTCAAAATGTAATTGTACAACTTTTTATAAACTAAAGCGAGCAAATGAATGAAGAAAAAAAAAAAAATTCCACCATCTCATAATCGTTTCAGGTATCCAAAATTTCAAAATGATATACTTTTTTATAGGGCTTACTTCCCTTTCGGTTGTAAAAATATTCTCACAAACAAGATATCACAAATGTAAAAAAATTCAAAAATAACAACACAACCCTAAATTTTCTATACTTTCATTTTTGTTAAACAACAATCTTTAGATATTTGGAAACATTTTAATTTCAAACTGATAAGTTTGCTTTTATTGTTGGTTTAAGTCTTTGATACAGAATGTGTTGTTCTAAAATCTTCCATTTTAAAACTAAACATGCATGGTTGTTTAATTATTTGGAAACCCGTGCCTTGTTTACTGAGATAAATTAAATAATTACAATTATTAAATTTGTTAATTTATATTATTAAATTTGTTAATTTATATTATTAAATTTGTTAATTTATATTATTAAATTTGTTAAAATTTTTATTTCAAAATTTATCTACTTTTCCATTTGCTCTCATTGCACTACAAAACACTAGTTAATCATATAAACACTTGTACTTTGCAACAACTACTACTTAACCCCTAAAGGGCTTGATCCAATTCGAAATGGTCAAACTTCATGTCTAAGTTAAATCTTTCCTTTTAAAGTGTATTCGAACAACAATTTTATATCTTTATTGCATGAAACTATAAATGATACATCACTACAAGAAATTTCAATTTGTTTCATGAAAAATTGTAATTGTTATCATTTTTTTTTTTCAAAAAATGAACATAAATAAGTTAAAATAGCAAAAAATTCCAAATTATTTGAACTCTTTCAAGAGGTACAAGCAGCATTAAAGATTATTGTGAAAATATGTCAATTAGTTATTTTATTTTTTACACCCAAAATAGCCACAACAAAGAATTCAAAGTCAAATTTGACTATCAAACCAAATTCATCCTTATATTTAATTAATGTATAAATTTTTTGATGTTTTATGTGGAAAGACACATTCTTTTTCTTTTTCTTTTTCTTTTTTTCAATAAATTTGATGGAAATTTCAAATTATTGTGGTTTTTTAAAGCTCAACATGGAGATAAAATCATATCAATTAGAATATATATGAAAAAAATCTGCAATTTCTACCATAAATGAATGGTAGAATGAGAAACATAGTTTTGTACTTCAAACTTAAACATGCACTTAAAGAGTAGAAAAGATTAATGAAAAACACACCATATTGTGTTATTTGGATTCTAGCACTTGGAGTTTTCAATGGGCAATAATTCTTTCAAATTTTGACAATTTTCAAAAAAATTAAATAGGATAGAAAAGAAACTTATTGTGCTTAGTTTTTTGGTTTGAACCACGTATCAAAAATTGATATTTTGAAAGTTACAATCAAGGTTGACCAAGGCACATCCACTTTCTGGATGCATGGACCTTAAAAGGTTAATCCGTAAGAATGAACAAATTTGTTAAAAGGAAATTTATCAAACATCAGACCATTGTCAACTTGGAAGTAGCAAAAAAAAAGCATTATTGGGGCATCATTCAAAACGCCAAGATAATTTCACATTATTAGAAAACATAAAATAGATTTCTTACTTTATTTATTTTTAATAAACAAGAATGTTACAAACTAAAACTGAAACAAACTTTAAATAAATATTGTCACTTAGATGTAGTAAAAATAACCTCATTTAAAAAATGTATATATATATGAAAGTGCAACTTTATGTATTTATATGCATTCAATGTTAATAACAAAAGTCAATTTACAAAAATACACATTACAATTTGTTAACTATTATAGTTATTTTTGAAAACTTGTACATTCATTTAAGAATCAAAATTCTTGGTACTTAATGAAGGTAGTTAAACAGTGCAGTAACATGTTTAAATTTTCATTTTTACAAATTTATATTAAATTTTTCATAGATATAACAAAATAAACGTACAAGTAAAGCATATGTCATGCATAAATTAAACATCTATATAATAACAAAATATCAGGCGGTGGTCAAACTCTACGATTCTATAGGTGAGGAAGACAATTTTGCAAAGTTCATTTTTAATTCCACTTAAAAATAGACTAGAGTACAAGTTAAACTAAAGTTATAAATAGAATAAAGTAAATTTAGGGGGCACAAGGATAGAAGGCACAAGAATAGAGGATACAACAATAACTCGTTGGTACAATGGGTGAATAAAAGTAGTATGACTATAAGTTTTTTTGTCATAAACAACTTATTGAAATTGATATCTATAAAAAAACTGATTTTGTATTGTTAACAATAAATAATCCTTTTTTAGGTGCATTTATGATATTTTGGTATATGCAAGAAAATCTTTATGCATGTAATGAAAACATTTTTGTTTTCATAAGTATATACAACATACACAATCTCAATTACATTTAGATAACATGACTATCTACATAAACAATATATTTTAGATAAAAGTGATTGTGTTTTTTGATTTTATATTGTATTAAGCAAAATAAATAATATTTGTAATCCATGTATTGATTTTAATTATAATAATTTTCAAATTAACACTTTTTTACTTAATTGACATGAATTTTTTTTGTTAAGATATTTTTGATGTTTTTATTAAATATCAGTTATACAATGATTTCAAAATAATCAATAACATTTTGTGAGCAAAACAAAGTTTTGTTAATGATTAAAAACAAGACAAAAAGTATGATAAATACCATGTTTTATTCAAATAATAAATCAATTTATAAAATGTATTTTTTCAAACAAATATAAGGTTCATAAGTATTTTCTTTGATATAAAATTTTATTAAAATTTATATTTAAAATTTTAAAAAAAGAGTAAATTAACAAATATTACTTTTACTAAATATTATTTCTTTTGTCTTTAAAACATTCAAATTGTCTTTAAAACATTCAAATTAGACACAATTCTTATATACAGATGTTTGGTCAGCGTTAACGCTTTGGGCTTATAAAAAGTGTTGACCTTAACCTAACATCGATCATAAACAAACACTTTATTTGTATTACTTTCCTTAGTTTTAGGGGTTGCAAATTTGGAGGTGCTTCTCCATCCATGTTTTTGGTATATTAATCAAACAACTTTCTTACTAATGAGTTAAAACAGAAATAGATGAAAAATAAACATTGACCATATGCAAGTATTTGACTTTAACAAAACTCATAATACATGCTTTTGAGCAAAAGGAGAGTGGGGCTATGATCTTATCCAATTGTTGCTTTTACAAAGGTTAAAGTTAACCAAGAACCATCGTATTACTAAAAAACTCCGTTTTGCTGATTTCAAATAATATAAACGCATTTGTCATGTTAAATAATCTCATTGAGGCAAGTCAAGCCTTTCGAGAGCATTGCTCAATGAGCAAGTTTTGCCTTACCCATATGAAGTACCATAGTTTCTACTAATCTTTATATTATCAATAATGAGAAGCTCGCAACATGCACAAATATGATAATTTAAACATTAAATTTGGGTGACTAAATGTCAACATCAAAATTGAAGATTTTGCATATACATGATAGATGGTATATTGATTATAAAATGCACGTGTCATTAACACAAAGACTAAAATATAGTTAATCCTTGGCTATAAAACTTTTTAGACAATTTTAGAGAGATAGAGAGAGTACTTAAGTTGTTAGTAAGGAAGAATTTCAAAAATCGTATTTAATTGTTGAAATTATTATTTATATACATATTGTGTATTTATTAAAAAATACATCTATGTAAGACTTGTTACAATATTAAATGAACAAAATGCAAATGTAATACGTCATACAAATATTGTATAAAATTTGTTTTGAATTATATCAATTAAAAATATATAATAAATTAAATTTGTAACAAAAAGTATAATATTTAGAGGGAATTGCTAAAGTCACACCCAACATTACTACCGCCATACCTCAATGTGTGTTTTGAGGATAAAATGTACAAGTTTGATGCAAGTTTTTTGAATTTGAATCGAAATATTTGTTTCACCTCTATTGTTTGAAGGTTATACTCACAAAAATTGGAAGTGCTCAAATTTGAAACTAAAAATATATGACTTTTGAATTACTTAAAGCAAGAATACACCAAAAATTAACATTAGTGCAATAAAAGTTTAACAAGAAAAATTATTTGTTTTGATTTTTTACAAAGCAATGGTAATGACTTGATTTAATGAATGATGGACCACTTGAATAAAATAACAATAATAATAATCTCAATTTACATGCTTACATGGATATGACTTTAACAATTTTGACTGTGACTTTAACAATTCCATATTTAGATGTATTTTAGCAATATAATTAAATGTCATATTTTGTTGAAATTTTAAATTTATTCAATCTACATTTCAAATTTACATCAATTTACAGAGTTTTTTATTAAAATAAAATAATATTTATTAAAAAAATCATAATTAATTTTAAAAAATGAACATGAATTTTCATATAAAATTGAAAATGAAGATATAAAGTAGAATGAAAGCAGTGATCATAAATAGTTTTGCAAAAGGCATTATAATTGCTTTACAATATTGTAAGACAAAACAATTGAGTTGCAAAAATTCAAATATAAATATACAATACAAATCAATAATTTTGATAATGTCACAATAAATTGATAATATCACTGAAAAATAATATTTCATGATCTGATAAACATCTAATATTGTTATTCACTAAATTAATACTAACACTAACATTTAGCAACACTAACATCTATTGAGTTGCACTTGCATTCTACTTTACATAATTAAATTTGATCAATCAACGTTTATATAAGAAAAAAAACATATATTTTTTTGAATCATACTAGAAGATCAAATATTTAGTAAAAAAACCATAGTAATTTAATAATGCAAAATTATTTAAGTTATGGAGATGGAGCATAGAATATTCCTGAATTTGATCCAGATTCTGTTAATAATTCCCAGTCACCACTGCGTCTAGTTAATCCATCTTCACTTATGAAATTAGGCCTTTGTGCATGAGTGTATGCGCAATGAGATACTCCAAAAATTTCAACACGTGGCCACATTATTGTCACTGCTTTCATCACCCCTTCACCTGCAACAGCAATTGAAAGATATCATTGCAAAGAATACTTTCAATGGTTGAAAGAAAAAGGAGCTTTGTAAAATAACTAAAAGTAAATAAGATAATGTTTGGGAGTCAAAATGTACCATGTGTAATGCATAATATATTCTCAGTATGATATTTATTGGATATCCTCTGCAATGTAGTAGTATATCGAGATTGTACATCAGCTGCACTTTCCCTCCCTGAAGGTAACTGTAGGAAACAAAAACTGCAAGTGTCAATAAACAAAAGCTTGCAGATGTCAATAAAACACAAAATTGCAGAAAATTAAAAGCAATTCTTGCATTTTCGGCAACTATTTTTTGCAGTTTCAGAACTTGTGTGCCATTTTGTACGTTTACTGCAACTCTCATTTCATATAGAATAATGTAAGCAAAAAGCATCATTATCCATTGCAGTAAAAACAAAGCATTTATTTTAAAGTAAAAATGCTTCAACTTCTATAACAATTAAGTCATCATAATGAGCAACTTATATGGACAATCAAGGAAGTGTAAGGGATTCGAGCCATATGGAGTGGCTAAGTACATAAAAGTCGAAGAGCTTCAAGCTCGTGAAACCTTCTCTTTCTCAATGATAGTACAGTAGTGCAAAATATGATTGATGATAGATACAGGGAATTTTCAGTAAGACAAAATTCTACACACCCTCTTAGTTGAGAAGAGGAGAATAAAAATAGTTGTTCCATATGTGGATGTACCGTTTGCCTCGTGGGTTGATAAGAGGGATCATGAACCTCCAGAGGCAGCAGAGAGTAAAGCTCACGCAAATCTAAGGTTCCTGGCACCGACGTAGTATTTTGGCCTACTTGCTGATTAGATGTTGTCCCTTGTCTGATCGTCACTTCTGCCAACGCACATTCGATTGACGCCTTCTCACACACAAACCCAAACACCAGATCATTAATCCATTGCAAAAGAGCTGCACTAATGTTTGTTGATTCCACAAAAGCTGCAAAATTATTAGCTAATTGCGCAGAAGTTGCAAAGTATTAGCTCATTGCACAAACGCTGCACCATTGTTTGATTACAGAAGAGTTGCACAAGTTTTAGCTAGTTGTGCTAATGCTGCACAGGGCTTGGATGATTGCAGAAAAGGTGGAGAAGCACTTGAACAATTGCACAAGAGATTGACTTCAAACATGGGAGATGAAGTGGAAACGAGATTAGGTGTGAATGTTGAAGTAGCAAGGAGGGCACAGGGTTTACCTTAAGGGAGGAGGCGGGGGAGGAGGAGGTAGCACTGTCGCTGGAGCCTTGCTCCACACTGCAAGGCAGCAAGCAAAGCCCAGCAATCACTTCAGCGGCAGTCTGCACACACCTCAAGAACGGGGACATCACCACGCGCGTGATGTTCCAATCCTCCATGCGCAAGTTTCGCCCTACTCGCCATGCTTGCAGCTTCCCCCTGTCGGTAAGAGGCGGATCCCAGGCTCCCTTGGTGTCTTTGGGATCAGAGACCGCCTCGCCATGGCGTAGCACGAACAAGTTCTGCACAAATGGGTCCGGGC
Organism: Ulota crispa; assembly: GCA_963920765.1. Lineage (NCBI taxonomy): Eukaryota > Viridiplantae > Streptophyta > Bryopsida > Orthotrichales > Orthotrichaceae > Ulota > Ulota crispa. The sequence continues at coordinate 8,209,314 of OY987243.1, forward strand.
ATGATTCGGACACGGATTCGCTATCCACAGCAGCGTCGCTTTTGGTCGAGCCACTCCCTCGTTTGCCCTGCACAAATCGACACAGCATCGAGAGACACACACGCGCACACACACAAGTTAACCCCGGTTTGTCACCACAGCCGTGATAATTCTTACTGCAGCCCTCGAAGCTCTGAAACCGCACTAGCCTAGGTTCAGTCTACTGTGGAATCTGCAAGTAACCCCCATAAAGAAAGTACACATTTCCTAAGCGAAACACGGATGAAAATAGGGGGAAAACACATAACATGCTGAGAGCAGTTAATACCTGTAAGTAAGGCATGAAGGCACCACCTCCTGCTGGAGCACCCGACGTCGCGTTGCAGTCAAAAAAAGAGGAGACGATACAGAACAATGAATCAAAAAAGGCTCCACAGCAGCAGCTTTATATGAACTGAGCTGCAACCCACGCACAGCAGGCGTGTATGAGAAGAGCTCCAGCCTGCAGCTCGCAGTAAGTGTAGAACCGCCCTCGGCCCGAGCAGCATTCACTAGCGCGCAACAAGTGGGACCGTCAGAGGCGTGCGATCATAACACTACCTGACTAGTGACGACGACTACCCCCGAGACTGAGAGGCACCTGGTAGCGGCGGATCGCGACCTGTGGCGACGAGGGTACTCCCCGTCGTGCCGCAGCCGATCGAGGCTAAGCTGAGTGGCGATCGCCACAACACTTGGCATGCACCCGTGCCTGCGAGCTAGGCGCGCGTAGCTACAGGTGGAGGCAGTGGGTGGGCAGTGACCAGCCCGCACCGCCAGTAAGTATCTTAGAAGTACCCACGCTGCGGAATCAAGCGCACCGCCCTCCCCCAAAGAGTGCAGTCCAGAGTGCAAACGAAGCAGAGCGATGGCCACAGCACTGCATAGCAAGGGCAACAAGCCAGCCAGCCAGCCAGCAAGCAAGCAAGCAAGGCAGCGTGCACGGTCGCCACGGTGTGAGCCGCAAGGGCGACGACAGTGACGAGCTGCGCTACTGTTGTGCCGACCCGCCAGAACTCCTGGTGCCTCGCCCCCGGGTTCCCCCCGGGTTCCGGCCAAAGTGCTACCCCATTGGACACTGGCCCCTCCGCCCGTCCCTCCCTTGTGGGACCTTATTCCGTTGACCCCCCCTAATTCCGTCCCCTCAAAAGTGCACCTACAACCTCCTCTCATCCTCCACGGCTGAATATCCATGGCCTTTGCCCAATCAAGTTCCTGCATTCTCATCATCCCCCCCCCCCGGGCGCCCTACGGCCGCTTTCCAAAGGCGGCTATAAGGCCCCCCGACTCATGTGTGTTCTTTGCATAATGTAGGTGCACCCATAAGCGTGGAAATAAGGGTTTTGGAGTAGGTAAAACAATTGTCTAACTTTGAAGAAAATATTGTAAGTTAGGAAATGGAAACCAAAAATATTGGCATCAATTTCAAAGTTTCAACTGCCAGCATTTGTTCATAAAGATTTTTCAAAGTCCAAAATCATTAAAATTGTAGGAATCATGTGTAAGAGAATCACAAGGCTTGTTGGTTCTTAAATAGTGAGATGGGTACTCAAAACCTCATGCTAGTCACCCACAACCATCACTTCATCACCCATAACCATCACTTCATCACCCATAACCATCACTTCATCACCCATAACCATCACTTCATCACCCATAACCATCACTTCATCACCCATAACCATCACATCATCACCCATAACCATCACTCAGCCACCCACAACCATTTGTTTTTTTAATGATTAGCCCTCTTACTTTTATCAATTCGTATAAGCTAGTATGCTCTAAAACTGTCCCCATAAGAGCTAGTTTGATTTTTCATGGGCTTTCATGACATTGAAGATTTTATGTCTAATTTTTAAATAAAGAGAAATAGATGTCAAATGTAACACAATTTTTTTCATGTTTTTTGAAACATTATTGAATTGTTGATGAATTTTCAAAATGTTTTGTAATAGAAATACACCTATTCGTAACTCTAGGTCTCCCATAAATTGTTCCCTTGAAACTTATGAAGAGATGAGGTGAAACCAAGGAGTATGATTGGCTCTTGCAATAGAATATACTTTTTTTTTATGACTAAAAGAGATCCATTCAAGGACCACTACATTCTTGCTAACCTATATATGGGACACTTTACTTGATAAGGGTTGCAATTCAAGCATACTTTCTTATGATAACTTTTCTAATCTGTATTAACCCCTAAATGCCTAAGGCTTTTTTGAGCTTCTTGGACTTTCCATGAAATGGAACAATCAACCAGCCTTTTTCATAAATTTCATCAAGTTTATTTCAATTGTAACCATAAAATTTTGGACTAAACATGGTAGCGGTTACATGGAAAAAGAAAACATAACAATACCACTTATAGTTTTAAAGATTATAATGTTTGAACATGAGGGTGTTAAAACTACAAAGGTGACTTGAAGCCTTCCAATCCTCATTTCAAATGTCAAATCTAAAAAGTTGATCACCAAAAAAATACTAGGTTTAAGGTCATTATATGTTTCATTTTAATCAATTTACGGTTTTCAAAATCTACTCCTATAATCTATGTTTTTCAAACGAATTACTAATGTGGATTTTTGTCCAAGCTCTAGTGCATTTGAGACTTAGTTTCAAGATTTTCCAACACTAGAAAACTCAAAATTATAGCGGACACCCTTGTACAAGATCTTGAGTAGAAAAATCATCAACTCTTGTTTTCTAAATCAGAATTTTGGTGTTAAAAAGAAACTTCAGGACAAACTTATATTGAAAAGAAAATGAACTTCCTTGTTCAAAATCTTGAGTAGAAAATCATCGACTTTCATTTTCAATATCAGAATTTTGATGTTGAAAACAAACGTCATTAAAAAGAAACATTTGGTAAGGTAGTATTCATCTTCAAAAATTTATTAACACCCAAATCGGGTGCCTTGGGCATTTATGGGTTAAGAGTATATCATTTCCATCATTCCGAGTTTTATTTCATCATATTTCTCTGGCCAAGTAGCCGGCTTCACTAGTCCATTCATTCACGCTCACATCCCCAATTCAATGTTGGGCTCACATCCAAATAACCCATTTTCGAAATCCCCCATCCCATCTCAATCACAAATCGCCTTTACGAATCTCCTGATTTGATGTGTCTCTCGAGACGTGTTAAATGCAACAACTTAGAAGAAATATTTTAGAGTGGTTTTTTGAACGAATGTTAAAGGTTACAAATTTCGAATTACACCTTTCGAAGGTTGAATTCTTCGTGGCTACCACCTATGAATCCTTAAATTTCAAAATCCTTTCCAGAATTGTTTTCACTTCTGGTATTGACAAATTTTATAAATGAAGCTAGTTGCAAAGGATATTCATTTTATCAAACAATTCCAAATGTAGTTACTTACTGTTTTCAAGGTTTTGAAAGATTCCTATTTGAGTCATTATTTTTCTTTTGAAGTCACTTTTTAAACTACAAAAGATCAGATTTGGATTAGACATGACTGTAGGCTTCAGTTTTAAAAATGCCACTAATTTTTTTTAGGAGAATGGCCATTAATTAGATTTATATGTTACGCAACCAGCAAAATAAAATCTAAGGAATTTCTTCCAATGGATGAAAAAATGCATTGATTGGAAAAGCAAGATACATTGCATCAAAATAAGATATCAAGGGTGCTTAGGAACTGAAGCCCACATTCCGCTTGGATTAAGACCATTTTGAAATCCAAATAGGTCCAAATTCTTACTAATTATTAAGTGAATTTACCAAAATCAAGTCCCAGGTCTTGTACACAAGCAGTCGAAAGCAAAATTTTGAAAAACATGACTCGCTTCTAACCTCAAGAATTGGGTCCACCAAAAACAGATGGCCCATTTGTGACCTTGTAAATACTGTTAAATTCAACAATAATAAATATATTTTGAATTGTCAACATTGTACAATTAATTCAAAATCTTGACTACTCTCACGTAGGAGGCTCATATACCGACCATCTAAGGGCTGAAACTGATTTTTGGGGAGGTGGAGTTTCTTGAAATAGTTTTCAGTAAATTTTACTTGAAAGACAAGAGAAATTGGCATCTAATCCAAATTTTTTCATATTTTTTGGAGCTTTATAGAATTAGTTATGAAATTTTGAAGTGGAAAGGTCATAGGGCTCTAAAATTGCCTACCTCCTCAAATGTACATCCATTGTACATTATTGAAATGCTATGAACAAGACATGTACTGGCAGAGTTCATTTAGGGAGGTGAACTGTTTTAATGGCCTAATGAATTTCGAGCCTCCTACCTTAAAGCCAATTTCCATGGGGCTGCCGGAGGGGTCTGGCGGAGGGGTCCAGGCTCTAGTGAAGTTGAAGTTGACCTACGTGACTTTCTCTCCGGACCCTTGCCTAGAGGATCTTTTCTAAACTCTTCTTTGTGTGGGGATTTCAGAAAATTTAATGTGAGCTACCCAGGTCAGCCTCAATGGGCCTCCAATTCTGACCTTCCATGAAAATTAGGTGTTACTTGGTCTCCTTCTTCACTCCTTCAATTTTGAAAAATTTCAAGGCTTGTAGCTATATATATATTTTAAATTAACCCCAAAACCTCTAAAGTCTAAACACAAAAGCAATGGCCCTCATTATACTTTTATTTGAAATGAGTGCTCCTTTGTTGAGACTATATCATATTGGAAATAAGGGAGTGGTTTTGGGCAAATTTTTGGCATGAATGAATCTTGCCTCATTCGGACAAGGGGTTACCTTGACACTAAAAAGGCTATTAGCAGGAAAAATAGTTGAAATGGCCCAAATCCCTCCGTGTGCCAAAATTTGGATTAAGCTGAGTAATAAAAGCCGGTTTTCTGCATGAACGTGCATACGTGGTTGACGCAAACCAGTATTTCTTTCTCATGCACTGCATGCTCTGGGGTGCATGTCAATTCACTAACTAATGAAAAAGAAAAGTAAAGGAAAAAGTCCCCCGTCTAGTTCAAACGGCTCCTAAGGTCCATTGGCCCAGAGTCAGTTGTCGGAGAGGCAAGGGGTCTCCTTCAATCACAAGGCTCATATGGGAACTTTTTATGGCAAACCAAGGGCACGGGCAAGGGGTCTCCTTCAATCACAAGGCTCATATGGGAACTTTTTATGGCAAACCAAGGGCACGGGCAAGGGGTCCCTAAGGTTAAGCGGCAAGGTCCCTGGAGTGGAACATGCATTGCTCTCCCTTGCATCAGGGGCGGTTCACCCCACGTCTCACTATATTCTGAGTATCCAGTTGGTTGAGAGCCGAAAGTTGGGACTTGGCTATTCACATGTGTTCCACGTCCCAATTTGTTGCATTTTATCTACGTGGTCCTTTTCTTTTTTCACCACGGAGTGTCAAAATTGGATTGATTGAAAGTCCTCATGTGTTTCAAAACTGAAATTTGTGAGAACATTCAGAACCATGGTTGATAAGTCCCCGCTTGCCCTTCTTACAAATTTCATGTGGACAACATGCACTATTGACTTGTCCCACTTTTTGCAGCAATACTATAGGCTGGGCACATCCTGAGCACTATAGTTGTACAGTGCAAAGCAGGCCACGACCATGGGCCCCGGCATCTAAGGGTTAACAAGGAAGGGTTGTAATTCTATTTGAGTGAACCATTTTGTTTGATACAATTTTCAACATAACTCCCATCAATTTCTTTGCATAGATTATTCACAACTATTGTAATTTCTCCATTTTGCATTTGATAACTCATCTAAGGGCTTCTTTACACTAGAGGTGGTGAGAAGCCATGGAAAAAAGCTCTCACAAGCCATGGCTTGTTCTTGAAAGGCCGGCTTTTGGAAATAACGGCCTTTGGTTGTACCATAAAGTAAGAAGGGGCTACAAAATTGTGTTTCATTTTTTAAAATATTTCCTTACAAAACTTTAAAAATTAAAAAATTAAAAAAAATAATTAGTTGTAAGTATTTTGGCCAAATGGTCCCTTAGAATTTTAGTCAAGCCTACCTCTTTTTATGGGCTTGACGCAAATTCTAGGGTACCCAAAAATTATGTACTTTCATTGACAAGGAGGACAAAATTATAGTTTACCTCAATTTTTCTTTTCTTATCCTCTGGAAGGAGATTTGCAATATAAAGCCATTGCTTGGTCTTCTCACTTCAATGATTTTTATTAGTTAAAGTTCTGCTCTCCATTACTTCTAGCCTTTAGTGTAAAGAAGGCCTAAGTTAGAATCTTGCATTGAGGTGGGGCTTGCAAAGATTGGACATGAAATGTTGTGTGAATAGCTACTTAGATTAGGCAACTCCTATTTTGGGATGTGGAAGTGTACAATAGATTTTTCTTTTCGAACATCTAAGGCTGCTTTATAGTAAGGTTTGTTTTGTGTTTAGGTCTAATTGTTGGCCCAATTTTGAAATTAGCAAAATGGCACATTGTGATTGTTGGAATTCATGTATTGGGCCATCAGTTGGGCCCAAGGCTTTGTAGTGAAGGTTGGTCTAGTTGGTCTTGGCTCTTGTTGATGACATGGTTGTTTTTGTTATGTGACAATTTTTGGCATCAAAAACCAGACCAAAAACAAACAAAAAATGGGTCAGCATGATGTGTTGAATCAATTCAAGAATTAGAACCCAATTAGTCAATTTGAATCAGACCATGAATTGGGCCTAAGGGATTTACAATAGGAGAAAATATATTTTGGCCCAATTGATGACCCAATGGGTTGTAAATTGATCCAAATCCAAATTGGACTAGAGTCTAATATAAAATGATTCTAAAAGCAAAAGCCATCTAAATTGAAAGCACTTTAAATCAAAATTTGAGGCCCCTTGGATCAAGAACCTGAAACCTCCTTAACCCCTAAAGGACCAAAGTCCCCTCAGGGGACTTTCGGGATTTTGGGCAGGTACCTATGGCTAAACTACTTTGCGTGATTTTTTGAAACTTTTATTGAAGGTGAGGAATTCAAAGATTTACATGGGAATGTAATTTGTTCTTCATTCCGACATTTATTGAAGAAGTTAAAAATGAATAACTGAAAAAAGCTGTCAAGGGGCAGCCCAAAAACTTCTATAAAAATTGCATTTTTTTCAAATAAAAATCTAAAACAAGTTCTTTAGACTTATGTAAACGTGGGGAGCTTTGAATCATTCAATTTTGATAGATGAGATGAAAGTTATGAGAAGTTTTAGTTTGTGGGTAGGTGTGGCTTTGCTCAAAACCACACCTACGTGCATACTAAAACTTCTTAGAACTTTCATCTCATCTATCAAAATTGAATGATTCAAAGCTCTCCATGTCTACATAAGTCTAATGAACCTATTTCAGATTTTTATTTGAAAAAAATACAATTTTTATAGAAGTTTTTGGGCTGCCCCTCGAACAGATTTTTTCAATTATTCATTTTTAACTATTTCAATAAATGTCGGAATGAAGAACAAATTACATTCCCATGTAGATCTTTCAATTCCTCACCTTCAATAAAAGTTTCAGAAAATCATGCAAAGTAGTTTAGCCATAGGTACTTGCCTGAAATCCCGAAAGTCCCCCAAAAAGGGCCCTTGGTCCTTTAGGGGTTAAATTTCTTTTGGAGCCCATTGAAAATAATATCATTACATACGGTCTCAAGAATGACCCAATGCATTAGATTCAATTTGGAAGATTCAAATTTTACCATTGTCATCCAAATTTGAATAGTTTGAATTCAATAGCCTTGTGTTCAGTCTACAAAAGTGAGAGGGGATAAAATTGAACAACTACATGCTAGAGTTAGTGGATTACTTTTATTCTTGTTCATTAAAAGAAAGGGAGCTTTTCTTTTTCTCCCAATGGACTTCATACCAGGCGGCAGGAAGGGGTTTATCGGAAAGATAGAAAATGGCCTTGCACATATTAAAATTACAATCCCAGATTGAATATAACTTGTAGGTCACGAATGATCTCCAGCATTGATGATAATGAGCATCATGTCCCAAATCCTATTATAATTTTGAATTCTAATTGCTAGAGAGCTAAAAACTGAAACTCATAACTTCCTACTACTGTATGTCTCAAGTCCATAATAATACAGTTGGGTTGATGCCTACATGGCAACCATTTTTGGAATTTTTGGTGCTAATAAGGTGGCCCTTTGCTCATAAGTTGGTTGCAATATCAATTAAAAACCCAGTTTAAGAGTAAAATCTCAACAATTAATTTGCAAACTTGAGAACCAAACTTAAATTTGAACTTGCAGAATTGGGAAGTGGTACTTAACCCCTAAGCGTCTTGCTAAGAAAATTTAGCATATCTCCAATATGGAATCTCTATCACATTCTCTCAATTTTTAGAAAGTTGAACAAGTATTCATACAATCCAAACCGGTCATTTTATACCCAACTATAAATCAAAAATTTAAACCTAGTCTAATTTCAAATCCAAGTAAATTTACAAAATCCTCACTGTTGAGAATCTCATATTTGTTAATTTCAGTAGCAGCTCACAATATGGATTTTGGACTTTGATGTGATTTTTTCTCAAAAATAAAAAACCTAATGGTTGATCCCATGAGACCGTGTCTAGTTGTACTTGATGGAAAAAAAAAAACTCCTCAAATGGGAAAAAACTCCAAAACTTATAGTCATTCAAAGTAAGTGGATCTAGCTAGCTCACTACTTTAGAGCTACAAAAACCTTGCCCAATCAAGAGAAAAAAAAAGTGATACATCACCAACCTTCTCCCTTATACATGGGAGTGTGGGCTTCCAACCCATCCCATTCAAAATTCCTCCATCCATAATGCAATGTATAATGCCTATATACACTCCCACTAATAGTTTTAATCATAAAAATAGTAAATTCAAATGTTTGGGTGCAAAATCTAAAGGCTTCAAGGAACAACAAGCCGATTCAAAAGTTTTGTTGGACTTTTAGCTCCATTTGGACTTGAGTGACAGCCCAAAACTTGAGCATGCAATGCCTTTTTTATATACTTTTACACCTCCAAGAACCCCATTTGGCCATATTGGGCTCTTTGGTCCTTTAGGGATTGATGTAAATTGCACCTAAAGTATATAACATGGTCATTTTTTCCATGCACCAAGGCATGATCCCCAAAAAGTTGAAGTAAAAATTCCAAACCTTGAAATATTTCAAAGAATAGGAATGAGAAGAGATCCACATAAAATTTGTTGAGATTTTAAATCCACTCTATGATATCAATTAATTCAATGTAATTTCAATTATAGTAAAAAAGAGTTAGTGAAACTTGATTTCATTACCATGGGCACAAATTGGCTTCCTACTCTTAAAGATTTCAATTCCTATTTTTTGAGCTTGAGAATATTTTACAAAACTTTAGCTTTGACACTAAAAAAAGGCCTAGCTGCGTTTATATTTGGTTTCAAAAATTGAACCAATGAGATGCAAGAGTAGGAAACTTCTTTAACCCCAAAGTTTTATTGCCTTTCATTGAAAAGTAGCTTTATATGGATTCAACAAATTTGTACTTTGCTTCTTTCATTGTTTTCGATCATCATCACTTCATCTCAATAATCCTTTTGGTTTGGATCAAATAGTTTGTAAAATGTTTAATGAGCAACTTTATGACTATATATATAGACGCACTCACACACATATGTTTACATATATACACATGCATACCATAGTTACAACTCAATGTGACCAACTAGTAATGTTGGCAAAGCCTTGGAACAATCAAATGAATTTAGAAATTTGGATTATTAGTAGCAAGGTGAAAAAAAATTGTGGGACTATTTGCAATAAAGACTATGGTATTTCATGTATATAGCATATGTATAATCTGAAATTACTACGGAATTTTAGAATGCAAAAGAGCATAGAAAGTGTTACTCCGTAATAGTGGATCCAAAGTACTTAGTAGTGCCATATTGATCCTAGATACATCAAATGAGATTGTGTTTAGTTTTCATATTGTATTTTGACTTCTTTTAAGTAAGTGCATTCAATATTGAGCAAAGTGTAATTTATTGTTTAAGATTGATTAAACTGTTTTTTAAAATATTTTTTCATTCAATTTTTAAAAAGACATAAAATAAAATGAACAAAGGTTAGAAGTTTATCATAGTTTTTCCAACCCATTAAATTGTTTAGAAAAAGTTGAAAACTCTTCCACATACTATTGGCCGGCCACTTTGCAATTAAAAGTGGTCGTTCTAATTTGGACATGGGGATTTTTCAAATCTTCCAAAGATGTGTTGTGAAAAGCGGCTTAGAAGAATGATTCAAGGGCAGCTTCTAAACTTAATTTAAAAACCACACCTTGCAAGCCATATTCATATTTTTGAATCTAGTATTGCTTTTATAAAAAATTATCAACAAAATTAGAAACTAAAAGCCTAATTTTAGATTTTAACTTAATTTAGGATTTAGTGTTAGTGAATTGAACAAATTTTTTTTTGTTTTGAATATGAAATTCTATGACCATTTTTAAACTGTAATATTTCACAAATGTTTAGAAATCAACTTTAGTAGCATTTTAAAAAAATTAAGTAGTTTAGTTGGAGATAAAATTGTTTATAAACTTTGAATAGTATATTTTCTTAGAGAATTGTTTTAAAGATTTGTAAAAAGTTAGAGTTTCAATAGAGATGTTTGAAAAATAATTAGATTGATTAAAACCCAATGTGTGCACACAAGTAACATTTTTTGAATTTGTTCAAAATCAAAAACATGGATGCCATGATAATTGGGGATAAACTCTTAATTTAACATGTTACTTGTGTCAAGTAGAATGCTAGAATGTTCAATTTACACATAAAGATTAAACGAAATTTTGATTTGATGCAATTTAATTCCTTAACTAAGTGCTTTAGTGGGATCTTGGATAGTTCAAAAGTTTTTTACCTTCATTTTTTATTTATTTGACACATGCGACCATTCAACTTTGAAATTTTTGGCTTAATTATTTTACTTTTTATTATGTGATTTTTTTTTTCTTCTTGATTTATGACATTTCACCTCCATTGTTACAGGCAATCTCAAGACAATTTTATTTAAAACTCACTTTTAGAATAATCCACCATGCAAATTATTTTATGTGCATGAAGAGTGTTTTACAATTAAATTTGTAGCATGCTTTGGAGGTCATGGATGAGTATTGAAATTGGATGTTGGTCAACAATATCATACTTCTAATTATTTCTAGGTAGTCAGTTCTTTTGGCAAAGTTATCATACAATCACAAGTCATAAGAAACTTTCTCAAAAGCCACTCTTCTTGTTAGCCAATTTTGTTAGGCAGCTTTTGTCATGTGAAAAATTGTTCTCAAAATATTATTTCAAGTGACTTGCTATCTATTTATCACAATCTAACACTGTAAACTCAATGGTTTTTTTCTCTTTGAAGGTTAAATGTTGTTAGTTTGAAAAAATCAATAATATAATGTTAATAGCTCTAAAGCTATTTTGGTTCTAAAAGCATTAATCACACATATGTACATATTGAAGTTTTGAGTATGTCAATGGCGAATGTAATGTTGTTGGAGTTCAATGCCATTTCAACTTCAAATGTTTTGAAAAAGATTTTACAAAGGCTCAAAACGTATGAAACTCATAGTGTTGAAGGCGAAGTTCCATTTGTCTTTTCAAAAGAAGTTTGTTAAACAATCTTTGAAGATGAGTAAACTCTACAAAAAAGAAAAACCACATAACATGTATGCTTTTGCACATCCTACCTCAATATAGTACAAAAAAGTATATCCTTCACCACCCATCAGTTCGTTTGCCCTCAAATGGCGGATGTACTTCCAATTGTAAAAACATGGTTTGGGAAATCAACCAACTTAGGACTTAATCATGCGAATATTTAATTACAATTTTATTCGAAGACAAGGAAATGAGCTGGAGAAAGTGATGTTTTTTTGAAAATCAACTTATTGACTTGTTCGTGATAAGGAGTTTTATTTTACCTTCCAGTATAAATTAACAACTTTATGAGCATGCAAGAAGAACAAACCGTGGCCATTTGGGGTAATAACACAAACAAATTCATTTACAGTGGTGTTGCCATAATCCTTCTTTCTCAAAAAATCCCTTCCAACTAAGGACTCCATTCAACTATATCAACCCTTTCTAACATGCCAAGTAAGCAAGTAAGCTTAAAAAGCTGGGATAATATAAAATGAAATCAATTAGTTGCTTGTTATGGGCAAAAGAAGAAAATTATAGGTAAAAAATATATCTTCTTCTTTCAGGAGTTCCTATTGTATAACAAAATTCTTTGGTTTTAATCTTCAAGACACCACAAAGTGACTTGAAAAAAGCTTTAGGGATTTGTGGGTTATAATCACTTAGAGTCATAATTTTCAAATATGCTAATCTAACCTCTTTGTGTTGGCTAAATTGCGCAAAGTTCAGTGTATCAATATCACTACCTGTAAATGACATTCTTTATCCAAAGTTTGAGGTTACGGTAATTTTGCATCAAAAAATCTAATAGCATTGATAAAATTTGTTTTAGAGAGACCACATAAATAATTTTATAATATAATTCACGATGCAATATCTCTTTGAAAATTTGATGTCATATCAATTTTATTCTGAAGATGACCTCAAGTTCAGATGATTATAGCAAACAACTTGTTGAGAGAGTTTCATGCACCAAAATTTGATTTGCTTCTCTCTTCGATATACCTACTCAACTTCTAAAAATGTGTGGATTCCCAAATGGGATTCTAACATTTTTCGATGACTAAATACTTTGACCTAAGACGGTGGGGCTTGTTCTGGCCTTTATTAAATCCAACCAAGAATCTTTGAGCATTAGAAACCAACAATAAACGTCATTAAAAGTTTAAAAAAAAATACCGATGTAAAACAGTAAAATTCTTTTGAAAGAGTATTGACCGAATCAAAAAGACATATATCGAATATAATCAAAAACCCGAGTGAGTTCAAACAGAAGCGGAAGTTCACCGAGTTTCATACAGAAAAGCTCCCTGGGTGACCCAAGTAGGAGAGTGCGTTCAAATTCTCATTCTTATGTTCAAAAGAGGACGCAGAGTACAAGACAAAACAAAGAGCTTCTGGATAACGGCAATCCACTTTGGGACTTGAAACCAAGTTGACGAAAGGATCCGATTCCAGCCCTCTCAAAGGACGGAGCCTCATTAAATGCAAAGTTGCCCAAGTGCACCAGCTTGTCAGCACATGTTCCGTTGCTGCATCCCAGCATCAGAGCTTCTCCAGCCCTGCCCCAGGGTTTAATTTTTGTTTTTGTCAAGGTAGAGCGACCGGCACCCCAGACTGCAGGCAGGTAAGGAAAATTTGTCTTAAATTGGTTATATGAATGTTATATGAAAGTTCATCCAAAAACATGCTAATATAAGCTACTTTCATCCAATTTATGGTGCATTGGGATTTCGTCTATGAAGGATTTGGCAATTTTATCCATATTTCACACAAATTTTTGAGTATAATGGTCGCCAACAAGTTTTTGAGGTAAGATTTAGGTGAAATTTTGCCAAGAAATTAAACCTTGCCCTGCCCCCCACACGGTGGTCGTCAAACAAGGTTTCAAGTGTGCTTTTTTGATTACCGGGTGTCACTCTGGGCAAGAGAGCCAGCCTTCCTCCCCAGAAACACACGCCACATGTCTTCTACTCCTGCAAGCGGACGACCTCGGTCCGCAAAACGTGTGAAAGAGCCCCTAGCAACAAAAGCAAATCTTGGATTTTTCTATTCTTAGCCCCTAAAGGATCATTGTCCCTTTGGGGGACAAGTTGGACTTTGGGCATGTACCTATGGCTAAACTACTTTGTGTGATTTTTTGAAACTTTTATTGAAGGTGGGAAATTCAAAGATCTACGTGGGCATCTAATTTTTTCTTCATTCTGACATTTGATGAAGAAGTTATGCAAGAATTTATGAAAATTTGGGGAGGACTGCCCATCCGGGCAGCTTAGAAACTTCTTTAAAATTTACTTTAAAAAAAAAAAGCTTGAAATTGGTTCTTTAAATTTTTTAATTCATGAGGAGCTTTAAATCATTCAATCACAATCAATGACATGAAAGTTATGAGGAGTTTTAGTTTGCGGGCAGTGATGGAATCTCTACTCTAAAATAAACTTTGAAGTCCTTAATTTTACTCAATTTTCAAAATTTTGGAAAATAATCAATCCAAAGGAAGTAGATTGTTTATCACAACATTATCACCGTTGGGATTAGCATTTTTCATTTCCATAATTAAATTCTTAACAATTTAGTATTTTGAATCATTCTCTACTTCTTTTTACTTACTATTTTTCCCATGTCTTGTGAAGTTCCAATTGATTTGAAAATTCTTGTACTTATACCTAACTTGATCTCCTACATGGAAAAAATAAAGTGCAACTTTGGGTAGAGCAATTTTTTTGTTATAAGAGTGGTCAAAGGCTTTTGAAATTTTTGGGCAGCATAGAAAAAAACTTTTTTTTTCACTTTAGATGTAAGTATCTCACTCCTCTCCATTTGGAATGAATTGGTTTTTTTTCCCAGAGGTACCTCTTCTAGTCCGGGGCAAGATCTTATGGCTGGATTTCTTGAAAACAAAACACAAAATCCCTTTTTACTAAGCCTCCTAGAAGTGGCAGTTTTTAGTTATTTTGGTAGAAAAAAGGGCTTGGTCCTTTATGGGTTAAGGAGCTTCAAGATCAACTTTTGCTACTTTCAAGGGCAGTGAGTGCATTGAAACGTGCAGTGTGTGAGCCAAAGTTTGACGAGCCCGCTCACAATTTCCAGCATAGCATGACCGGGCTGGACCCGATTTCAGACACCGGCCAAGCCAAGGCGCGGGACTTGCCTGTGTGGCGAGAAAGGCTGGAGGTGCTCTCACCACCCCCCAGGTCCCAGCATCTCGGGACTACTCTACCGGAGTCAAGGCATCCGCAATGCAAATCCTAGGAACAGGCCTCTACCGAAAAACAAACAAATTGTTTCACGAGAGCTTTGAAGTTTTCATTTTATTTCCATGGAAAATACCCCAATGCACAACTAGTATACTGGTCTACATATGAAAACTTGATCAATCATTACTTGACACATGGAGGCTAGGAACAAGGCTAGGAACAGATTTTTATCAACTTGGTCGTGCGAAAAGTAACGAGAGTCTTCCAGAGACTCTTCCAAGGACATGCAAATCGACAAAATATACCAATCTGAGCCCTTCGTATGCCAAGGCCATGGAAGTGCCTGTGAAGGTTGCATTGAGGTGCACAATAAATGAAAACTCCGACACAATACCGAATGCAGTCGTTGATCTCGGTTGCATTGCAGATGCTCTCAGGGTTTTTTTTGCAATAGTAAGATTTGAAATGCACAAATGCAATGCTGTTCCTCAAGATTTCCACCTCACTTGAGAGGGCACGTTTGTATATTTATTGTGCAGCTACAACTCAAAAAAAAAACTCAGTAACTGGACTCTACCCACTCTACCCCTCTGCCACTCTGATGATGGGACCATAGTGTGGGAAAACCCAAGGCTAGTTCATTGTTAGCGGGTGGAATTGGGAAAAAAACCATTTGCATTTTGAAATTGCCGGCAAAAAAACTGGTTAGAATTTACTGAAAATTCTAAATATAACATATTATTATGTAAATTTAGAAAAATATCCGGCACAATTTGGTAGGAAACCGGTTGAACATGTGAAATGCCGGTTTTTAGCTGGTGAAGTCCAAAAAATTTCCCGAACACTGGATGGGACCAGGCAGGCAGACCCAGGGCTCAAACCAGGAAAAAGCTCACAAGGACCAACTTCCATGGGCAATCGGAATCCGAAAAGCCAGGAAACGACAAACAAGACACGGGAACCTGCATGGAAGTGTGCTGGAAATCAGTATAATTGGAAAACAGAAAAATGGTATTCCTGCAATTAGCCGAGGTCCCAGATTGCCGAAGTCGGAAACCGCCTCACCGAGGTCGCTTCCAATCGCCCATGAAAGTTGCCCTGGTGGACAGAAGCAAAAAGATTCCCCCACGAACTTTTCCAAGGTACGTGTCTGTTCTTGCGCCGTGGTACTGAAGTAGCTCAATAGAAGTAATCTCTCGACGGAAGGTCACAGTACAAAGCGCAGGCTGTGCCATCCCATGCGTCCTGTTCTCGTGACACATGCCTGGGGAATTTACATGCAAATGATTAAAAGCTGGCGAAGTAAGTTTATTCTCTCTTACAAGCTGAAAATAGGCTTGAATCGCTGCCGGCTCTATGGCATGCACCGCTCTAACCTAACGCATCCCTGCTTTGCATGCATGACAAGTTAGCAAAACATTCTAAGTTATTGCCACGAAAGGCAATCCAAGGACACGGTGGAGGTGAAAGTGTCAAAAAAGACGTTGGCTTAAGAAAGCGGCATTCGACTAGCAAAGCAATACAGCGTGCTTTCAAAAGAACTGAGGATTTCACTAGTTCTACATGGTACATAACTGCCACGGGTAAAAGGTAAAAAAAATAAAATTTCTTTTCTAGACCATGTCCCGCTGTTGTAGTTGCAATCGCCAGTTTCAGGGCCCGTTGTCTGTTTTGTGAAGCTTCGACAGATCAGGAACCCAGAAGGCCAAAGCGTCCGATGCAGTTGCAAACATGAACCGGCGAGGTGCCCACTTTACACATGCAGGTACCCCTGCATTGCTCGTCCAGCATATAACCTGCAGGTCGTCACAGAATATAATCCTCACTTTCAGCGACAATTGCTGTTCAATATTATACTTTGCAAAAACTAGAGATTGACTGATACTCTTCTAAGAAACTTTGTAGCCATTATTACAAATGAACCTTTCAGGTATGTAAGTTGCATTTTACCAAGCCAATTCTGTGCTACTCCACTTGCACGAAGAAATCAGAGAAAGTGGACACTGCAGATCTAGAACTTCGCTAGAAAAACGTACCTCTGCACCTGATTGCGAACTCCATGCTCGCAAAGTGCCATCACCTGATCCTGCAGTGTGGAGTATTTCAATATTCAAGGTTCGTCGTCACGTCCACAAGATGCATGGAATGTAAGGTCATTGAAGAAAGCTTTAAACGTCAAAATTAAAAATAAAGAGGGCTCGTATCTGGTAGATTCGATTTAAATGCCTTGATTAAAAGGCCAAAAAACAATAATAGAGAGGCACGAATCAGATGTGAGAAAAAGCCAACTATTGAGAAAGATCATTCTTTATAGGTTTCTTAAATAAGAGTGGAGACGTACCTGCAATCACATATAGTGCATCTGGACTAAACGAAGCCTCCAGTACTCCGCCATCAGGATTGGGTTCCAAAGTGAAGCCGTGAAGCTGTCATTGTGCACAGGCATTGTGGTCGTTAAACCACGGGTGATGAAAGTTTCAACTTCAGTTAATGTACACAACCACCAGGATCAGAGTGCATACCTTCCGCCCGTTGTAAGCATCCACAACATACACATGACCGTTGGACGTTGACAGCAGCATAAGCTTGCCATCGTAGCTGAATTTCATTCCAGAAACTTCAGCTGTGTCACCCCCTATCAAGAATGTATCAAAAGGTCCCTGCGTCGACAAAAGCATACATTCATCAGCCACTGTATTGCTTATGTAGGCACTATAACAATGCAGAAAGCAGAACAGGGATCACACAAAGGAACAGGAGCAAAGAATCGGATCATTTAAGGATTAAACATATATTGATAAAAAACTTCAAACGAGTTGCTAACCTTATCATAAGAGCGTACGTCAAAGAGTTTGACAGCTCCACCTTCCATTGCCACAGAAAACACAAGACCTTGTTGATCATATGCAACAGCAGGTCTCCCCCTAACACGTAAGAGTCCCTGAAGAAATAAACTTACAATCAGTAAACCAAAATGACTCCACTAGAATAAGCTACAAATGACATTCCAAAGAATGTTTAAGAAATCTATTCTCTAAATCCATCCAATACCTTAGTAAGCACAAAGCCTACTCACACCTAGCTAGTTTGTACTGTAGAGAACTCAGAGGAAAGAAATTAAATTCACTCTAGGATTTCCTCCTCCCGGTCCAATGTTTGAAGACCTCGAGACCCCCATTCCCAGCTTCAAGGTACTCTTAAAAGACCCTCATAGATCGCAAACCTTAAGGAGCAGACCAAGCAGAGTTTATAACCAGGCTAGAACAACTGCCAGGCCCTGCAGGCTGTCCCACTCAAGCCCTTATCAAAGAGGTTTAATCTACCCTCTTGTTTTTTTAAGCCACTAGGACACAATACGCTCTGGATGGGACATTATGGCCTTCGTACTCTATAGAACGCCAGGTGCAGGTACTCTATATCTTTCCTGTCCGTCAACATGTTACAAACACCTGAACTATTGAAACTCACAAAGTTGTTACTTAGGGTGTGGTGTTTCGTTGAAGCTAAGAGCTTGTAAAGAGTTTGTGTCCAAAGAGAGACCTTGACACCCTAGGGACACACATGTGTGTAATACGAAAATGAATGCAGTAGCAGTAACCTGGCTACTGTAGAAAAAAATCGACGCATAAGATGAAGCCAACAGAGAGCATCCTCTACCTGGCACACATTGGTGCGTAAATCCCACAGACGTACAGTGTGATCCAATGAGCCAGACATGAAGCAGTCGTTCTTCGGTGACATGCATAATGATACCACTCTGCACCGCTTCACAAGTTCCAAATCGTGAGCAACACAGTCGGCCTAAATGACAACTAGACTTCTCCAGAATCCTATACTACCACAGAAAGCAAACTAACCAAAAATTTCAAAGCAATAGACGGCTACTGTTGAAGCAAAGGACTATCCACATCACAAGTTGCATTATGATTTCGTTGAGTAAGATGTATGACCTGTCACGATGACCCTTGAAATAGCGCAAATATCGATTGTCGTACAAAGATAAGTACCGTAGAGACTCTACACAATCTCAACCCACAATATCATCAAAACAGACTTTCTCTCAAATATGTTCATAATCGGCACTTTAACAAGCAGATATATTGAAACATTGGAACGTGTATTTTCATATGTCTCTTTCCATACAATCCTTGGTACACTTCTTTTGCAAAACTCAATACTGAAAACTTAACTTAAAACACTAGTTAACAATCTTAGAACATCGAAATTCCTATATCTACATATAACGATTCCACTTGACGTAAAATGTAGCTCTTTAAAATGATGGGCCATAACATGCGATTACTGCTCTCTTAAAGTATGTTTGATTTTCATTAATCACCAAAACTTTTATATTCTTAAGCAGTTGCTTTGGGCGGAAACAAAAAAAGCACATGAGAGGCTATGCACGAGATAACCTTACCATCCCACCCGTTCTTCGAGGAGTAAACTACTGAGCTGGTATGGTGTGTAAAGCAAATCTGGTCCACTCCGTATTTCTTGCTGTGTATTGTTTTGAGCAACCTGCTTGTAACAGGCATAAGCAGATATGTATTGTAAATTTCTGAAGGAACCAATGCAATTCACTAGGGTTTAACACAAACACTAACATTATATTGTTACCTAAAGTACAAGTCCACAATAGAACGCCGAAGTGAGTAACTGGAAGGGGTAAAATACCACTAAAAAGTATAACAAAAAGAGTGTTGTCTCCCAATCAAGAGAGTGGCTTACGTGGCATTAGCAGTATCATAAAGACGTATAGATTCATCGTCGGACGCGGTCACAAGCAGGTCATCAGTTCGATGAAAATCAAGCGAATTCACCTTCCCTCCCTGAAAACAGTGATCACAAAACTACCTCAGCAAACACTGTACAAGAAACTATAAACCCCAAGCCATTCACTGCAAAATCGTACAACAGAGCGCTTCGGAAACCGAAACCGTCATAACTGGAGCCGGAAAAGCACAAACACTAAAAGTAGCGATCCTATCGCACATAAAAGCTGAATACTCCTAAAACTCCGCAAAGGATTCAACAAAGGAACACTCTCAGAATTCATCTCCAGGAATTTTCCATAGAAAGCAAACGATGTATACAAAAAATACATTGGAACACCAAGTGGATCCCGAAGAACGTCCGTATATTGCTCACACATCCAAAACCCTAAAACCTGAAGCAAGTGAATTCACCAAGAATTTGATCCGTCTGTGCAACATCATAACAGAGTTCCATAATAAATTCCAAGAGCATCCCAGAGAACGTACGTAATCCTTGAATGTAGCACCCATGCCCATGTTCTTGATGACGGTGTCATTGAGCTCGAGCGCCAGCCCGCGCTTCTCGTCCAGAACCATTGTGCCGATCGCACAGAGAGGCTCAGTACCTGTGATCCAGCTTTATCTTACTCGCAACAACCAAGGCGATTCGGGACGCAGGTTTCCAAATTTGACGGCAATGAGTCAAGCCATAACCTCCAAAGATAGCTTGAAAAAACCTGCCTCCCGCTAGTGCCAAGCTCCGCTTAATGAGTTCAGAGAAAAGATTGCGATCTAATCGAAAAAGCTCAGTTTAGATTTCGACGCTCTGATTCTCGAGGTAACTTGCAGCCAGCTCCGATACCTGCTTGACTGATTTTGCGATGAGAAAAGGCTTGCACGCACGGAGGAGCAACTCGCGAGGTCCGCGGTGGCGGTGAGAATATCCGGAACCGCGAAGGCTTCGTGGGAATGGGGTTTTTCGCTTCCAATTGGTGCTCGCCACGTGGAGATCCCGGGCGGTATCCGGATAGTAGAACCGCTGGTTGGATTTTAAAAGGGAATGATCTAGAACCGGTAAAGAATTTGGCGGGAACAGAAATCCACTGTGAAAAATGAATGGGAGTGCAAACATAAAATCTGGCCTACCGGAGTTTCTCACCTCGCATGGTCCCCGCTCATTAGTGAATTATTTTGGTTTACTAGCATGCATAAAGTCTGACATATTCATGAATTTGTGATTAGGGTTTTGTGCACAAGTTGGGGGTTTGAGCGTGTAAGACACCTAATAGGATGAACCGCGCAAAAGTGAGTTTATGAAGTTCACTCCTAATGTGCATCACGTTAAAAGTGAATTCTAGAAGTTACTCACCTCGTTGTTCACTAGTGAATTCACCGAGATGAATTGCAACATAAGTCACGTGAAAATTTTGATGTTTGAAGCCCCCTAATGAATGGGGTGATACTTTACCCTCCAAGGGCAACTCATTTCTCTAAAAAAATTGTTCCAAAAATCGCTTTCACTTGTAAGAAACTTGCCTAACCCCTAAATGCCGAAAGGTGCTTTTCTTATTTTTGGAAGGCAGTTTTGAAGTTCTTGAATTGTCCTTGTAAAATCATTAGTAAACATCAAAATAAAATTGTAACTATGGAATCTTGAACTTCAAGGCTTCTAGATGGCGCTACCCAAAAAAATTCAAAATGGTCATCCGGATTTTAAGATATTTATGATTGGATGTGGATGTGGATGAGGATGGAATTTTTTGCTTTTTTTAGAGTTGCCCAAATTTTCTAATGCAAATTGGCAATTCTTGGATACAAAATTGGAAAAACAACCGCTTAGGATGCTTTAGTGTTTATTGTGGTTACTCAAAAACTACTGGCCCCCCTCCTTCCAAATCCATGATTACAATAGTGAGACAACACAACCATTAAAGCGCAACTGTCTAATACAAAGATTTTTTTTAGTTTCAATATTTGACCAATAATCATTATGAATGAAAGAAAATTCAACATTGAATGAATTCTAATTTTTATAACAAAGATATTCCAAATCAAATTAGTGTAGAAGCACTTTTAGTTTTTGTTAAATGACAAAATTCCAATAAAAGGGCCCTTACAACCTAAGGGAAATCCTCCCCTTTTTCTCAACTAGATGCCCATTTTTTCAATGTGACAATTTGTCATAGGCTTTGTGACACTATTTGGTATACAAGAGGTATAATTGCAATTTGGCTACTACCAAAAACAATTGGAACAAGATAAGGAGGACATTAAAAGTGATTATTGAAGCTAACTTTAGCTGCAACTTCTCTTCACAAAAAAAATCTTAAAACATTTAAATATGTGCCTTCAATAGGGTTTCAAACTTTTGTGAAATTTCTTGAACACCAAAATTTAGTGCCTTGGACATTTAGAGATTAAATTTTATTCAAGCAAGCAAGTAACATCTTTTCCAAAATACTCCTATTGTACAAAATTGTTTGCAACCAACTTTGTTTCTTAAATACCACTAAACTATACTAGTCAAGAGAAGCTTTTGCAGTTGCATATTCTATTTTTTTGCGTTGCAAAATATCTTCGAGCTTTCCTAATAGTCTCTGCAATATCAAAATAAGAAAGGAATTTCAATTGCATATACACACATTTTCTTATTTCAGTAAATGTAATAAACTTTGCATGTCTATAGTTAAATTTAGTTGCTTTTAACATTTTAACATTTCTATTCAATATGCAACCTTATCCCATAAAAATTTATCAAAAAATGATCAACCTTAAAACTTTCACCACCAATAGAAACTATTTTACAATCGGTAATTGCTATTATAGTTGCAGCTCGTGGTTCATTGTTTAATAAAGCTAGTTCACCAAAATAATCACCAACACCATATTTCATAACAACTTGACCCCTTGATTTAGCTTCTGCCGTTCCCTAGAAAACACACAAAGAGATTCTAAGTTTTAAACACGTTAATAATTTTGTATTTATTTTGCCACCATAACACACTAGAAGAAAAATATGTCATAAACGATAATCACAAATTTCCACAATTAGGTCACAATAGCTGTCTTACAATTGCATAAATAACTGCAAAAATAATTGCACAACAACTACACAAGTAGATTGTAATTATAAAAACGTTGTGAAGTTGTTATGCAGTTGTTTATACAATTGTAAGGTAATTATTGTGATCTAGTTGTGACAATTTGTGACAATTATTTATCCCTTTTTTTCTTGTAGTAATACATAGGAATTCCATAGCATTCTATAAAATGTTACATTTTAGTTTGAAAAAAAACATGATATAGGCATAAATTACAGAATCAAAAGTTTTAATAATATCAACAACACAATACAGCGTGATGAATAACAAAAATTGACCATCCATGTTATATATACTCTGATTGTAATTGTTTTTAAAACTACATATCATTTAGGGGTTTCATTACTTCTTCTAAAAAATAAAATTTATCTCCTGGTGTATCCTCAACAATAATACTAGTGCCTGCTTTAAAATATTCAGCTTCTAGAACATCTGCAATGGCAGATCGTTCATATGCATCCAGGGTCTACAAACAAAAACATTCAAATTATTTAGTATTTGTATTAGTTTACCCTTTTTCAAGTAACTATGTTAAAAATGAGATGCAAGAAACTTCTTTCATTATCATGTTTTTACACTAACTCAAACAAAGGTGTAACATGTACATTTTTCTACTTTACATAAAGTTAAAATGAAAAAAAAAATGTTCGTAAATGGGCTTGAAGTCCTCCTTGATTACGCTAAATCTATGAAATTTAAAACACATTCCCTAAACATATATACCTGCACATTATTATTTTTGAAATTAGTGTAATATTCGGGTACTATGAAAAGTGTGTTATGATATAAAGAAACTAAAAATTAAAAACCTTTAAGAGAGGAACATTAGATAAAAACTCTTCGTACAAATTTCTTTTTTGATGAGTAGATGTCATCAAAATTGCTCTAAATGTTGCTCGATCCATTGCCCATAATATGCAATCTGTACTTGCCTAAAAGAAAATACATGTATTTCAAAATTACAACCATAAAATCATTCTCATACAAATAAATGATACAAACCAATACAAGCTTTCTGGTTCGTTATATAAAAACCATGGTATTGATAATCTTTCAAAACTTGAATGTATTTTATAACAAAAGTGAAACATATCATTTGATACAATATCTACATCTTTTTTGAAGTTTACACCATATGAAAGATACCAAACGGAACAAACAAAGACTTGTTCACATCCTCAAACTTCAAAAAATCTCTAGCAGCCCATTTTGAGTGAATTTAGATGCATCAACATATGAGCATTCATCTAGAATATTAAAAAAATGTTAATGACAAATAAATTTCATACTAATCAAATTCAGATTACATTTCTTGGTTAAAATACACAAAACAATTTAATGATGAAAACACCATTGTTTTCATTGTTTTGTTTATGGATGATGGTTTAGAAATAAGGATTTGCTCAAGTGACATCCTAAATTGTTAATGATACACCCCCAAGGTTCACAGTGAGCATGCACGTTGAGAATTTAATGATAAAATTCTTTACTTCGACGTAAAGAGTCGTTCCACCTCTATTTTTATAGGGCTATACCATAAAAATCCAATGTTCAATTGAAAATATAAGACTTTGGAATTATATAAAGCAAGTATTCATAAAAAGAAAGAGCTTTGGTAAAGGAAAAGTTCAACAGAAATATGTGTTTATTCTTCTTTTCTTCAAGGAGGCGGTAATGCCATGATTAAAAGAATGATGAACCACATTGATCTAAAATTTCAGCATTAGATGCTCAAATTACATTCTCACAATGAGCCTTGGCAGTGTGTTGCTAATAATTTGGGGCAATGATTTAACAATTCCCTAAAAAAAACTAAGATCATGTGGGATAATTTGCACTTAGAACAAGTGTTTGTTAATTTGGGAAAAAAACTTTCTAAAAACAAAATTTGAAGATACTAAATTTTGCAAGTTGTGAGAATATTATAGTGAACACCATATTTGTTAATTTAGGAAAACAGGTGTCCCTCTTTGTACTTCACCTTAAACCCAAAAAGTTAACTTAAACCAAATTTGAAGGTATCAGATTTAGTATGAGCCACTAAGATTTTTTCCATCACAAATTCCTCCTCTCAGGTGAGGACACGTGTAGAAAAAAAAATGTTGAGCTTGGTTTTAGGAGGCCTCCTAAAACTTTTAGATCAAAA
The DNA here is from genome assembly GCA_963920765.1 of Ulota crispa. NCBI lineage: Eukaryota > Viridiplantae > Streptophyta > Bryopsida > Orthotrichales > Orthotrichaceae > Ulota > Ulota crispa. The sequence continues at coordinate 8,234,142 of OY987243.1, forward strand.
TTTGAAAGTCCCAAAATGTTCTGTTTTTCCCAAATTAACAAATATGACGTTAGTGATTTAAAGTGAGTTTTTTTGATAATTTCTTCAAGATATCTCATCCTTGATGTAAGGTCTTGAAAAAATCATCATAAAATTCACCATAAATCACCTAAAAACTCTTTAAAATGAAATATAAAAAAATCTTCAATTTGGGATTTTCCCCCAAATTAATGAATATCGGGTTACTACTTGTTTTCCTTTCTAAATTTACCTTATCAATCTTTTTAAAATACATCAGCATTAAAATTATCCAAGAGATTATGAAGATTCGTAAAACTTCATAAATTAAAATTGGCTTTTAAAACCTCAAAACTCATAGTTTGATAAGAAAGGTGAAATATAATTTTGCAACGTTTGAGACAACTTACTTTGACAGTAGCAGCACGAGGTGCATCGTAAAGGAGGGCAAGTTCACCGAAACTATCTCCGGCAGAGTAATTATGAACCAGTTGAGGGTCCATTGTTTGGTTCTTTGAAATATACACGTCACATGATCCAGCCTGCTTTTGAAAAGTGTATAAAAACTTTAAAACTTATTCATATCCCAAAAAGGAATATAGTTTGAGACTTTTTAATTTTGTAAAGCATTCACGATACCGAAAAAAACATTTATAAAAAAGCCCCACTCATTCATGACATCAAGTGTAATTGTAAGGTAGAATTCTAAAGTACCTCTAGTAGATAAAAGTTTAGCCCGGAATCTCCTTGTTTAATAACTATATCTCCAGGCCTATGTTTTTCTTCTTCTACAGCATCAATCACCTAAAATCTTACATTTTGATTATATAAATTTTTGAAGCTTTAAGAATATTTCTAGAACATATTTGAAAAAGAAATGGGTTGTTTTTACGGAATTGATATATGCATAGTCTGGGTTTATTATATTCACAACGGGGTAAATTTTAGATACTTATCATCAACAAATTGAATTTATAGAATGTGAAAGCACATTTGGATTTAGAAACCTTGATTTTCTTTAGAACCACAAAGGAGATCACAATTGATTGAACAACGTCCAATGGAAAAACTTAACCTCAAAGGAAAAATGAGCTCAAGAGAAGGCCCCAATGGGAAGTGGTTGGAGGGGTCAAAAGCATTTAAATGTAATGTTCTTTTTCAAATAAAAAGAGACTAATCTCCTATATTAGCTTACAAGTACTTCATGAGAATAATTTTCTTATATAATATCATATGCTTTTTGTTTGATGAGTGTCCTTGTTTGATTGGGAATTTTAGTCCTAGTTTATTCTTGTGTCCCACTAAAGGTCCTTGCATTTGTCATTGTCATGTTATAATATTGTTTTCCATGATTAATCCTTTTGTTATGTACCATGGTACACTTGAGTAGTTCACACAAGGTAGAGACACATGTGTAGGTACCTTACCTGTGCTTCTCCTACATAAATAAATAGGGTGGTTTGTTAAGGTTGGGAGGCCTTCTCTTGAGCTTATTTTTCCTCTAATGCGGGCTAGGGGCAAATTATTACCTTTATCCTTGTTTGTAAAAAAAACTAAGCTTTTCCACTAAGGGGTTTTCAATTGTATCCTACTTTCTCATTCTAAACAAAATCAAGGTTTCTAAATCCAAATGTGAGTCTAGAGTTTCCAAATTCAACTTGTAGATAGGAAAAATCTAAAATTTGCCCCGCAATTGTGCACATAACAAACCCGAAGTGTACAGTACCAGTTAAGAGAGTTAGGTAGAAACCAAAATATAGCAAGAACAACTTGTTTCCTAAAATTTTGAAATGCAATATATTGATCCCAATTCTAAATAATTATCTTGATGTTTCTTGGAATCTACTTAATGCACTATATAGTTTGGAATTTGAGTAATTATTGCATCTACAATTGTATTTTGAAATTGAAAGATTATCAAGTTTTGTTGGGTAATACAATTTCTACCTATCTTTCTTAACTAGTACTATACATATATCAAACCCAAGAACACCATATTAGGTAAATTGGGAAAAAGGGAGGTACCATTTTGTACTCCACCTTAGACCCAAAAAGTTACCTTAAACTAGATTCAAAGGTATCATATTTGATCTGAGCCACTAATAATTTTTTCCCTTGCAAATTCCTCCTCTCAAGTGAGGGCTTATGTAAAAAAAAAACGTTGAGCTTGGTTTTAGGTGATCACCTAAAACCTTCAAAAGTCCCAAAATGTACCATTTTCCCCAATTTACCTAATATGGTGTTCAAGATATACATACATCAAACCCTAAATGTACATTTATCAAACCCCAAGTGTGCATATATCAAACCCCAAGTGTGCATATATCAAACCCCAAGTGTGCATATATCAAACCCCAAGTGTGCATATATCAAACCCCAAGTGTGCATATATCAAACCCCAAGTGTGCATATATCAAACCCCAAGTGTGCATATATCAAACCCCAAGTGTGCATATATCAAACCCCAAGTGTGCATATATCAAACCCCAAGTGTGCATATATCAAACCCCAAGTGTGCATATATCAAACCCCTAGTGTACTGTACATATAACAATTCCCTTATTTTTATTGGTTAAAAGTTAATCATAGAATAAATTCACGAAACTTTTAAAAATATTAGAAGTTTTGTATACTTATTTTTTTAAAGAAAATTACATACGGTCTTTATTTGCTCTTTATCTAGGCCTTTGAATATGTAGCTTTTGTCTATAGCTTTTCTGATACGTTTTTTTGCATCGTCAGATTTTGGAATGACCTACAAGTTTTTATTATTTTATTACGAAACCAATCTAACTATTATAAATTTATAACAATGTTTGTATTCAATGCCAATTTTCAAGATTTTATTATTATTATCTTAATTAATTATTTGATGTTTTTGTACAACATAGTATTTAAAACGATTTCCATTTCAAAACGAGATGTTACTTTTGGTATATAAGTGGTATCAAGAACTGTAGGTTCAGCACTAACTCCAACCCTCCGAAAAGATAGAGTTCTCTTTCGCTTATCTTTTACCTAAAACATTAATTTTTAACTTATGTGCAATATCCAAAAACAGATAACATATACAACAATGCAAATTTATATTAATATAGATGTATAAGGTTTTTTTAAATCAAATTAAAATAATTACATTAGGTCTAAAATATCTATTAATTCCTTCAAGAAGTTGCTTAATTGATGTCACATTATAAGCCCATTAAAATAATTTGAATTTAATGATTACTTTCAGATTTTCACTTGATATTGAAAAAAAATTATCCTATAAAGTTCTCAATTCCAACAAATTTGTGATGCTAAAAGTTCAAACAAACATATACATTTATGCACCTTTGCAAAAGCAGATCCCTTTTCACCTTGTTTTTTGTTTTGTATTTAAATTAATGTTATATTTCATTATTACCATAAAATATGCTCAATCATTACTAGGCTTAAGTTTCATAATTTTCATAATGGTTTGAATAAACCATAAAGGTTTTGTTTTGGATCAACGAATGAGCATTAACAATTTATGCATTTAGTTACACATAAATATTAGTTACATCCACTTCATTTGCTTTCACATATTTCTAACAAAAGAACCTTATATAAAATATTCAATATACACTCAAACAACAAAAGTTGCATGCTATGATTGTACACAATGTATACTACATTGAAAAGATTGAAATTCAATGAAGAGTTCTGGTAATTTTATATACGTTCAAAGATGATATGCACAAGATTTATGAAAAAATAAACAGAGTCAAATTTTACTTCTTGAACTGGTATATTTGTTGCTCGTCGAGGTTTTGCTTTCAATTCAGATTTTGTAGGTCGCCTACTAGTAGATGCCATAATTTTGTGTGAAAATTGAGATGTCTATCAAAGGCTTCTAAGATGATTTACTTTAGGAAAAAAAAAACTCTAAACGCCTATAAGGTTTTGGAAAATGACTACTTCAATTTCCTTGTGAGCAAGTAGACTTCTTTATTCAACATAAGATTATTTTCTATTGGCATTTTGTGATGTAAAGCTTCAATTTGGTCCTAAAATAAATCAAGTATCAATTTCTACATCAAAGAAATCATATCCTACATTTTCAAACATTAAAATGCAGTATAAGAGTTATTACAAGTAGCAATTAGCTTTTGACATAAAATTTGGATTTATTTGTAATGAATTTAAACGGTTATATGAAGACCCAATAACAACAACAAAAATCCATTTTTTATGATTTTTCTTGCTCAAGAACAAAGAAAAATCCATAAAGTCTCCAAAACCCTTCAAGCCTAAGAAAATTATACGTAAAGAGTTTAAAGGATTATCTTAGTGATATTCCGGCTATTTCGGTTTTTGGATTTTGTTGAGTCTCATTGGAACTGAAAGAGAGATTTTTGCAAATATAATCTTGACTTTGCACGACTAAAGTCACTAAACCATGACTTCTAAATGTAATCATTATAGGAGTGTATATACAAAAATTATCCAAATTCTCGTATTGAAAAGGTAATTTTTTTGCCAGTTAATTGTGAAGAACTGCAACATGATCATAACTGGGTAAAGGTTTAGTTTTTAATATGAACAAGATTCAATGGAAAAAAAGTGGTCAAATGGTTATAATTAAAAATAAAAATGGATTTCTTCATCCAATCTGTTGTATATAATATTGGGAGTTATGTATCTGCGTCTCAAAATTAAGTCCAAGTCATATTAATTGTTTTTGAACCTATAAGGAATTGAGTTTCTAAACAACAACATCTTAGCACATTCAGTGTATTTTTTAGCCCATGTTGGAATTTGTAACACTTGATCTTTTTGATGTGAAAACTTGATTTTGGAGCTCATTTTTTTTATTGTTTGACATTACAACAAATTAGGTCTACTTGCTATTCTGTCTAAAATTTTAAAAAAAATTCCAAAATATGAGTAATTTGTGAAAGTTTGAAGTGGGGAGAATATAACTGCATATAAACATGAACAAAAGACTCAAAAATCTGGTTTATGACGTGATGACTCAAATAATAATATGTATCCACATGGAGTCTCAGTTTATTTTGACATGCCTTGTATTGTAGAACTTGTGTAAACCAACATGCTTGGAACCCGGTAGTTGACACTACTTTACGAAGGTTGTTAGTTTGTAGTGGAATGGGGAGGAGGTGGGGTTGTATTAGGAGTGACATTTGAGACTAGCTTAGAGAGAATATTAGTTTATGTAATATTTGGGTGTTTCTAGTATTGCCCTCTTAAGGTTTGACACATTCCCAAGCATGGATGATAAGTGTTCTAGGCTCCTCAAAACACTCTCATGTCACTCCATGTCTCCATTCTAGTGTGTTAAGCAATGGCCCTTCTAGACACTAGGCATTCAAATTTTAATGAGCTTTATCCTATATTCCCTTGGTGAATGGTCAAATGATTATTTATGGGACATGTTTGGAGTGCAAGGGTGGAGAACAAGGATTTTGAGTACTCTTCAAAAACAAATGTAATCTTTTGAAGTGTCAAGTTTAAAATGCAATGCTAGAGATGCTCTTCATTTACACCAATTAGTGCATTTAGTTTACCTCAACAATCCAGTTGCCTTACCTTGGCAAAGTTACCTCTTGACTCACTTTGAAACACCTAGAGACACATGCAACTCTCTTTATGCTATAATAATTTGTGATTTTGTCTATAGTTCTAGCTATCTTGCTCCCTATCTTTGATGCTTGTTGTTATGCCCAACCTCTACTTGCTACCTCCATTGTTTATCACAATATTTAATGACAAATTTTTTTGTAGCCTTGGTAAATATTGAAATAGTGTGAAATGTACAGAAATTAGTATAGGGCAACCTAAATGCACTATTTGGTGTAGATAAGTTCTATTATATGTGATAAGGATTTGTTTTGTTCTTTCCTTCAAGATAATTTCTAGTCTTCAAAAGATAATGCAAAAGTTTTGTAACTCGTAAAAATAAATAATCCTATATTTGAAAATTAACCCCTAAAATTCTTTTGTGTTTAGAGGCCCAAAACTGCTTCAAAATACTAGTCCCCAAACTAGGGTCAAAATATTCATTGAAACTTACTTTTTCACAAATCCAACCATAGGATCCTTTAGTTGAATTGCACAACTACATTGTCCCAGAATTTCAGAATGAATATCCCCACCAATTGTAAGATCAATGTGCCCAAACTTCAAAATGTAGGCTTTTCTAATCCTTCTAGATGGTGAAGTTTTGTTTTTCAAACTTTTTAGAGAAAAACCCATATGTTGTATTTCTTATGCAATTTTTGCAGTATGTTGGAAAATGGGTAGAGAGCATATATAAAAAAATTAACCAAAAAATACTTTGGATTCATATTTACAAAAATTGTAAAGTGAAAGGTATTGATGAATGAAAGATGTAGCTTATATGCTAATAAGTTTTGGAAGAGTTTGATAATTGTTAATTCCAACGGTGAGAATGCTGTAATAGAAAATTCGTAACTTTCATTTTCATTTTCATTTGAAAATTTTCAAAATTGAGAGTAAAAGATAACTTTATATGTTTTTTCTACCCTCTTCCTACCTTCATTGCCCGCAAAATAAAACTCCTCTTAATTCTTACCTCATTATTTGGAATTGAGTGATTCAATTCTTTTGAGTAGGTATCATTCTATACAATTATATAAAAATAAAAATAAAAATTTTAGAATATATTTTTTGCTGCCCGGTTTGACATTGAAATTGAAAAAACCTTCTAACTTTTGCATTACTTATTGGAAGGACATGAAATAAAGCTTCACATGTAGATTATGATGAGTAGCATCCATCTTAAAAATTTCATGAAAAATTTCCAAATTATGAAGTCAATAGAGCCTGCCCAAGTTCTCACAAAGCCCAAAGTGGGCTCCTTGGGCCTTTAGGGGTTAAAGAACTCATGAGGTAACTATACAGGAGTGTCCCCATTCCCGCACTCTACATTTAGGGTGTTCTCCACATACTCTTGAACCCATAGTGGAGCGGTGAATGCTACTTGCACAAGCAAATCTTGCCACATATTAGTTGCTAAGTTGTTGTGAGATGGTCGAGATTGGGACCGTCAAGCACATGTATAGGAACACATCCAAATAGTTTCAAGGGTAGTTTAGAGTTGCTAATAGGGACCTTATGAGTTGCAACTTTACCCTTTTATTATAAAATAATCTACAATATCTTTTTCCACAAAAATTACGTTTCATGATAGCTTATTGAAAGCTGGCTAACCCTACGAATTTTTTTATGAATTTTTTGAGACCTTGAAGTACCCTAAACCCTTAACCCTTGAGCGCTCAAGGGGCTAGAATATGGCCTCTCAATTTTGAAATACTTCAAGGTTTGACCATTATAATCTTTTCAATGGTATGGTATAAGGACATGTCCCTTTCTGTGGAGCTCCAAGCATATGTTCCCTACCAATTGGTATGGTTAATTTCTGTGGATTTTTATTAGGTGAAAGTTTGACAAGAATGAATTCCAAAGGGTTTGGGTTCAAACAAACTTTGTGCTGGGCACTTAGGAGTTAAATGCTCAGGTATGGGTACGGTTACCTTAGTGGAAAAATGGAGCATGGTGACTTGGTGAGTAAAGTAGGAGGCTTGAACTCCGTTAGGGCATTAAAACCGCTCATCTCCTCAAATGAACTCTGCTGGTACATGTTCTTATTCATAGCCTTTTAGTAATGTACAATGCACATACATTTGAGGAGGTGGGCTGTTTTAGAACCCTATGGCCTTTTCACTTCAAAATTTCATAACTAATTCCATAAAGCTTCAAAAAATATGAAAAAACTTGGGTTAGATGCCAATTCCTCTTGTCTTTCAAGTAAAACTTATTGAGAATTATTTCAAGAAGTTCCACCTCCCCAAAATTCAGTTTCAGCCCTTAGATGGTCGGTTTATGAGCCTCTTACCTTAGTGTATTTAAAAGTGATTCTCTGTCCTAACAGGTTAATGTCGGAAAGTGACACTTGTCACTGCGGAGTTGAACTTGGTCATCAGCCACAGAAAAGAGGCCGGGAGATTACCAAAGACCCGTAGCCGCGAGTGGAAACATCCAGAACAAACAAGAGAACCGGGGGAAACAGGGGTACCGAGAGATCAGACCCGGTTCTCAATCGAGAAATGCAAGGCGCAGGTCATCCATCCACGTTCACCTGCTGTGTCGATTGGCAGAGGAGGCTCTGTACGGAGCTCGCGTGCACGCCCGTGGCGGACTTTCGGCGATCAGCTCCAAACATTTAAGCGGTTTGCACTGCGCGTGACGAAGCGGCCAAGTTCGGCATTGGTTTATCCACTTTGAAGCGGCGTTCAATCCCTCATAGTTGTCTCAATCGAGAGAATTTCTGTCGTGGATTGTGCTGTTTCGTTTATTCAGGTACGTGACCAATTTTCCTTCTTCTGCTCGTTGTGAAATGTTGACGAGTGGACTTTTTTGGTTTTATTTTGGCACGATTACAAGTGTTAGACGTGAAATTTTGAGTGGCGAGAGGAGTTCACTAATAAATCACCGCGTGTGCTATTTAACTGATTGGCATTGATTCGAGGAAAAGTATTTGTAGACTAGGAAATGGCCTTATTGTGCTTTGTTAGAACTGGATCGGTAATCGTTTTAGGAGTTTGGAGAACGTCTTTACGATCTATGGTAACCTGTTGTCGATTCAAACAATATTGAGTTAGCGATTTTTTTATGATCAGAAAGATTCAACACAGCTGCTGTTAGTAATACGTGGTCAGCAATGTACCTTGTTGCGGAAAAGTTCGCAGATTAGTTTCGCAGTTGATAGAACTAGATTTCAATGTTCTGAGAAGCTCTGTGTTTTAACCTAGTTCAGTTCAAATTTCTACGATAAACGGTGAGTGTAGTTACAGCATACATGTTCTCTATATCTTCCATGTGCCGGTTCCTTGACCGCAGCAAATCTTATTGAAGACGAACATGTATATTTATTTATGATTGTTTCGCCAGCAGTGCTTTGTTAACAGTACAAGTTTGGACTATTGCTTCACCGTTATTAAGTTAGTCCTTCGTACTGTATTTACATCGTCAGTTGCTTCGGCCATTGTAGTCCTCAACATCGACCGAAACCTCTTTAGAACCTTGTTTTTCAGTAGCGCGGGACAACTCAGCGAATGAGCATGCTACAGTACTTGACAGGTTCTGATGTTGAGGTCGATATTTTTTAGGGTTAGATCTATCCGCAATGGCGCTCAGTTGCACACCATCAAGATAATTCCGACGGCGAAATTGGAAATATCATCCATGATTCTGAATTTCCTTGAATTCTCTATTCCTCACCTTCTGTCTGGTAGCAGATTTGTTGTTAGTTACATGGACTCCAGCGAAGCTAGATTAGGGCGATGGAGTTTAATTGTTTCTCACGTGAAGTAACATATAGTCCTGTTACTCTCGAATTGGCAGAGGTTATTCTTTCTTTCCAGGATGAAAGGAATTTGTCGCACTGTATTGATTCCATGCTCAGGCTTGTTTCTCGAGCTATGAAAGACCATTAATCTGCACATCTTTTGCGGCCTTGAGATGATATTCTATGTGTCACTGGTTTCTAGGTTGACGCTTTTTGAAGTGATTGTCAAGATCCTATTTGTTGCCATTTGAAGTCAAAAACTATTCGCTTGTTTACGAGTACTTTTTCCATGCGCAGGGTAAAGATTGAAGCAGGAGAAGCCTTTCTATAACAATGGCGGGATTGTTAAAGGCGTCCAGTATGATACAACCTGCATATTTATCGCCGCACAGGAAGCGCAAGAACCCGTTGTCAGTTTTCTCCTGTAAAGCATATAATAGAGACTGTAGTTTAGACTCCTTAGGCTTAAAATGCGTTGGCGGGAACTCGAAGCGGAGGCCTCTACGAACGATGAAGGGCTGCTCATTTTATACTCGTGACTTTCGTTTAATGTCATTTGCGAGACCGGAAAATTGGCTTACATCTTTGAATTTCGAGACCTCGCTCCCTCAATTGTCATCGACCTTGAAAGCTCTGCCCACAGGATCTTTGGGCTTATCGTCAGCTCCGTTGTACTCTTCAGAGTCAATGGAACCGGCAGTACCTGACATGATGCATCCTCTATTGAAGTTTCTACTGGAGGCTTACTTGTCCTTTCCCGAACAAGCTCTGGTAGCCACAGTCATCCTAGCAGCCGTTGTTGTCGTGGCGGCTTTCGTAGCGAAGTCTGGTGATGAAAGTCACTTGAAGCGGGTCGAGAAATCTTTGGTTTTTATATCCCACCCTTCTCAATTTAATCGGTTCGTCTCCATGCGCTGTCCTTCTATGTCAATGAATATTTCCGCAAAGAATCAGGTATTGGATATAGAGTACCAGAGGACGTGTCTGCATGCACCTGATGGAGGTATAGTGGCAATCGATTGGCCCGCGGAGATCGACTTCGTTGCAGAGAAGGACCACCTTGCTAACACCTTGCTTCTTGTTCCTGGTTTGTGACTTCACCCTTACAGAGGACTTCTGTTACTTCGCACAAGTCTGTTTTTGAAGATTTAATTATTCCTCAACGTACCTTTTCCTTTCAATTCAATAAAATGATATAAATGAATATCTCAAATTAGGATTAGTACATTAAATGTTGTGAAAAATACAGAAAAAAATGTCACCCATGCCTTTGCGTGAGAATTATCATCAATAGCTACTGAATTTTTTGCACTGACCAGCTGTAACAGTGCAATCACTTAATGGGTGCGAAACATGTGCAGGAACAACGGAGGGTAGTGAAGATGAGGGAGTGAAGCAGTTTGTTATTGACGCTATGCGCTATGGCTATTTTCCCGTCGTCTTAAACCCACGAGGCTGTGCCAGCTCTCCAGTGACGACTCCCAGGCACTTGATTCAACCCCTGTTCTCTGTCCTTGTTTTTCCTTTTTTTTTATCTCGTCTCTAGAGTCTCTACAAAGGTAATGGGCTTCAAAGAGCTGGTTGCGCTACAATAGTTTTGCAAAAAGTGAGGAACTTTGGTGGCTGGAAAGCCTCATGTTACGATTCTTCATTTTTGGCATCGTAGCTTGAGGATTGAGATTTTTTTTATTCATCTAATACATAGAGCAACCACCTCTTTCGCTGAAGAGAGAAACATGACTGTTGTGTGCTTGGACTAGGGTGTTCTCAGGGACAGACAGTGATGATGTTCGCTTGGTTGTTCAACACCTTGTTCGTGGGCGACCAGGGTCATCGCTGATGGGCGTTGGCTGGGGATGGGGCGCCAACATGTTGACGAAATATTTGGGCGAAGAAGCTGGGTCCACTTCTCTTATGGCTGCTGTAGCCATATCCAATCCTTTCGACTTGCAGCAGTCGTCAATGTATCTAGGCATGACAAATGCTGGACAACTCGATCGTTTGATGGCACAAGGTCTCGTAAACATTCTTAAAGAAAACAAGGTGCGAAGGATTAGCCTCGATTCCTCACTGCAGTTCAATAAGGAATTCGAATATTCAGTACGTGAAATTATGGACTTGCATGTGTAGGTACTTTTTGCGGGCCAAAACAGAGGATTCAATTTGAAGGCAGCCCTGGCATCAACGTCAATTCGTGATTTCGACGCATCCATCTCAAGAGTGACACATGGCTTTGATACCATCGACGAATTTTACGCGTCTGCAAGCTCTGCAAGATTTATCAGCTCTGTGCAAATCCCGCTTCTCTTTGTTCAGGCACGTTCATGTAGGCTCATCTGTTACGTCAGCGCACAAGACAGTGGATAAGTTATCTTGTCCAGCATGGTTGCTCCTAATGATGATGTAGCTCTGTGTCTTGATAATGAATCTTGATACTTACACATAATGTGTAGTCCTATACCTGGTTTATGGCTCCCTCTCACATGGTGTGCCTTGTGTGTTTCAGTGTACTCACTTTCACTTCTACGGATAATGCAATTCTGAGATGGTGTCCATTTTTCCTGTCAATTGAATTCAGGGCGAAGATTTCTCAATGCCAGTGACCTCAGTTCCTTACAGCAATCTTGAAGCAAATCCATATACCGCTGCTCTCGTATCACAGAATCCGGCAAGTAACACATCCTCTGCCAAAGGCGTTGTAAGGGAACCTGGTAGTGCATCGAGACATCGCTGGAGTCACACGGTTGCATTTGAAGTAAGTTGGATTGAGTGATAATTTCCTGAATGATATGTACGTCAATGTGCTAGTCTCTACAATTATTTGATGATAAAGTTACGGAGCGTCTCGTAGTTCGTCGATTGAATTTACTTGCGTTTTTCAAGTTTCTAATACCAAACTCCTCATTTTTATCGTACTTTAAGAGCGATCTGGCTTAAATTGCAGTGGCTAGCAGCAGTGGAAGTTGCGTTGCTGAAGGGACACCATCCACTTTTAAATTCGGTTAGTTCTTACGAGAAAGTAAGCATTGAATCCAATTCGGGAGTGCAGCCATCTCTCCCGGTGGGCGTTTCCATCGAAGGCAATGCCATATCAAGCAGTCGCAAAGACTCAAAGATGAACACGTCTGTAGGAGGTGAGGTCCCTGAACTTAGAACTAAACCTACTACGGGACTTTGTTCAGATAACAGTAAGCTCGAAGTATGTTCTTATCATCCTATTGAACTTATCCGGTTATGGGCAACGGTGGTCTCTTTGGTACGGGTCCTGTTTCTACAGTTTTTATGTAACGCCAAATTTTGTGGCACTGGCATAAAAATTTGGACCAGTAATTTTAATTCTATCACACCGGAGCTGTGTGATTCTCACACGTATGTGTGGTCATCTGTTGTGGTTGCAATTTGAAAAGACAAAATGCTATCCGAGGATGAAGGTGAGGGTGAGGATAAGCATAAGGCCATGCGAGGAGCGGGATTGTCGGTGGTTGGAATTACCGGTGAAGCGGGAGGAAATGAGGAAGTCCATGAGAACGATGCCGCTGAACTTACAAAGAGACGGAATTTAAATTCAGAGGCAGAGAGTATTCCTTCAAATACGGAGGTTCCTCCTCCAAAGGCCGAGCGCATTCCTTCAAATACGGAGGTTTCTCCTCCAGAGGCCGAGAGTATTTCTGCCAAGACGAAGAGCACTTCCCAAGAGGCAGAGGGTATTTCTTCAAAGCCGGAAAGCACTTCCCAAGAGGCAGAGGGTATTTCTTCAAAGCCGGAAAGCACTTCCCAAGAGACAGAGGATATTTCTTTAAAGACGAAGAGCACTTCCCAAGAGGCAGAAGATATTTCGTCAAAGTCGGAAAGCACGTCCCACGAGGCAGAAAGTATCCCTTTAGAGGCAAAGAGTCTTTCTCCAGAAGAAGAGAGCACTTCATCAGAGCCGACGAGTCCCCCTCCGGAAGGAGAACCTGAAGAAGCTGCCGAAATAATTCAAATGCGTGCGGCTGCCGAGAGTGTTATGAACGTGTTGGACATCACAATGCCTGGCACATTATCGGACGAAAAGAAAGCTCAGGTCAGTATGCTCCTTATTAAACACGGACTTCTCTTCCTTTTAGTGGAATCGAGGCTACTGACTACGAGAACGTTCTTGGCTGGGTGATGATTACGCTGGCATTGCTGAATGTTTATCTCGTAGGAATGTGTGCCAACTATCTTGTGTTCCTATTGTGCGGTTCAATATTGTTGCCAAGTTGAAAATCAAGCACTTGTTCCTGCCTTTTTAATATTTTGTGCCTTCGAACATTTTGATCAAAAGATTACTTACCCTTATTGTCGAGTAGATAAATCACAACTTTTTGCTCGAAGCTATAGCAAGATTGGCAGCCTTATGTTCAAGCATTCAACCATGTTTCACAAGAAGTGATTAGATGGCATAAAACAAGTAGCCATTTCGGCGGTGCATGTTGATAGAGATGTCGGATGTAAATGGTTGCAGGTATTAACTGCTGTAGGTGATGGGGAGACTGTCCTCACAGCATTGCAGGAAGCAGTGCCTGAGGAAGTGCGAGGGAGTATGGCTGCGGCAGTATCAGGGGCTGTGCAAGCAAGAGGCCTTAGTTTTAATCGGGTTGGGTTTGGTACGAACATGCCACCTCCAACGCTTCCTGCTGGGTTAATTGAAAGCATTAAGGGAAAGATAGCTGGTGGAACGAAGAAAGAATCCACCCCTACGACTCCTCATTTATCTGTCGATGGTCCGATCGCCGAGGGGACTAGAGACACAAACTCCAAAGGAGCGACATCAAGCGAAAAATCAGACGGCGAAGGGCATGCGGATCCAGATAAACATGATAATGAATCTCAGAAGGCTGATAATCAAGGTGAGGATTCGATAGCAAGCACTCCGACAACGTCGCTATTGCATTACCTTTTCATTTCAATCCAAACCTCACTTGTGTTTTATGTCTCAACGAATTTATTTCTTTAAACCGCTCTATTCAATTTACGGTACTAGCTAACTATGCGTATAAATGCTTGAAACGCACGCATTATGCTCCAACGTAAACAGATACTGTGATCGAGTAGGATAAAGGTGCAAAAAGTGAGGATGTGGCATCTGATGCAGAGACGGAAAACAAGGTTGTTAATTCAGAAGACAAGAGCCAGTCCGTTGGCGAAAAACGTTCCAAAGGGGATTCAAAGGATTCTAAAGAGCCAAAGTCAGAGGAACCCAAGGATAGCACTAAGAGCAAATCAGTGGAAGGAAAGCACGAGGAATCAAAGTTGGAGGAAGCCAAAGAAAGCACCGAAGGCAAGCCCTTGGGAGGAAAGCACGACGAACCGAAGGAGGATACTGAAAGCAAGCCAGCGAGAGGAAAGCACGGCGAACTGAAGGAGGATACTGAAAGCAAGCCAGCGAAAGGAAAGGAGGAGGAACTTGTTGATAAACACGAAAAAGCGGAACAGACGGAAGATAAAAAGAATGGAGCGCAAGAGGCCCCAGATGGTGGGGTAGCTGGGAAAGATGAGAAGAAGCCAGATGATACCGGGGACACTAATGGTAGCCTAAATACCAAGGAAGAGACAAAGCCTGCAGAGGAAAATCAGGTTAGTCCTGATACTCCTGTCCCTGAGCCCGCTGCCGCCTCACCTCCGCCTTCTCCAGGCCTAGAAAGCATTATTCCTGCCCCTGGTGCTCCTCCTCCTGGTGCTCCTCCTCCTGGTGCTCCTCCTCCTGGTGCTCCTCCTCCTGGTGCTCCTCCTCCTGGTGCTCCTCCTCCTGCTCCTCCTCCCGATGCAGGAGGAGCACCTTCATTGGACATGGGATCAGCGTTTCAAGCCCTTACGGGATTTGATGACTCTACGCAAATGGCTGTGACTAATGTATTTGGAGTTGTCGAAGGCATGCTGGAGAAGATGGAGCAGGAACAGACAGCTGCTGTGCCGGATGCTTCTGCTAATGCTAAGGAAACCTCCGCCGACGAGGAAAAAAAGAATGGCAGAGGGAATGATACGAAAAATGACGACAGGATAGTCGTGAATGATTCACCTCCTGAGGATAATGAGGAAGATGGAAAAAAAGAGATAGCAGCAGTAGTAGACACAGGCCGGAGCGATGTTGATGGTGGAGATGATGACAGTAACACGCACGAAACTGCCAAGAGTGAAAAGAGGGAATCTTCAAAAGTAGCCGACAAGAAGCAAGAGGAGAAAAGGAAAGAAAAGAAGATACCTATGAGCGTCTCTGATGAGCCCAGACAGGTGACGAAGAATTTGGCGAACGTGTCTTCTTCGAATCAGGGTTCTGGAAAAAGGCCCCAGTCCGGAGTGATGATGATTCAAAGAGTGGGAAATTCTACTCTTGTGGAGCCTGTGTTAGAGGATCAAGCTCTCGAGACACATTCGAGCGTGAATGGTGCCTTGGCCAATAATAATGGTGCTTCTTTGAAACAGGAAAGCACAGAAACTCATCAGAGTAGGCAACCTGTAAAAGAAGTAGGTTCCTTAAAACCGGTTACTGACAAAATGACCATTGAGCAGCTCTCACAGGAAGTCGATCAAGAAAGAATGACCGAAGGGGATGACAGTTCTTCGAAAGCCAATGAGGTGCAAGAAGATCAGACTGTCGAGGCTGAGGTGACTGGAATCAAGGAAACAGAGACTTCAAATAAGATAGAAAATATTGTGAAGGATGCCTTGAAGTTGGAAGTGCTCCGGAGGTTGGGGGTTGCAGGAATGGAAAGCCTGGGGATCGATTTAGAGCAAGAGGTTTCCAAGGTTGCTGCTTCAATGGCTGACGCAGTTCAAAGGTGGAAGAAGGATCCCGGCACTGATGGTTCAAGCGCTGGAAAATTAGGAATTCTGTCGTCTAACTCGGTCATGAATACTCTTGGTACTGTGATGGGAGGTACCCACATTTTGGGTGGACTGGTTCCTGTTGGAGTGCTAGCAGGTGTGATTTTGGCTTCCTTAGGTGCAGTATATTTGATCGTCACAGATAATCAGCAGGATGATGGAGAAAATGATAAGGCTGCTGATGAGGAAGGAGGCATTGTAGGGGAAGAGGAAGAGGAAGAGGAAGAGGAAGAGGAAGAGGAAGAGGAAGAGGAAGAGGAAGAGGAAGAGGACGACAGAGTTAGTGATAGTGACAGTGCTCACTCTTCATGGCAGAGAGTAAAAGCTTCCGCTCTGGATGTTCCTGTTTTGAATGCAAATCGGCACAGTGAGAGTCCATCAAGTGCATCTTCTGAGTTGGAGGAAGGTCCTTGGCTGGAACCAGCAGAAGCTGCAGAAGATGATACTGCAGATGCGTATGACGGTGATGGTTCTGAATCTGAAGGATCGTCTGATGACGAGGAGGACAATAAGCGAGGCAAGGTCATGGGCATGATGGCTGTAGCTGTCACCGGTGGTGCCACACTCGCCAGAATGAGTGCGTCAAACAATGGAGGTGAACAACAGGACGGTCAGAACCCTGAGGGTATGGGGACAGAAGCTGAGAAAGGAGGGAGTATAATTTCCGGCTTTCAACCCCTCGCTGAGAAGGCATTGTCAGTGGCAGCGCCAGTGGTACCTTACAATGAGGATGGAGAGATAGATCATGAGAGGTACTCGACTGAAAGGGGAACTATCAGATTTTTCGTTGAGAAATTGATAATTATTACATGAATCGTGTATACGGATATTTACTTTCCTTGATTTCTGCTCATAGGTTTTCCTTTTGGCTGAACTTGGAAGCAATTCTGCACTTCTGATTTTGTGAATGATTTGGAATTTCCCATAGGTTGGTGGCGATGCTGGCAGAACTTGGTCAGAGGGGTGGCTTTCTTCGACTCATTGGAAAAGTAGCACTTCTATGGGGTGGCCTGCGGGGCGCTATGAGTCTTACTGATCGTCTTCTTGTCTTTCTACAAATCAATAAGCGACCTTTACATCTGAGGTGCTCTTATACTCTATCGATTTGGTGGCAAGACTAACCTCCTCTTGTGACACAAATTGTCACGAAGAAGCTTTGTGCTTGGAAGAACAAACACGATGTTCTGCTTTGTTTAGAGACGCGTAGCATCTTCTGCTTTTATTTCTTGGACGGACAATAAATGAGTTACTTTTTTTGTTCTGACGATTTTTTTTGGCAGGCTTGTTGGATTTGCTGCAATGGTTGTGTTGCTGTGGTCTCCTGTGTTAATACCCGTCCTGCCATCGTTGTTGCAACAATGGGCTACGAAAGCACCAGGCGGTGTCGCTGATGCCGCATCTGCGGTTGGTCTGTATGGGGCCATTCTTATTCTCGTTACAATCTGGGGGAAGCGAGTTCGTGGCTATGACAAACCTCTTCTCCATTATGGCCTTCGTTTGTGGTCAAAACGAAAGGTATGACCTTATAAGCATTTTTGAGATGTCATAAGGATGCGTGTACTTGTACAATCCTTCGGCGCATTTTGTTTTCTGCAGTTTTTAGCAGTTAGCGCAAGCTGACAGTTTGGTTTTTTATTTGTGTTCCAGGCGCAAGATTTATGTTTGGGATTAGCCTTAGGTGGTGGATTAGTCTCATTTTCGTATATTACGAACTTCATCTTGGGCTACGCTCATTTCAATTGGGGGACGTTACTTGCTGCAAATCCTAAACTTCCAGGTAAGTTTTACTGTGACGCACTTCAACTCTGGTTACATACCCTCTATTCGTCTGCAATTTGCAGATTTGCCTCTCCTTCTGGTGTATTCTGAAGTTGAGAACTTGGTAATGAGCAGGCACTATAGGAGTGGCGTTGTTTACAGCGGCCAAAGTAAGCAAGCTTGTAGGAAAAGCAGTTGCAATTGGACTAGCGGTGGCACTAGTGGAGGAAGTTCTCTTCAGGGCGTGGTTACAGGAGGAGATTGCGGTTGATCTGGGATTTCACACGGCAGTGTTCATATCGGCTATCGCGTTTGCTCTAGTTCATCGGTATGCTTGACCTTTCTACTTTGGGAAACTTTACGCTCCGCGATATCTTTTTATTAAAACATCTGTCGACTAGTCAATTTGGAAGCATTCAAAACCAGTGAGTTCATGCATGATAATTGTGCAGATCGCCAGCCGCAATACCAGGCCTTTGGTTTTTATCAGTGAGCTTAGCAGGTGCGCGAGCGAAGATGAACCGGAATTTGGCATTTCCAATTGGGCTCCATGCGGGGCTTGTGGCAGTCAACTACGTGATGACAACTGGAGGACTGGTGCAATATTTGTCTCATGCGCCCATCTGGTTCACGGGTGCACATTTAGGAAATCCATTAGCTGGGGCATTAGGCACAGGCACTATGGCCTTGCTGGCTGTCACCCTATACCCGCGCACCGTCACTCATCCGCTTCCTGCCCCCACAGAAGTCGAGCCTGCGGTGTAAATTGCAGTTGTCCTCGCAACTCGAGGTGATGCACTTTTTGTTGAGGAGCGAGTAGGAGGGTTTAGATAAATTATACCATTTGGTTCTTATGAAAACGATACCATAGTGGCTTTGGCATATTCTAGGTTGTGTCGATTGCTCAATCTCTTGGCACTACTTCCGTTGTCCACTACCTTCAGTTGACTCTTAAGTGAAAATTTTGCCAGTAAATTCACTTATCAGTCTAACTCCTCTAACTCTGTAGCTATGGTTTCAGGTTATTCCGTGACGTTGCTACGGCGCTTAGCACTTCTCAACTGTCCCAAAGGCTGGGATTGATTCCAAGGCGAAAGTTGTCCTATTAGGCTTTATCATACTCTCTAACGACACACAATCGAGACTTTGGGTGCACCTCGAGAAAGGAGAAACAAGAACAATCCTGTAAGTCTCTCAAAATTTGGGAAACTTGCACTCATTGCACATATTCACAAATTTGCTAATCAAGAGAAAAGCTGCACCGAAGCTCTTGTGTGGACTCCGAAAAAAGAATAATACGTCACTGAAGATCAGCGGGAATGAAATGTCTGTTGGGAATTGCTTAGTCCTGCTAATTTTGCCACGTGGATTCAAGACTCTAAACCCAGTTTTTGTGCTCCCGGAAAATGTAACGTAGAACCGCCATCTTGCAGTTCCAAGGTGGTTCCTGTAAATTAGCGTCCAAATGATGAGCATTCTCTTCTGCCCAGTGCCAAGTTAGCTGAAATGTATAGAATCCATGACGATAATGATTTTTTTGAGTAACTGAAGTTGCTCATACTCTGCTGTATGAGCTAATGTTTCAAGTTGAATACTGGTTTTCACATTTTTTGTTAATATAAATTTTGTTTGGTAGAGGGTTGGTTAAAATTTAGCCTCGTTTGAGATTACTGATCCTTGATATAGAGCAAAGCCAGTACCAAATCCATGATGCGGATTACTGGCCATTGGGAAAGTTTTAAGTACTAGAGGTAAGTTGCGATAATACTGAAATGGTAAACATGGCGTTCATTCCTCTAGTTAATGTTGAATCTCATCATAAATTTATGCAGGAACAAGGTGTTACCTTTATTAGTTGATGTAGTATTGCATTCAAATTACTAACGTTCTACTGATTCAATGAATTAGGACATAACAATGGTGAATTTGTGTTTACTTGATGATGGATTTCAATGCACTTTTCAATGTTTAGAAGTTTCCTGTCCTGTAGGATGAACATTGGAATAATGTAAAATTTTATATCTATGAAGGTCACTGTACTTGGAGAAGTACTTTGTCAATGTGACTTGGAGGTGGAGGCAGCCCAAGGAAGCACATACAAGCATGACTAATAGCCTTGCCTTGAGATCATCAAATTGAGAGGACATGAAACTGAACAAGGAAATGGAGGTTGTCACACAACCAATTCTTGGAGTATCGCAACAATTTTATGACTCATCTCAGTAGTTATGGACTTTTCATGTAAATATGGAATTTTTATGTCCTCACCACATTGGAGATTTTCCAATATTTTGCACCTTATTGTTCTAGAAGTTTTTGTTTGCCTTCTAATTTGGACACACCTCTTCATGATTTGCAAAAATATCCCTACCTTTTGTTAGTACCATAAAGCAATTTTGAGTTATTATTTATGGACTTTGGATGGTCCATATTTAGTTAACTATGGCATTAGTTGTATCGTCCCCTTTACAAACTTGTGTAAGTGTCACCTCATGCTGCATGTGGCATGTGAACACAGCACTCTAGTCATTGTCTAGATTAACGTTGCATTTGTTTACCTAGTTCTTCTAACCTTCAAGACTTAGAAACATGATGAGAGGTGATGGACATATTGAAATGTTATCAAATATTTTCATACAAGAATATTATGTAGCAACAAAATACCCATCTAAACCAAGATACTTTGCTACTAGGAATTAGTTCAAAAACCTCGGTGGAGGTTAGTTAAAAGGTGTACTCTTCTCCATATGAAGAGTATGTTACTTTCTGGTGAAATATAGAGCAGTTGTTTTAAAGCAATTGTTCAAGAGATGGTGGAGGAGGACCAAGACTAAATCCCATGCCTATTGATTATACATCCTACTAAATATCTGCCCCTATTCTATAATTAGTGGGATCCCTATGAAAATAACCTCTTACACACCAAAAATTATTTAAAGTTGTCTTTCTAAACTACTTAGGGTCAAAAATACCATTTTAAAGTCGTAATTTCCAAAAAGGCTATACAACTACTAACACAAGAAAATCCAAAAATGAAACATCATCCATAAGATTGAATCTCAACCAAGAAGGCATGGAATTTGGTTCTTGCTATGGAAGAAGAGGCAACAACAAGCAAATTTCATGAACCATCACAATTAACCCCTAAATGTCGAAGGCCTTTTTGAACTTCTTGGCATTTTCAAGAAAATGAATAATCAATCAAACTTTTTATAAATCTCATCAAGTTTTTTTAAACTCTAACCATACAAATTTAAACTTGACATGTTAGAGATTACATGGAAAAAGAAAACACAACAATATCACTTATAGTTTGAAAGATTATAACCTTTGAACACAAGGGCGTTAAAACTACAAAAGTGACTTGAAGATCTCTAATCCTCATTTCACATGTCAAATCTACAAAGTTGGTCATCAAAAAAATATGAGGTTTAAGGTCATTACATGTTTAACTTTAGTCAATTTACATGTTTAACTTTAGTTAATTTATAGCTTTCAAAATCTACTCTTGTATTTTTTAAAATGGATTTCTAATGCAAATTTTTCTCCAAGTTCTAGTGTATTTGAGGCTCATTTTCAAGATCTTCCAACACTAGAAAACTCAAGATTGCAGTGGACACCCTTGTACAAAATCTTGAGTAGAAAATCATCAATATTCATTTTTAAAATCAGATTTTTGATGTTGAAAATAGACTTCAAAACAAACTTGTGTTCAAAAGAAAATACCAGAAATAGTTATTTGATAAGGTTTTGTTTATCTTCAAAGTTTTGCAAACACCCAAATTGGGTGCCTTGGGCATTTAGGGGTTAAGAAATGCTTATGGTGGAATTTGAGTAGGATACTTCGAGAGGCTTGGTTTGATATGATTGTTGTAGTACACAATTGAATCTTTGGTATGCAATTTTTTTTAATGAGATGGATGTTGGCATTGTAGTGCCTTTGAAGTTTTGTTGTCACCTTGCTTTAGAATTGATAATACTTCGAATCTGTTTTGAATCAAGTTTAATTATAGGAAATGAACTTGAAATAACTTTGAATTGCTTTCATTTTCAAATACCAAGTCTAATATAATTTAGTAAGCCTATATTTGAATAAAGGAAAACTTGAAATATGGATTTAGTAGTTAATTTTTTAGGTTGATATCTTAGGATTAAACATTGTGCAATGAGTCAATTTGTTATTTAATCTTCTCCAACAAGAATCTATCTCTAATGTAATATAAGGGAATGACTAGGGGGGCACCCCTTAGTTGGTACGTGGACACCCCTATGGTCCAACCTATTAAACTTGAGATTATTATTACGTTGAAATATGAAATAAAATCAAAACAATATTTTAGCGCACATTTGCATCTACAAGCGTTGCAAACACACAACAAATATGTCTCATTTGTGAGACATGGTCAAGAGTTAAACCAACCACTCCCTTCATTTATAAGTTTAGCTCTTGACCATGTAACCAATTAGACATATTTGTTATATGTTTGTAGCACTTGTAGATACAAATGTGCACTAAAATATTGTTTTGATTTTATTTCATAAGTTAACATAATAATAATCTCAAATTTAATAGGTTGGACTATAGGGGTTGTCCACGTACCAACTAGGGGGGTGTCTGCCTAGTCATTCTCAAATTTAAAAGGACTCCCTTTCTAACAGTACATCCTTGCTATTCTTGTTCTAAATTTCCATCAAGAACCCAAACCTTATGTCCCACTAATATTTTTGAGACCTCTAATAAATGATATAATGATGCACCATGAAGTGTTGATTTCTTATGTTTGGTAAAATAAGTATGTGAACATGGTTCTTATTACAAAATTGCCTTAATTCTAGCTGAGTCTTGTTGACAGCTAAAAGAAGATTTCTTGTTCTTCAAACATGTGTTTTGAGCACTATATGGATAATCTCTATATAAAAAAAAAAAGCGTGTGCTAATCGTATTTGTATCCAAAAAGACCCCAAGGTGTACAATTGCAACTAGAATCTAAATAGGTGGGGTGTGCAAAATGTTGTAATGAAGAGACTTTATCTTATATGCAACTTGATGTAGAGATTAGTGGAAGTTATGACAATCCTATGAGAGGTTACACAACATTAATTAGCTAATCTAAACGTTTTTCCATCGCAAAATGAGTACATGGTAAAAATAAATTTCTATTATTGAATGAAAAGTACAAAAAATTGGGTGGATAAAAATTCTTGCTATTTGGATGTGGATGGAAAGCAATGAATTTGGATGGATAGCAATGGACTTGGATGGGATCCAATGAACTTGGATGGATAGCAACGAAGACACCATCTCATTTATCCTTATTAATTAGTTAGTTTCCAATGTACCTTAAAAAGGTTGCAAACGAGTTCAAAAGACAATTTGAACAATAATATTACAACCAAAAGCATTCGGGTCATTTTGTGTAAAATCAAATGCATATTTTGGTTGTTTTCTCTTATAGAGATGACACTTTTATAGACGCCCAGTCCTAGCGCGTAGCGTTGGGAGTATTTTAATATCACAAACATAGCGTTTTAAAACGTTGTTTCCTTGTTTTTCCAACAAGTGTGAACATGTCTCTTCCTAATGTTTGTTAGCAAGTACACCGTAATGTTTGGGTTAACCCCTAAATGCCAAGGCACCCAATTTGGGTATCTGCAAAACTTTGAAGACAAATAAAACCTTATCAAATAACTATTTCTGGTATTTTCTTTTGAACACAAGTTTGTTTTGAAGTCTATTTTCAACATCAAAAATCTGATATTAAAAATGAATATTGATGATTTTCTACTCAAGATTTTGTACAAGGGTGTCCACTGCAATCTTGAGTTTTCTAGTGTTGGAAGATCTTGAAAATGAGCCTCAAATGCACTAGAACTTGGAGAAAAATCCACATTAGAAATCCATTTAAAAAAATACAAGAGTAGATTTTGAAAGCTATAAATTGACTAAAGTTAAACATGTAAATTGACTAAAGTTAAACATGTAATGACCTTAAACCTCATATTTTTTTGATGACCAATTTTTTAGATTTGATACGTGAAATGAGGATTAGAGATCTTCAAGTCACTTCTGTAGTTTTAACGCCCTCGTGTTCAAATGTTATAATCTTTCAAACTATAAGTGATATTGTTGTGTTTTCTTTTTCCATGTAATCTCTAACATGTCAAGTTTAAATTTGTATGGTTAGAGTTTAAAAAAAACTTGATGAGGTTTATAAAAAGTTTGATTGATTGTTCATTTTCTTGAAAATGCCAAGAAGTTCAAAAAGGCCTTCAGCATTTAGGGGTTAAAGTATGTGTTGATTAATAAGATTGTTCATTTAGAAAATGAACTTTCATGCTGTGCATGCTCAAACCATATCAGTCTAATGGAAATTTCTCTGTACTTATATGCAGTTTGCCAAGGTTCTAGAAAGTGAGCTATCAATCAACCAAGCATGATGTACTAAGTAGTATTAGGCAAGTAAAGTGCTGTGATTAGCATGAAAGACATCAACCATGGAAAGCACATCTGAATCATATTTGGAGGCTTACAAGTTAAGCAATAACCATGCGAAAACTACTATCAATATTAAGGCCAGATATAAGGAATGTTTGAGGTTCATACCAAAAAAACTTATCCCCGAACATAAAGAAAATTACTAGTGAAGAAGCCCATTTATAGTAGTGTCAACGCCGTCAACGCTCTTATAGGATGCCCGGTGTACGTTCTCCAATTTACTTGCTTTTGAATTTAGGGAAAATTTCATGGATACCCCTGAAGTTTGCCATATTTTCATAGATACCCCTGCTTTTTCAGAAATATCACAAATCCCCTTGGGTGTTTTGTTATGCATGTCACTTCCTTCTCACTATGTGCACACACTAAGTCTTTCTTGTTATGCGTGAGCACAAAGGAAGAAGGGAAGTAGCATGCACAACAAAACAAATGCCTAGATTTTTTGGTCCAAGGGTATTTGTAATATTTCTGAAAAAGCAGGGGTATCTATGAAAATATGGCAAACTTCAGAGGTATCCATGAAATTTTCCCTTGAATTTAAACCCATGACTAGTTGACTACTGCAAAATATTCTACCTCCAGTGTTTTCAGTTAAAATAGCTTTCGGTATTGCTGAATCGTGCACAATTGCAACGAGTCACATGCCGCACGAATTTAAATATCTTGTTCATGTACATACTGTATAAATCTATCACAACAAACTTAAACAAGAATTCCTATTTTCGAAGTTAGTAAAGCGGGTTTGACTTCTAAACGATCAAAACTCAGGTCGCCCAGGCGGTTCAGGGTTGGATTTCGTTCTCGTACAGATATGACTTTTTTAAACGCGATGTAAACGTTCACAAATAGAGGCATCGAATTTGGCTGCATGAAATACAATTTAGAATGTAACAACACTTCAAAAGACTACCAATACATTCTATTTCTTGAACACATCAAATGTCTTCTAATTCCTCAAACAATGTCGCAAGCTCCTTGAAAGACAATGCGGCCGTTCCTAAAATGTCTTCAACCAATGTCAAATTCCGGAAAAAGGAAGGACAGCCAAAAATATGTATCTTACAAAAATATTACATAAAATAGCTCAAGGTGGTCTTTTTGCGTGTGCCCCCCTCTCCATACTGCTCGTTCCACTGCTGAAGCTCCATCATGCTCCCTGCATCTGCAGCTACGCTGGACCGCACCTACAAAGTCGAAAAATCCAGGTGAATACTGACGACCTTGCTCCGTTAGGAGACTATAATTGGAACCATCAGGAATTAAATCTTGCAAAAATGCAGTAAAGCTTTACAACATACACAGAAAAACTGGCATGTACACAATCTCAAAGATTTGTTATACCTTCTCCATAGCCTGGCGCATGTCAGCCATGGTCAAGGGACGGATATATGGCGTGACTCCAGCTTCAGCTTGAGGTGGATCAACACCCTCTGCATTTGCTGTGTCTTTATCCTGGTTTAAGATAACACAGACACAAGAGAATGAGAAAGCCACACCAGCTGTACAGCAAAATAAAGCAAACTAGATTCAATACATCTGTATCAAGCAGCCATTATACTAAACACACCGCATACTGTACAGTAAATGTACGGTCCAGAGCATAATGTCCTTGGCGTGGTGGCTATTTGCAAACTGCACTGGAGATTAAAACGAACAGATATAGCAAATAAACTGATATGGGCATCAGATATTTTACCTTTTTTTCCTGATCAAGCAGTTCTCTTATTCGTCTATACGCAGCGGTTGTGCACAAACTCTGTAATACCAGAGATAGCTTTCAGCACATGATGCAATTAAAGACAATATTTACCGTATCGACTAGTCAAGTTTATAAACTATTTTCCTAAAAATGACTTGTTTAAAACGATTCATATGCGATTGGTATAACTGTCCGTAGCTCAAACAACAACTTACAGAAAACCGAAATTTCTCAAAAACAGCAAAATATTTCTAGTCTGTTCAGTGTGTGGAAATACCTTCAAGTCACTGCCTGAGTATCCATCTGTAGCAGCAGCCAACTCCTCCACATGGAAATCTGGGGCTAACTCTTCCTCTGCCAAGATGACTTTCATGATTTTCGCACGGTTGTCCACGTCTGGCAGATCTATCATTAACCTGCACATGAGGAGACAATTATAACAGACCAGAAGATTAGATATGCAGACTTTGAGAGCAACGATAAGAGGCAAAATATAATAGCGGTATTGACAAACGTGACGGAGCTAAACCTGAAACGAAAAGACCGCTTAAGACCATGCGAGCACAATGAATAATTTGGATTTCTCAAAAGATAACAATTGGAAGTGAAGTAAAAAGAGTGAGCTCATGCGTGAGCCACAAACCAGGTGACTTGGTTGAGAAAGACCAGCTTATTAGACACTGCGAAAGATAGATCTAAATCATATTGTTTCTGACTAAAAAACATACATGAATGAACTAAATCTATACAATGCTAGCAACAAAAACTCACTGTACCACAATTATTGCAAAAGCATGCACTTGTCAAGCACCAATTCCAGATGACTTTAGCCAAATTTTAATACAAAGATGTAAATTAGTACCTGCGAGGGAACCTTCGGATTACAGCTTCATCAAGATCAAATGGCCGATTGGTGGCTGCCAAAACAAGCACACGCTCCCTGTCCCTAGTGCGCAACCCATCCCAACTGGCCATAAACTCGTTCTTCAACTTCCGCATAGCCGAGTGCTCAGTATCTTTTCCACGTCGCCCGAGCATACTATCCACCTGCACACAAGAAGATATTGAACTTAGCAATACTAAATATGCGCAAAAGTTAGATTTGCACAAAAAACAAGAAGTTCACAAATGTATGTTCCTACATATAAGCACGTATAAGATGGCTACACTACAAAGCCAATCAACAATTGCACCAGAAAATTCAGACTTGATAAGACGATAGTAACTCAACCCAAGCAAATGCAGTCACTTGAGTGATTTCCAGAAGCATCTTGCTTGTTCCACAATTCCAACAACCATACCTCATCAATAAAGATCACACTAGGCGATATCTTGCTAGCTAAGGTGAACACTGCTTTCACATATTTCTCAGCTTCTCCAAACCACTGCACATAGAAATGTATTCCTCAGTAAAATACATGAATATAAACAGATGTAAAAATCCTGCAGAATTATTGGGGACTTCAGATGTGAATATACCCACATTCCATGCCAAAGTTCTTGTTAACAACTAGTGAGAGCGACTAAAAGTACCCGCATGACGCTTTGACAGAGATTCAGAGGAACTTGCAACAACAATAACATTCCAAGTTTTGAAAATTTGTAGAAAGGATGAACAATAACCTTGGAAGCTATGGTGGACATGGAAATATTTATAAAGTTGGCCCCTGCTTCTGTTGCAACAGCCTTGGCTAACATCGTCTTTCCTGTGCCTGGTGGGCCAAATAGTAAGAGACCCCTGCATGGCTGCACATGTAGACAACTATATCAAAGAAATTCCTTCGATTGCCAAATCTTAAATCAGAACGTCATCATCTGTCTTTATTCAATAGAGGATGCTGACAACAGTATTGAATGTAAACAATACATAATTCTTTGACCACACTTCTGTATGTTGGAGATTAGAGCTTGACAAAAAAAAGCAAATTACCACGGTATGCACGATCAGTTTCCAGCAGCAAAGGCTCAATACATTGGCACCTGATCAAGAGATTGCATAAGGCATTGCACCAATGTAAGGGAGGATGATGAGCATAACTCAGAAATCTCACCTTGGTCAGCTGGCCCTTGACAAAAAGTTCTGGGCGCTGCAATGGAAGCATCACCAATTCACGCAAAGTCTCTTTTACATTGTCCAGAGCACCTATGTGGTCGAAGGTTACTCCAAGCTCATCAGGAGGAATGACCTCGGGTAAGAGCATCTTCTCAAACTCATTGTCGGTCACAACATCCTGATCCATACCACTATGTCATTTGGCCTTGTTTATGTCATGGGCGTGATATTACATTAATTCTTCCAAGCAAATGCTTAAGAACACCTCAGTCAACAAAGCAAAACCATAGATCTATTAGCGCTAACATGGAATAAGGCATTCTAGAACAACCATGCATTAGGCTTCTCAGAGTCTGCTGTCCAGAGTCAACGAGAAAAACGCAATTCGAGATGACATACCTTCAAACTCTTCTTCCGAGCTGAGGGACTCCGCTGCACAGACTGCAATTCGGTCAAACTGTGTTGCAAACTGCCGATAGAATCCCACACGAACGATGTTAGGGAGTGTTCTAAATCTACATGAACAGAATCACATGAAAAACCATTATATAAAGCAAAAATGTTGATACTCTAAACGACATAATTGATGGTGGGGTTTAAACACGAAAAAATTATTTCTCTTCCGTAAACAAAATGTTCACTACTAGAACCAGAGAAGGTTATTCTAGATGTTCATGAAGATCAATCCCCGCAAAAAATATAAACAAACCTCTCTGCTTCAATAACAAGTTTGTTATTCCGAAGAACAGGCTCAGGCTTCCTCTGTAAGTGGTGACTAATACCCCAGCCAACAATTTTCTCCGACACTGCAGCTCGTCGAAATGAATAATAATGTGTCAATATGATTGCAGAAATTCATTCAATGAACCAAAAACAAAAACGCTGAAAGAACAAATGCCACGAACAGGATTTATGGTACAAGAAAGGTTTACAAAGCAGTTCAGCGATCAAATGAGAATCAACGCTATTTAGCATCCCTCAAGGAAAAGAGAAAAAGAGAGAAAAAGAATAGATTTTACTCAGACCCAACAACTTGACATACTTTCTTTTGTGAGAAGATAAGTCCGAATGTCAATGTTTGCAAGATCATCACATTCTACATTTGAAGCTCCCATAACCTGTACCATAATGATAGACACCAGTTAGAGTGTTCTTTATCTACATAACATATTCTTGTATTGGAGCACACAAAGGCGCCTGAATGGACAATAACAACCCAAAATGGGTTGATTAGGCCCTGCCGGGTTAAGCTACAAACATTTGCAAACACAAGAAGCAAGTGCAGCATCAAGCTATGAGTAGTGGATAAACCATGCGAAGTTGCTGCCTGTTCCCCTCTGCTTTCAGCATCTCTGTGTCATGCTCCAACTGCCTGTTCCAATCCGTCAACAGGACTTCCTCCTATACATGAAAGCAAAAGAAAATTAGATAATATTCAGCCTGCAAGAAACAAGCGATACTATAAATCCTGCTTACAGAGCATGACAGCTGATCCTAAGCAAATTTAACGATATCACATTCCTTGCATGCAATACGGACGATGTTCATGATCCACACACCTACAAGAAAGCTCGTGAATAAAGATAAACTTGGAGATATCCGGTTGACGGCACAACACCGTTGTTTACCACTTGCTGTTAAATATCTAAGGCTTACTCAAACCACTTCAAATTCTAAGAACCTAAGTTCCAACTCAAGGTTTCCTAGAATATGCTAAAGGTGCACTAGAAGCAAACCAGGAGGTTGAGGGAGATGGAGGATTGCAATACATAAATCGAAGATTTTATCTGTAGCCTCATAATGATATATAACCTTGCAAAAGAATAATATCAATAAATATTGAAACAATATTCTCTCACTTGATGTCCAACTTTCTCAATCTGAGAACGAGTTTGAATTACTGTAACTAAATCCGATGTATCATGAATTGCAAATCTTAACACTTACTTGAGGTTGCTGCAGATGAATCTTGGTAGGAAATAACTTGACAAGCATTTTCGAAGCTTTTGGTTCTCCTTTGGAGTCCTCCATGCGGGACGCCAATTGATCCTAGATTGATGCGCATAGTTAGATCAACACACAGATGATCTGATGAAGTAATAAAATATGTGGCAAGGATATTTCTAAAATCAAAATCAACTTCAGCTAAACTTATCGTTGAATTATACATTACTGACGGCGATGATTCTTTAGGTTAGATAGATGCTTCAAGCCATTCCAAAAGAAAAATACAACTTTCGTGCAAAACTGATTAGGTGTCTGAAATTCAATAGATTATGAAGATGCTAAACAACTAAATTTATATGCCATTGAAAGGGAAATTCATTCCTGAAATCATGAACATAATAGAACTAAAGAAGTATAATGGGTAAGAATCTAGTTGGGGTATCACTTTCTGGACACACTAATTAGGTTATTTTTGTTTAAAACCTCCAAAGTTTGTCTAATTTGTTCATTTTGATCAAGTAAAAAGACCCTAAAATGAGAAAAAATAAATCGTGCACCTCAATGGAATCAAGATTTATATGTCTAAAGAAATTTTATTCAATTTATTCAATTTTTTGGATCCATTCATAGGTGTCAAAAAAAATCATAAAATTTGGGATTTGCAGGCATTATAGTGCACAATTTATTAAATTTTTATTGATAAAATAAATTATTTTGTACTCTACACAATTATTTGTAGGTCATATGCAAAACTGATATTAAAATAAAATTGTTTGATATTCCAAATGCTCGATTTTGGGGAATCTAGGTAAGTGTGACAAAACTTGTTTTTTCAACTAAAAAATCAAATAAAATTACTTAAAAATCTTTGTTGTAATCAAACTTTTTTTCTTGATACGTTAGAAGTGTAGAAAACTAAACCACATTTGGTGAAGTCTTACTTTATTATAATTAAAAACTGGATGTGTTTGACACACCAACACGTAGTGAAATTGTAAGTTAGACAGCTTTTTTGGTACCCCAAGCAGACACTTCCCCTAATAGATATCAAGTTTTGGCTAACAAAACCACAACCATCAATCATGAAACCAAAAGTTTCCTCATGATATACATGTCGTAGGTGAAAAACATAAAACTTACCAAAAACGAGAGATCCAAGAGGGCAGTGACGTTATTTCCAACTTTTGTAGAGGCTGAAGAACCCGCATTACCCTGTGCAACATCATGCAAGCGCTCATTAAACTATATTTCTGAATGTGTTCAATTCAAGACGCCAAAGGTCCTAGACCTTCAAAAACAAATTTGCTTAACAACATGAAGAAAAACTAAGAAGCCTATTATCAATACACTCAAATACAATGTCAAACGCAATGGTAGAGATTAAATAGTGTGGATAATTCATTGCGCACCTTCTCCTTTTGATGGTCACTCGTATGTGACCCAATGACCACCAACCTTACATCTTTCAAGGTCTCAAGCTTCATGTAGCGCTCAAAGTTCCCCAATATGGACTTCTCAACATTCCGAATAAACAGAATCAGCGGATCCTTTTGAGCTTCCGCCTTCAAAACCTGTATCACGTTTCAATTCCCCCATAAATTCTTGCAAGTAAGGAGAACTCCTTCACATGAAATCATTATTCACCAAAGGTCCTTCAAAACTACCATTCGGCCACAAATTCAATGGAAGCCTTCCATCATTACATAGTCAATTCTGGACCTTGACTTTATTTCGTTTCAATTTTTCACAAAATGTATTCCCTATCTCTGCACACTGAATATCTCACAGGCGCTACAAGCGTCCTATTACTAAAATTAAATAGAATCAGGAAACCCACATGAGCATCCTGCATGCGCTTACCCCTCAGAATGCAGTTTTCCAGATTATACCATCTATTGACAGAAATCAAATATAGTTCCTATAAATACCAACAGTCAACTAGACAAATATCTGTAAGAAGATGCACACGCATCGGTGCTGAGAAAAAAGAAATGGACAGAAGATACATCGCACTTGGTCATCCTTCTCTAGGAGCACTTGCCTCAAAAAGGGACTCCAATACTAGCTTGTCGGCATCTTCTCCAGGCGGCTCCAACCTGAGTTCCGTCACTGCATACGAGATCCGGTTGCAGCTGTCAAACAGAAACCGATGAAACCCGAGAACAGCATTGACATGCGGTCCCCTTTTCCTCACCCTACCTGGAACCCTCGCAACTTACACCACAAGTCCCTTAAACATCTATATAAGGAAGGTCTAACTTCTGTAACACAAAATAACACTACGAGTTCCAGCCAACATGTGCATCCCTTCTACTGTGCCATAAACAACATGACACATCATTTGCTTGAACCATGTAACTCAACTTGTACAACACTTTACCCACCATTGCAAAAATATCCATGGCCATCTTCACATAGATCAACCAGGTTGTTGCCACCGAAGACAGGCTTGTCAAACCGTACCCCAACTTTATTAAGATTGTCTTCTAAAATCATGAGAACCCGACCTTTGAGTCCAATTGGGGGTCCCCTGCTTCAGGAACACACATGAATAATTGTGAAAACGCTTTCAAGTATACAAATTGGTGTTGTTCTAATCAATGTAAACCACTGGTTAAGAAAACACCACGTGGGTTTCTACATTACAATCAATCAGTACCCAAACGCAGGTTGCTACCACATCAGACAACATACCATGAACCAAAAGATTATGCGGCTGACGAGAAGAGAGAATTTGTTCGTACCCAGAAGTGGAAACAGGGCTAAGTAGAGCAAGCCCTCCAGCCAAACCTGCACTTGATGCTCCAACATACTTCACTCGATCACCTATACCCACGCCACAAAGTTCAATGTCAAGTCTTTCAAAGGACTTAGTGAAAATAAAAGAAACAAAGAGAATATAGAAAACGGATACAGTGACGAATCATAAGCAGTACCATAAATGAAATGGCAAGCTATAACTGGGCAGTAAAGCACAAATACAACATGCAAAAATCATCGGAGGTAACAAACCAGATGGCACGTGTTAGCAGCATATCCCTGAACGCACGCGTGCTCTTCAGCACTATAACCAACAAAATAGAATATGATTGATGTAATGATATAGCCAATCCTCTGTGGAGACACTTGGGCGCACTTCTCAAACTCACCCTTTTTTAGAGACCGACGAGATTCAACAGAAGTAGCAGAAGCAGCAGCTGCTGCGGCTACAGCACTCGCAAGAGTCTTTGCATCTACATTTGGATCTCCTTTGGTTTTCAAGCGCAATTGGGCCAACGGTCCCAGGCCGGTACTCTCGGATCCAGAATCTTTGGAACGATCGTTAGAAGGTGTCGTTCTTGAGGATTTGGTGGTTTCCGAAGACCTCGATTCTTGTATTGCAGGTCGAGTATGAACACCGGTCTATGTCACAGAATAAGATTAAAAAATTAAGTTCTAAGCGCATGACGATCATACTTCAATGCATGATAGCCGCAACTACAGAACCATGCTCAGTCCGCAAAATATTTAGAAAAAAAGAAACATTACAGAATAAACCAGTAAAATTGCACAAGACATAAATAAACCCGGGAACAATATCTTACTCAAGTTTTTGTAAAAAATTATCTTACACAAGTAAAAAACAAGGTTCTTTACAAGAAGTTTGCGATGCAAATAGTAAGAAAACTCATTTCTGCAGACAAGGCCTTGAGAGACATGCAAAACTATCTCTTCCAGAACAGCAAAACGTCCAGTAGTTTATGTGGAAATCAAAAGACTCAAGAATCGCATACCACTTCTTTGATGTCACCATTTGCACCATCCAAAAGTTGGATCGCAGAGGCATCTGTACAGTGCTGATCTGCAGCAGCAGAATCTTCCGCAACTCTCTCCATAACCGCGGGAATTGCTTCACTTGTCTACAACCATCAAAACCTGTGTTAAGGTGGAATCTAAAAATACAAACAACAACCGCATTGCTGAGGCCTATAATATTCAGTTCATTCAACCCTCATATCTAATAAAAAGCCCGCAGGTCAACAAAGCCAAGACGTGCGGACAGTTGCTGAGAAAACCTCTACACCATTTGCTGGGAAAGACCTTAACAATATTTAGGGAAAGAAAATTGTGATGTCCAGCCTCCGTCATACGACGAGTAGCTTCTTGGGTGAAAATCTCAAATCCAAATCCACAAGACGCTATGCATTACAAATGTCCTCTTTCTCCTTATGGTACTAATCCCTCCACTAGGAACTCCAGTTATGGCGATAAAAAGAGTGGAAGGTGCGAAATGGTATACTTACAGAGACAGAGGACTGCACCTCCAAAAAGACACGAGTACTGTCAAATACAAGAATGTTGACTTGCAGATGCTGTGCCAGCCCCATAACCAACTTTTCCTGATATATCTCCGAACCTGCAGTCGTGACAAATTCGTGTGAAACCTTCTCTAATCGCCATCAACAAAAGGACAAAAACTCCAAAATTCACCATCGATACGTTTGCTGCAGAGTGGAGATGATGTTATAAGACACTCAGGTCATGAAATGACTTTTTATGTGATGACAAGACGAGAACTTACTCATGAAATCACAAGTGAAATTCAAAGCTCTACGATACTTCAAATGAGTAATAAAACGTGCAAGTAATATTGTAAAGCTTTCTGAGAAGCAACAAGTTGAGCAAAGATAACGTACCAGGAGGACCAGTCAATAAGATTCGTGGGCTCACACTCCCGAGTTCTTTTGTATACTTGGCAAACTCTGGCCTCTTAAGAAATACATACATGGAATCCAGTAATGCAGTCTTCGTGTTCTCACTACATCCATCCAGCAAGATCAAATTATCAGCACCAACAGAAATTAAAAACTAAAGTAAAGTCTTCTTACAGATGATAATCACAAGCTGATTCCAGAACCAGAAGAACAATCCCGTAGTAACACCTGAACAAATCCCAACTCATTCTAAGGAGGTGTCAGCTATCTACTCAGAAAATTTTAGGGAATGGATATAGCGAGAGGAGGAAGGGATTACTTTAAGAAATAGGGGAAGTCGTCAAGAGAAACCTTGATGCTCTTCCATTCCAATAAGCACCGCCGTACAGCATCCCTGTAAGCCTGATCTTCCTTCGGTTTACTTGACGACCTCTTAGTTTTATCTTTATCTGACTTATAGCGATGGCGGTGATCCCGTTGATCCTTCTTTCTCTTAGACTTTAGGGCATTGAAGGCCGCACCGAATGCATATGGAAACGCAGTAGCTGTCACAGCCGCCGCTGTTCCAGCTGCAACACCAGCCGATATGGCCAGTGCCACCCACAAGGCGCGATCGTAATTGCTATACCCCTCCATGTTTCAATCCTACATTCATCGATCACTGGTTCGATCACTCTGAATCGGCATGAGTAATCACTGGAAATAAATTCTGCAAAGAAGTGCAACAGAGTCTAATTAGCATCACTCTTGGTATGACAAAACGAAAGAAAACAAAATTTAAAATTCACATAGAAAAGGAAAAAATAACGTAGAGCTATGCCTGCTCCAACAGAATTTGCTGTAATATATGTTTACAGAAAGTTACAGATAGCCCATACTTTCCAACACATTGCTAAGGCAATTGCTACTTGAAAAGAAACATACGGTACGAAATTATACGTCAAAGTGACCGTCCAATATTTCAATTGCCTTAGTGCACCGGCCAAGCACAGGGAAGAATTTCAACACGATCCCATTGATACCAAATGCTATACACCGAAGTCTGGTCGGTAGTTATAAATCCAAAACCTAAACTCAGACAGTACAAGACTTTAAGGACGGGAGAAGATTGGAATTGATACAATTACCTGAAAACTTCTTAGAGTTGGTGTTTCCATTTCCGATCCTACTACATTCTCTAGACAACCCTGTCAAAAGCCCAGACAAGAATGATACGGTGATTCAGATACCAATGTAAACAGGTGACATGCAAATTGTCCAAAAGGACGCAGTTCCCGGCCTCAAAAGTAGCTCCACAAAGTTTCAAAACCCTCACAAAGTAATCAACAGACCAAAACAGAGCTTGCTATTTCAAGACTATCCTCGCACTAGCTGAACGTTTTGACCTAAAAATGGACAAATTCAATTGAACAGCGAAGAACTAAACCAAAAGCTTCAATGCCGTTGTAGAACTACGCCAAGTTTACAATGTCTCATGCCGAATGTCAAGCAACTCAGGAGCACTCTGGACGCTCCAGTCACCACACACTAAGGTTTTAAAATGAGCGACAGCGGGACACAGATTCAAGTCATCTTCAACCTCCAGCTCAATTACAAATCTTCCCGGAACCCGTACAAACACAAACATACTACACCGAAAGCCTTCGATAACTACCTATAAGAACGCCATTACTCAAAGAGATTCAGAGCGCGCTGGAAATAGCCGTTGCAGACAATGAAAATTTCACGAAAACCAAAACAAGCCACAGCTGTAAGAAAAAGAGTAACTAAGCAACCAACGATGCAGTGACGTCAATGTCACTATCAATCGCCGTGCGATCGTACCAAAACCCTAACACTAACAAATACGACATTCACCACCTGATGCTCCTAATCAGAGCAAGCCTAATGCTCAATCCTCTCGATCCAATTCCGAACCATCACCCCCTTTCCAAGACAGCAAATTCTCAAACCAGCAACCATAACATGAAATCCACAGCAAAAGCCTTTCGATAAGCATAATAAAGGCACGTCAATTCACCTCGATTTTCACCAGAAAGAGACGCACCGACGAAAGAAAGTCCTGAAAGCGATCGATACGCGTTCGCCTGCCCTGAGAAGTTGCCCTAGATCGCCATCGCCGGAGCAGCAGCAGTGGCGAGACTGCGAGAGACCTAGATGAGGCAACGGCAGTAGAGAGAGTGGTCCAGCGAAGAGAATGGCGTATGAGTGACAGAGGTGTCGGAGATGGCGTCGACGTGCGTGTGGCCCTGTGCTGCTGCTGCTACCGCTAAACTTACACGAGAGAAACAGTAGAAAACTCGAGAGGAGGCCTTCAAGGCACAGGCAGTCAGATTGACAGACAGGGGACGAGATCGTCGACGAACACGCCGACGGAGACGCCGACGGACATCGTAGTCAACGACGACATCCATCATGTAATCGTTATTTCATTCACCATGACAGATCTGTTCATTACGACGTGTGCTGTGACACTTCTTCACGTGAGCGATGCGAGCCCCGTGGCAGACTTATAGCTCATCGCCTTCTTATTGGCTGCTGAAAACCATTAGGGGAGCATTAACCCCTGAGCGCCCAGACTTTGAAATCAAGAAAATTTGACCTAAACTTACTTGCAATCAAAGTATCCTTTGTGGACTGAAAAATACAATGTTGTATATTGGACCATACAGATCATTAGTAGAAAGCATTTCCATTGTGATGGGCTTGATTGGAGGTGATTTGATTAAAGAAGCAATGAGATAACATCAATCAAACTTGTGTTGACCCATCTTTTGGAAGGACAATATACTGTCTCCTGGGCGCTCACGGGTTAAATGTGTGTTTGGCAAGAGAAATTTGAAATTTTTGAGAACAAGGAGGGAGAAAAAAAGAGGTAGGGAAAGGGAGGGTTAATTAGGGGTTTCAAACATAAAATCTGGCTTACAAGTTTCTCACCTTGCAGGAATTCAAGTCACCAGTAAATAATTTTTGTTCACTCACATGCTTGAAGTCTCAAACACCCGTAAGTTTGTGAGAGTTTGCGTTTAGGATTTAGCTTTCGCAACAACAATGCTGCAAGAGCAAAACCAATAGAAGCACAAACACAAGCAGCATGAATACGAGGAGCAAGGCAAGAGTGGAAGTAGAATGGGCGGGTGGCGACCTCCATCCACATTCATGCTTGTGTCCAAACTGCAACTCACC
This sequence comes from Ulota crispa, assembly GCA_963920765.1. NCBI lineage: Eukaryota > Viridiplantae > Streptophyta > Bryopsida > Orthotrichales > Orthotrichaceae > Ulota > Ulota crispa. Next base: position 8,272,173 of record OY987243.1, read on the forward strand.
AAAGCCACAAAGGTGGATTTCTAAATTTCACTCCTAAGGTGAATCACGTTAGGAGTGAACTTTAGAGGTAAGTCACCTCCCTGTTCACTAGTGAATTCACCAAGGTGGCCGACAACATGAATCACCTAAAAAAGTTGATGTTTGAAACCCCTTTAAATAAGGAAGTGAGAGGAACTAGTTGAACATGACAAATAGCAAAACAAAAATAAATAGCAAAAAAGTAAATGAGATGAAGGCATGCGAGGCATACTTGTCCGTATAATATCCAAGTACTCCAAACATTGCTAACGTTGCAGCTTGAGCATTAGAATGCACATGGTCAAAGAAATATTGTTGCTCAAATTGTTGGTGGAACCCAAACCTCATTTAGACACCGGCTACTTTAATATTAAAGAAATATTGGGTGAAAATGGATGAAATTGTCAAACTCCTCAAAAAAATATCAGAAAATTTGTCAATTCTTGGATGAGAATCTATTAATAATGGGTTTTATGAATGAACATGCACACTTGGAAATTCTATCCATTTTTCCCACTAGAAGAAAACACTAGTAAATATGACTGATAGCACACGATTCACTTTCTCACACGACTGCACAACAACAACAAAGCAACTCTAGTCATGGCTGAAGTTGTAGCAGTTGTAATGCAGTTGTTATTTGACTTGAGGGATGAGGTCTGTTGTGTACATTTTAGGATGAACAAGATTGGAATGATTTTGGGTCCATGATCGAATAAAATCTTTGCTATCATTAGAGCAATCTGACATCTTTGACTTTGAGTTGTATGTGAGTCGTATGAAACAACAACTCCTTCTTTATTACTAGAGTATTATTGTAGAACGACTATAAAAAAAACTCTTGACAAAATTAAATTAAATAATTAATAAACTTTGTATTTAGGCTACCCATGTTGCAGCTCCCAATAGCATTCTTATTTTGGTTGGAAAGTGTACACATTAATGAGTGGTTTCCTAGTTGTTTTATAATCGTTGATTAATGCTAGAATGCTACATTTGATTCTTTCAAACTAGGGACTATATTGATGCGGTTGTATTGTAGATGCAATGCATTTCTTCTTCTCAATTGAACTATTTTGCTACTTGTGATACATTTTTGAGGTTTTCATCTTCAAATTTGGTCTTGAAAACCACTAGGTAATTGTTACTGCTAAACAACTATTTGATTGTAAATTGACTTGATACCAACTACACAACAACTACAAGACTATACACCAACTACTAAGCAACTACGAACTGTTACTTTTGCAGTTGTTATGTACTTGTTGTCTAGTTGTTCTAATCTAGTCATTTATTGTTTATTCTTCTTCTACTCCCCTTCTCTTGAGCTGTTTAAAATGTTTGGACTAGCTCATCTCATCAATGTTAGCAATGAATGCATTACATAGAGTGTCAATAACCAAATGTTTACTAATACCTTGCACATGCTAACAAGTCCTCTTTGACGGACAATTCATCAATAGCACCTACCAGAGAAGGTTTACAAAACAATAAAAATCATGCTCTTCCTACTCCAATTCCAACCAACTATTTAGAAGGGGTGTGTTTCAGTTAGCTCACTAAAGCGTAGATTTTGGGGTTTAGTCATATTTTAGATTTACATGAGCTGTAATGAGATCATTATAATATTCTTTGAGCATGTGCTAGTTGTATCTTAGTTGTATTTTAGTCATAAATTTAATTGATAATAATAGTACTAATACACTGCCTGTCATATCGATCGATTTATACCCCCCACCCCCTATCCCCATGCTCCTCAATTCTTGTGCCCCCATATCCCTGTGCCCCCTTAACCCCATGCCCCCTTATCTCTGTGCCCCTTTATCCCTGTGCCTCTATCCCCAAGCCCCCTTATCCCCGTGCCTCTATCCTTGTGCCCCCTTAATCCCGTGTCCCTTTATCCCCATGCCCCTTATCCCCGTGCCCCTTTATCCCCGTGTCCTCCTATCCCCGTGCCCCTTTATCCCCGTGCCCCTTTATCCCCGTGTCCTCCTATCCTCATGTCCCATTGTCCCTGTGTCCCCTTATCCTCGTGCCCCCTTATCCTCGTGCCCTCTTATTCCCGTGCCCCCTTATCCCCGTGCCTTCTTTTGGCCGAGAGAAAGTTGACAGTGCAACTGCCAATGACTTGTTGTTAACGTCTAGTGAAGCAGATAAAAGAGAGTCATAAATGATTTTACTTTATCCATTTAAACTTTTTCAATCCTAGTCATGCCCAAACCTAACTTATGCCCGACCCTAACAAATTGAACACTATTACATGATAGGCCCTAATTGACTAAATGCTATTCTTTTATTAATATAAAATATTATTATTGTTATTAACAACAATTAAAAAGCTACAATTAAAACTCTTTGAAAGCTTAAAAACTTATGTTCATAATAAATAAATAAAAATTCATAATTCTGATTATTTTTTAAAGATAGAAGACAGAAATTAATAAAAAATTTGATTTATTTATTAAAAAATTCTAAACATATTCAAATATTAGAAGTTAGAATTTTAAATTTGCAAAAAAGTTTGTTTCTAATGCTTTACAGTTTGGATTTTAACATGCAAATATATTTTGAGGAAAACATGTGTTCCAAACACATTGTTGATGTTAAATTTGCCAAAATTTATATACATATTTAATTTTTAACAGCAATCAGCCCTAAAATTGAGTTGTAGTTTTAGAGTCAATTTGGACCCTTCATTGAGATTATGGTTGGTAATTTGTAGTGTGAAGATGCATCCGCCACTTTTGAATTTAGGATTTAGCTCCACAAACTGCCTCCATGCTTTTCTGAGGGTTTGTTGACTTTGTGCACTTGTAAAGGTTTGTTGGCTTTACGTGTTCTTTTCAAGTTTGCTTGCTTTGCAATCTTCTGCAATTTGTTTGCTTCAAGATCTCCTTGGATTTGCTTGCTCCGCGCTTTTTTCAAGTTTGCTTGCTTTGCAATCTTCTCAAGTTTGCTTGCTTTGCACTCTTCTCAAGTTTGCTTGCAGTGCGCACTTGTCAAAGTTTGTTGGCTCCGTGCACTTCTCTAGGTTTGTTGGCTCTCTGCACTTCTCTAGGTTTGTTGGCTCCGTGCTCTTTGCATGTTTGTTCATTTTGTGCACTTGCCAAGGTTTTTTGACTCTGTGCGCTACCACATTGTAATTAATTTTGAGGTCTTGCTTTCATTGTCTATATGGAATTGCAACTTTGTGCACATAACGTTGAGTGGGTACAAAAAGCAATGTGTAATAGTTTGTGATTGCTAAATAAGCAGTGAATGCATGATGAGATTTTGAAAGTCCAGTCCATGCTCCATGACCTTGAATTGCTAATTTATATTTTACATGGAGTTTGCAATTGATTGAACAACGACTGCAGGTTGACTAGATTGTGATTGCATGGCGGTTGCGTGTTGACTGCGTTACGACCAAATTGTAATGTATTATGACTGTGATGGGTCTTCATAGTGACTGTAGAACAACTTAATTGTGACTGAAGAGTGACTTCAATCTGATTGTCTGGTTAGACTATATTGTGACCTTGTAATGTTTAAATGGGGTTTGCATTTGTGACTAGTGTGTGACTACAATTTGTATGCTTCTGTAATCAATTTGCGACCATATTCTACTAGAATAGTTACTGCATTGTGAAGCCTAAACCTATGACTATATGTCTACTATGCCTTGACTAAGTGATCACTTAAATACAACTCTAAAATGTCTCATTGATCAGTTTGTTACTATTGTTTAATAACTCATTAGCCACTGGCCTACAACTCTAAAAGCACTCACTTGACTACTGCGGTATAACTTAGTGGCGACTAGAAACCAACTATTTCATTACCATCATGCCACTTGGATTGAACTGGACCAAGACTAATAGCCCACAAGGTTACCACTATAAACCAACTCACCGACAACTAAGCTACAATTATATGACAATATAATTATACAACTCTTCCATGACTCAGTGACAACTAAGTGACAACTCTACCATGACTCACTGACAACTAAGTGACAACTCTACCATGACTCACTGACAACTCTACCATGACTCACTGACAACTAGGTGACGACAATCATATGACTTTATGACCACCAAGTGCTATTGCTACATGACTCAATAGCTATCGGACTGAGACTCTGTTATAACTAACTAGTATATTGCCCGTTGTATTGACGGGTTTATGCCCCCCACCCCCTATCCCCATGCTCTCCAATCCTTGTGCCCCCATATTGCTATGCCCTCTATCCCCGTGCCCCCATATCGCTATGCCCTCTATCCCCGTGCCCCCATATTGCTGTGCCCTCTATCCCCGTGCCCCCATATCGCCGTGCCTTCTATCCTCGTGCCCCCATATCGCCGTGCCCTCTATCCATGTGCCCCCATATCGCCGTGCCCTCTATCCTTGTGCCCCCATATCCCCATACCCCTTTTATCCCTGTGTCCCCTTATCCCCATGCCTCCTTATCCCGATGCCCCCTTATCCTCGTGCCCCTTAATTCTTGTGCCCCCTTATCCTTGTGCCCCTTAATTCTTGTGCCCCTTTATCCTCGTGCCCCTTAATTCTTGTGCCCCCTTATCCTCGTGCCCCTTAATTCTTGTGCCCCCTTATCCTTGTGCCCCCTTATCCTCGTGCCCCTTAATTCTTGTGCCCCCTTATTCCCATGCCCTCTTTTGGCCAAGAGAAAGTTGTGGTGCAACTGCTAGTGACTTGTTGTTAACGTCTAGTGAAACAAATAATAGAGAGCCACAGGTGATTTTACTTTATCCATTTCTACCTTTTTGATCCTAGTCATGCCCAAACCTAACTTATGCCCGACCCTAACTGATTGAATGCTATTATATGATAGGCCCTAACTGACTAGATGCTATTCTTTTATTAATATAGATTGGCCACTAGTTTAGGAATGTACTGTGACTCGTTGGCAACCTTGTTACGACCAGATGCTCAATCTAGTTGCAAATGCATAACAACTCTCTTACGATTCAATTATATGGCAAGTAAATTGTTTTACAATAAGTAATTTCAAATTTCAACTGGAAACAATTATAATGCAACTATGGATCTACACAGTGATTACTAGAAAATAAACCCTTACTCTTTACACACAACTTTAAATCAACTAGGCTGAAACAAAACTACAACTCTCATGTGCACGTGCAATGTCCAGATCCATGTGTATTTTAAGTCACGACAATTCTGCTTGTAGCAAATAGACATACAACACTTGGTACAAGAAACCTTCCACCATGTCAAAAATGAGTTGTAACCGTACTTGTACATAGTTGTGTTGGAGTTGAGAGAGTATTCTTTTGGACGGGCACATAGAGGAGACTGAGCAATTTTGATGGCTAATAAAAAAAAATCTGACACCCAATTAACACTGATGAAGAACTTTTGTGGTAGAAATGTCAGAAGGATGAGAAATACTTCTCAGTTGTTGGGTCCTAAACAACAAGTTTTGCATGACTGGAAGCCGACTGGAAGTGGTGTAGTTGTAATACAGCAGTTTGTGACCTAAACGACTTTGAAATGAGTTGTTTCCAAAGTCAAAATTTTCTTGTTTTCTTCTAGTGTCCCATCCTTGCAAGCATTCTCAATGTGTGTTGTTGGGCCAACTAGTGGGCCAATGAAAAAACAAAAAACTCCTTTGCACCTGCTTATAGGAACACAAATTTGGAAAAAGTGTACATTTTGGAATTTTGGAATTTTGCATTTGTAAGAGTATTTTGGCAATTTAAAGTGAGTTTTGTGATTATTTATTCAATTTCCTACATCATTGATATAAGAACTTGAATAAATCATCATAAAATTCACTCAAAATCTCTAAAACAATCTAAAAAATGCTAAATTCAAAAGTACCAAACTGTATCTTTTTTTCCCATTTTATTGAATATGGTGCCTTAGAACTATTAAAACAATAGGGGGTTTCAAATCTTGGTGCATCCAAAAGTTAAATTTAGTTTCCGTTTGCTCTTTTTTGCTAAGAATGTTTGTTATTTCTCATTACTATAGTGTAAAGAGGCCCTAAGTGAAAGGCCTCAAGGTAAGGAGTGAATCTTTTTGACTATTGTAGGTTGAGAGCACATTTGATAGTCAACTACCAAATTAATTATTTTTTCATAAAATTTTGATTTGGCATCAAGTTTTAGTAATTAGTTGAGGATTAGGCATTTTCAAACAAATTTTTTACTATATGGCACTCATCGATTTTTTTTAGTAGAATCAAGCCTTTTTTTCAAAATATCTTTGACTTTCCAAAATTAGGCCTTGGTACAAAATTTGCAGTAGATTGAGCCCTCCTAGAATTAGCCTTGACCTTCCAAAATTAGCTAGGCGTAATGACTTTTAGAATATTAGGCAATTTATTTTTTTGTTTTATTTGACTTTGGGCATTTTTGGAAAATAACTAATTTTTGGGAAATTATTTTGTGCCAAATTTGCTCTCAACCTAAGGTAGAAATACCATAAACGGTTAGAATAAACCACTTTAGCCTGTAAGATATGGGGAATTTTTTGAGAAATTAAGTTCAATTTGTGGAAAAACAAAGATAAGGAAGAATGCAAAAACAAACACTTTTTTTTACTCAAAAATGAATACTTTATGCAATATAAATGTGGATTTAGGGTTTGGACTAATTTTGGTTTCATAGGTGTATCTTAAATGGCTACCTCTAGAACCTTGATCCGAAACAAGTTTGAACCAATCAAATGCAAGGAAATAGCATCTTTTTGAAATCTTTTTCAAAACTAGCTCTTGTTGGTATAAGAGCAATCTACACTTCCATTATTGGGGAGTAACCGTTTATGGTATTTCTACTCAACATTTAATTTCTTGGCAAAATTTTGCCAAAATTTTACCTCAAATGTCAACCGGCTACCAATACACAAGAATTTCTTGTGAAAAACTAGATGATATTGCCAAATTTGTACTTGAACAAAACCCAATTCGCCATATTTTGAATGAAAGTAGCTTATATTAATAGCTTTTTGGATGAACTTCAGCTGATCATTCATTTGTTCCAATTCTAACTAAATTTTCCTTACCTACCTGCATTCTGAGGTGCAAGTCACTCTACCCTGACAAACAAAAATTAAACCCTGTTTCTACCTTACAGTAAGCATGATGCCCGACTGAAAAAGTCTACCGGGTTGTCAACAATGTCCAGAGTGAAGATTGGATGAGGATACGTGGCACAGGATGAAACCCGGATAGATGGATGAAAGCGAGAGCATTGCCCTGCTCGGGGACGTTTCATATCGAGAGAGTATTGTTGAGGGTTTCGGAGCTCGGGGATCGCCATAACCAGCCACTTCGGGGGAGGCGGAATTGCTGCGGGCGACGAGGTCGACGGGAGTTGCGCGGTGCCCCGTTGATGCGTTGCTGATGGAGTCTCGCACGGTCAACCTGGTGCTGCGCCTTCTGCAGCGCCATCTTCCAGTGCCGTGGTTCGCTGCCGTCACCAAGCAGGGCCAGCTTCCAGGTCTGCTCCCTCGCGTTCCTTTGTCTCTCCACGCCCCTGCCGTCGGAGCAGCCAGCCAAAAACTGCTCGATTCCGCCGTTTCCCATTCCGAAGGGCTCTTGGACTCCGTCGACGTTGAGCGCAACCTGTATGGAACTTTTCTCAAGCAACCGAGTTCGCCGTTTCTGTCCTTCGATCGTGCGATGGATGCAATTAGGGTTCAGCCGCCGAAGCTCTCCGTTGCTCGAGGATCGGATGTTGAGTCCCCTGCACCTGCCTGGCGGTTCAAATTAGGGCTTCGCTTGAAATCAGGGTTGTATATGCCCACTCGACATGAGGAGGCGGGTTTGGAAGCAAGCAGTGTGAAGCGGAAACGAAAGAAGAAGATGAACAAACACAAGCAGAGGAAGTTGCGAAGGCGGGACCGGCATCGGAATTAGGTCGGCGACAAATGTAATTTCGATTCATGCCCTTCGCTTGCCTTCTCGACTATTCGAAGTTTCAATTGTGTTGCGTTTCTTTCTCATTGCCGGATACAGAAGTTGACCTAATATGTCTCTTTTGAAGCGGTTTGCCTTTCGTTGTGTGGTTGCTGAGCCTTGCTTTAATGCATTGTGCTCATAGCCATGTTCAGACGCAAGTCTGGGTTCAATTTGTGTAGGTGGAGTAGGTGCTCAGATGATACAGAAAATTGCAATTGATGTGAGAGAGTTTAGACTTTAGGGACTAAATAATTCAAGCCTTTTCTTCAGCTGAGATTTTCAACTTCGTGGTCGATATGTCAGGGGTGGCGATTACAAAGATATGTGTGATACTACTCCTATTCATGATGTTGGACAAATCTAGTAGTTCGAAGAAGGTTTTTCACCTCTTTTTGTATATCCTGAGAATTTCTCAGGTTGTGTATAAACCTAATTGGAGAACTTTCATATGTGAAGTTGTGAACACATGGCTTGCCAATTTGTCCCCAAGGCAGTCCAGTTAGAGAGAGTTGTTAGTAGTCTGCTTCCTTGATTTACGGCATTCCACACTAGTCATTATGATGCTACGTTCATATCATTTCCAATTATGGAAATGAACAAATGAAATCAAGCCGGTAAACTTATGGCCCCTTCCTAACCCTAGGTTTTTCCTATTTTATTTATGAAATTTCATGTTGGAACTTGGAGGCTGTTCTGTTATGGAACTTGAGGTTTTCATGTCTTCAGAACGCAATGGGATGTTAATGGACCCACTGTCATCATATCACTACTGTTGCAATGATCTGTATCATTATCCTGCTTGACGATTAATGCCTCCGTCAGTTCCATGGAGCACAAGTACATGTCTGGGCCTATCTGGGCTTGGATACTCAAGAGTGAGTGGGACGGCAGTATGAAGCGTGCTTCTGTGAATTACTGTATTCATCGGCCTGCTAAGTTAGATATCTTTGTTATTATGGAGGTTGGCCCTATACACCAAATTGCGGTCTTTTGAGTCCATATGCTGTTCATATTTCCTTGTAGATGTTTTGCATTGTATTTCTAAGCTAAGTAAGATTTTCAATACAAGATTGTGGATGTGTCAAACATTGGATTTGTTATCAAAATTAATTTGACTTTGCTGCAAATGATGTTTGTAGCTAAGACTAATGACTTGAATGTTGGAATCTTCAATGAGAGCACAAAATAAGGTAGGGGCTCGAAAACTGTCCAGGCTCTAAAACCGCTCACCCTCCAAAATGTAATCACTCTATACATGCTTTTTTTCATAGATTTTTCAAATGTATAAGTGGTGTACATTTGAGGATGTGAGTGGTTTTAGAGTCCTATGCCACTTCAGTTTTAAAATTTCATAACTAATTTTACAAAATTTCAAAAAATATGAAACAAACTTGAGTTAGATGTCAATTCTTCTTGTCTTTCAAGAAAATTTTACTGAAAAATATTTCAATAATTTCTACCTCCCCAGTTTCAGCCCTTAGATGGTCGGTTTATGAGCCTCCTACCTTGCCACTTTTTTTTGAGTTTGATCGGGATGGTAGTTTTTTGAAAATGTTGCAAGGTTTCATAATGTAGGTACGATTCATGACCTTACGGAAAGTGACCTTGATCAAGCTTTAGCTTTTTAGATTTTATTTTATGAGACTATTATTGAAGTTTTGAAGATCAAATTTGCAAATGATGTTATAATAGGTTATTTTAAGATTCTAATGTTTGCCAATCAAGTAGGATTGGAATCGTAGAGTGTCATAAATTTATAGTACATTATTGATCATTATGGTGCCAACCATCAGTTTAACCCCTAAACGTCCAGAAGGACGTTTTTCGTCCTTTGCCTCTAAAAAAACATTCTATATGGCAGAAGAAAGCAAATTTTCATCTGATTTTTTCTTTGAAGTGATCATAAACACATGCTTTGTCATGGAAGGCAAAAAATAACTTCATCATATACACTCATATTTTTAGACAATCCAAATTGTGAGAAGATCCATATTGCCCTTCCTACAATTTTTGTGAGGTCAACCTATACTATTCACATTTACAACGAGTTGGGCACTTATTACACCAATCATAGTTTTGAAATCCTTCAAAAACATTGTAGAAGTCACTGTAGGGGGCTGGCCATGGGGATGAACCTAACGTTTAAGAGTTAAAGACTTTTCTTGCCAAACAATTTTTTTTGCTTTTAAGACAGAAGCCACTACCAAATAGGAAGAGAAGTTATTTTGGGACTTGTGAACCATGGTAAGTTGAAATCCCATTTTGCAATTGAAGTATTCAAATTTGTTTGCACTTGCTAACGTTGCAATGTGTCTATTGTGTAAATGTGAACATGCTTTTTGTGTTCAAAATTGCAGACAAGATTTTGCAATTCGTTACTTGTAAAGAATTTACAATTTGTCAAAGCGTTGTGCACTTGAAAGTTCTGTAGGTTATGCCACACATATTTTACTTTGTGGATTTTTTTTCTTTCCTTTCAAATTTAGACGTTTGTTTTCTAACCCTCAAGATACCTTATACTGTAGGTGTGTTCCTAATGTTGATGAAAATGGTTGCACTACTCAGATTTGATTTCTTTATTTCTGGTTTTATTTAAAAGCTCATTCGAATTTTTTTGATTTTGATGATGGATTATGTTACCATTGCTATCATTATTTTGCGTTTTTGCATTTAATCCCTGAAACGTTGAGGAGGACGAAAAACGTCCTTTGGCTCCAAAAAAAAATACTCTGTAGTCTAGAAGAAAATTGATTTTGGTCTTATTTTTTTCATAAGTGACCATAAATGCGTAGCGTATTATGGAAGGTAAAAACTTCATAAAATATACTCATATATTTAGGTACCTCAAGTTGTGAGAAAATTTAGAATCACTTTATTAGGTCCAAATTGTCCTTGTTGCAAATTTTATGGAACCAAGCATGTACTGTTAACTTTTGCAACTTTTTGAAGTAATATTATTGGTGCCCAATTGCAAAATATTATAAAGGTTAAAGTCAGGGCAAGCCACGGTGATCCACCTGACGCTTAATGGTTAAAAAAAGAATCCTTCCACCATGCCATATATTTTGTCCTTTAGCATGTGGTATATTGGTAGGCTGAATCCTTGACCATAAAATGGTTGATGTGTTCCCAAGTTCAAATCCAATAAAGAATACATGTTAAATTCTTGTTTTGGAAATTTGATAACTGCACTTATTTCTTAGACCTTGTCTCATGAAAATTGAAATGCAAATTTTTGTAACAATTTAAAAAAGACAAACACATCTGAAAAAAACCAAATAAGTAAACAAATTGATGGCCCTCGGCTGTCACATAGTATTTTTACCATTTATGCACTATGGTTTGGCACTTGCCATACTTGAATGATAAGTGTTCCAAGTCCTCAAAATATTCTCATGGCACATAATTCTAGCAAGTCAAGCAATGGCCCTTGAAATCATTATTCATCTTAAGATTAGTAAGTTTTATCTTGTTTCCCCTTGGTGAATGGTCCAATGACTATTTATGGGGTGCGTGTGATGAACAAGGGTGAGGAACAAGAATTTTGAGAACCCTTGAAATAGATGTAAATTTTTAATGCGTTACAAGTGACAAGCAATGGTGGAAACCCTCTCAGCCTATATCCAATTGAATTTAAGGGCCATTTTACACCACAAGTTGAGGCTAGTTTCCAGGCTATGACACTCCTAATGTTGGCATCTATTAGTTTGTATTTTGAAAACATCCTCAAGGCCGTTTTAGTAGGAGTCAAGATTATTTTTAGAATATATTTCATTATTTTAAATACAATATCTAACACAACTCCAACTTCAAAAATTGAGTCTTCCAAAAATGTGAAGCCAATTCTTGACCCTAGGGTTACTGTCAACTTTTATCAAAATATGGTTATTTGAATAAAAAATCATTATTTTGAGATACCCCACACCATTGAATGGAGTAAAAATACCAATGGATCTCCTTATTTTTCACTTTTTGCATTTTTATTCCCTTTTCTCTTGAAATTTTTAAAATTTGCTCTAAAGTCCTTCACTATTTGGCCTTGGGGTCTTTACACACAAGAGAATTAGCCCCCATTATACTCGTATTATAATACGTGCTTGGGGCCATTTGGGTTGGAATTTTGATTAAAATGGCCCCAAATTTTCATGACCTTGATTCCTAGCATATGGCGGTCCTAAGAGCATCTCTTGCAATCCTTCAGTTTCCTTGCTGTCCATTTAAGAAGAGATGGCCACTTATATTCCTAATAGTGCAACTTGCTAATTATAGGGAACGACTAGGGAGACACACTCCACTCAAGCCCCCAGTTGCTATGTGGACACCCCTATAGCCCAAGTTATTAAATTTGAGATTATTATTACCTTGAAAAATGAAAAAAAACAAAACAAAACAAAATTTTAGCACACATTTGCATCTACAAGTGTTGCATAAAATTAACAAATTTGCCTCGTTTGTGACATGGTTAAGAGTTAAACCAATAGCTCCTTTCATTTATAAGTTTAATTCTTGACCATGTCACAAATGAGACACATTTGTTATATGTTCACAATGCTTGTAGACACAGATGTGTGCTAAAATTTTGTTTTGATTTTTTTTCATATTTCAATGTACTAACGATTTTCAAATTTAATAGGTTGAGCTATAGGGGTGTCCATGTAGCAACTGGGGGGTGTTCCCCTAGTCATTTCCTAATTATAATGCCAACCCATAACAAGTCAAGAAACTTCTGAAAGCAATAAGTAAGCTATGACAACTTGCTAATCCAAAAAAAATACAAATTGTAGAGGGTTCAGAGACCACTTCAATCATAACTTATTTAAAGGAGAAAAATAAATGTAGAAGCTGACACACTAAAACTAATTGCTTATCATCCAAAAATTTGAGGAGAGGAGACATTTGGAGGTTTGTAGGAGATGCTCTAAATTTCCTTGTAGCATTTCCTTGGATACAGGATTTTCGCTGAAATTTTCCAAGAATCTCTCTCAGGCTGCCTCGGGTACCTGCTTCTGATTGACAATGCCCTCCAACCCAAGAATGAGGCGATGCCCAACTTTGACCCAGTGGACACAGGAAACGTGGTTATTTTATTTGGTACCTTTCTTGTCAAATCATTGCAGTATAATGGAGTAGGTGCGAGACATATGTAGCATCTTATTTTCACTCAATTATCTGCACAGGAACCTTTCCCACCTGCAATGAATACGAGAGCTACACACTTGGAAAAAAAACAAATCACTTTTTGTTTAACTAAAATAAACATCTAGACGTTAACGTAAATTCAACTTTTGTAGGCTTAACTTCACAGAATCATAGTCATTTTTATTTAATGTACAAAAAAATTCATTAAAAAATGCAATCAGAAGCTTTTCATCAATATTGCTAATCAAACCCAGTAGCAAGTTCGTGAATGTAAGATTTTCACAATTGCAACAATTCTTTGAATCTCCAAAAAAAAAATCAGTAGTTTAAAAATGCAGGAGGAGCTACACTCATCAAGTATTATCTTCTTTATGTAAACCATATACAAAAGAACATGACTTAACTGATTATAACTTATCTACACTAAATAGTGCATTTAGGTTGCCTTAACAATTTGTTTGTCTTACCGTATAAATTTATCTCATGACATTGTTGGGTAATTTGGAGGCACACACAACTCTTTAATCCCTAAATGTTCAAGGCACCTAATTTGGGTGTTTACAAAACTTTGAAGATGAATAAAACCTTATCAAATCACTATTTTTAGTATTTTCTTTTAAACCCAGGTTTTTTTTGAAGTCTATTTGCAGTGTTAAAAATTTGATTTAAAAAATGAACATTGATGATTTTTCTACTCAAGATTTTGTACAAGGGTGTCCACTGCAATCTTGAGTTTTCTAGTCTTGGAAGATCTTGAAAATGAGCCTCAAATACACTAAAGCTTAGAGAAAAATGTGCATTAGAAATCCATTTAAAAAAAAATAGGGGAATAGATTTTGAAAGCCATAAATTGGTTGAGGTTAAACATGTAATGACCTTAAACCTCATATTTTTTTGATGACCAATTTTTTAGATTTGATACGTGAAATGAGGATTAGAGATCTTCAAGTCACTTTTGCAATTTTAACACCCTCATGTTCAAATGTTATAATCTTTCAAACTATAAGTGATATTGTTGTGTTTTCTTTTCCCATGTACTCTCTAACATGTCAAGTTTAAATTTGTATGGTTAGAGTTTAAAAAAACTTGATAAGATTTATGAAAAGGTTGGTTGATCGTTCACTTTCCTGAAAATGCCAAGAAGTTCAAAAAGGCCTTGGGCATTTAGGAGTTAACCCCTAAAGGCCCAGGCCATTTTTTCTGTGAAAAACAATGAAAACTGCCACGTTTGGGGGATGAAAGATTTTGTTATTTTTTTGTTATTTTTTTTTGAAATCCAACCATAAGATCTTGCTCTAGACAATATGAGGTACTTGGGAAAAAAATTGAGCTTATTCCAAATGAAAAGGAGTGAGATATTTACATGCGAAGCAAAGGAAAAAGTTTTTTCATATTGCCTAAAAATTTCAGAAACCGTTAACCACTCCTATATCAAAAAATTTGCTCCACGCAAAGTTGAGGTTTTTTTTTCTCATGTAGAAGACCAAGTTAGGTATGTGTGGGAGAATTTTCAAATCAATTGGAACTATATAACACATGGGAAAAATCAATAAGTAAAAAGAAGTAGAGAATGGGTCAAAACACTAAGTTGTTAAGAATCTAATTATTGAAATGAAAAATGCAAATCCCAATGGTGATAATGTTGTATTGAACAATCTACTTCCTTTGGTTTAGTTTTTTTTCCAAAATATTGAAAATTGAGAGAAATAACAGATTGCAAAGTTTATTTTAGAGTAGAGAATCCATAGCTGCCCGCAAACAAAAACTCCTTATAACTTTCATGTCATTGATTGAAATTGAATGATTCAAAAGCTTCTCAAGTATGAAAAAATCTAAAGAACCAGTTTCAAAATTTTATTTTAAATATATATACTTTTTAAAGAAATTTTTGGGCTGCCTAGATGGGCAGCCCTCTCCAAAATTTCAGAAAAGCATGCATAACTTCTTCAATAAATGTTGGAATGAAGAAAAACTTTGATGCCCACGCATATCTTTGAATTCCCCATTTCCCATAAAAGTTTCAGAAAATTACATGAAGTAGTTTACTCATAGGTACATGACCAAACCCCAAACAGTCCCCAAAGGGACAACAAGCCTTTAGGGGTTAAATACTAAGATTCCACATGGTTTACAACTTGAACAACGTTGATTTATTTTTCCACAATGTTGTTGTTATTGCCAAGTCCTTATTGTTGTTAAAAATTGTTTATGGCAACAATTATCATGAAAATTATTGTAGTAGCAATAAGTACTTATACGGAGGTAAAATGTCAAGAAATTAATATAGGGGAATATAAATGCAATATTTAGTGTAGTTTGTGATCATTCAAACTTTTGAGGGTTCAAAGTACTTTGTACATCAATTTCAATAGTTACTACCATGCATTTATCTAGAAAGTAGCTTGCTTCTCAATGTTATATTGCTACTGTAACGGATGAAAAACATATTTCATTAAGAACATGATCTCATAACTTTGTTACCCAGAGCATTTTAGAGGGGACTGTCATTTTGGCCCGGAAGAGTAAAACTTAGAACCAACATGAACAAGTTTGCAGTAAAAACTTCTAGCTATAAATGAACGGAAGAATTGTTCATTGGGCATTCTCCGGAAACATTGCACATAGAAAAATTACGAAGTTAGAACGCAAGAACACAAAGCCAACATTGTCAACTAGATGCATGTTCATCATAAAAACAAATGCTCAAAACAATGAAGCATGTACAGTACAACAACACTAAATTTACACTAAAATGGCTGGTTTACAAGATATAATTCACGTGGAGAGAATTTTTATATCATCACAATAAGTGAAGAGCATCTCTTACATCGGTCACAATACAAGAACAGTAGTGTCAGGAGATTCTGTCCCACTGAGAGCTAGGCTAAAATAAAATAAATAAAATAATGTGTTGCTCCATCTTCTTGCAGCATGGACAAAGGCTGAGCAGTAGGATGTGGACTGTCACAACCTTGTTCAAAATCAAGAGTCCAGAGAAAGCAAGAGGCCCGGCTTCACTACTGTCTTACCCTGAATTCTTAGTGGTAGCTCTGCTGGATTCGTCAACGAAGAGATGAATTCAGTAACAACTGCAACCGGGAATCAAAATCTGCAGAACTAAGTGAAAAAAAGTTGCACCAGTTGCTGTTGCAAGAGCGCAAGAGATTGGTCATCATTATCATTTCCGCCACAGACAGCGGATTGAGTCTCGTGCTGCTCAAGAGGCGAGTGCACGGAAAGCTGATTGGGCGCTCTGGTTCGTGAAGTGGCCTCGGGGGAGCTGTGCAAAGAGCAGTGGATGTTTGCAGAAAGTGGAATCAGCACGGTCGGAGATGGACCCGCCGTGCAAGGCGTCAAGCAGCGACGGGTTTGGCGAAGAAATTGGTGACTTTGCACTGATCCGGCATGGCGGGGATGGCGCCACGCTCCGTGGTGGTGATGGCGCCGCACGCGCACGCGAACTGCAACGCGGATCGCAACGCCGTCTCTTTCACGAGCAAGTCCTTGTTACTCGCCAGCCGGTGCAACAGCCCCGCCACGAACGCGTCGCCCGCGCCGGTGGTGTCGATGGTGGCCACTTTGAACGACCCGACGCGGCCCCGGAATTCCGGAGTGTAGTAGCGCACCCCGTCGGGCCCGTCCGTCACCAGCAGGAGCTTCAGATTCTGGTGCCACAACTGCATCACCACGTCGTCCATTCTGTCGTCGCCACCGTTCGTTAAAAACTTCACCTCCTCATCAGAGACTTTGATGATGTCGGCGTCGTTCCAGATGCTACGGATGCCATCGCGAGCTGCTTCAGGGGATGGCCACAGGGCGAGGCGCAGGTTTGGATCATACGACATCAGCGACCCGCTCTCCTGCGCCAGCTTCATGGCAGCCATGTGCGTTGATCGCGACGGCTCCGAAATCAAGGATATCGAGCCGTAATGGAAGACGCTCGACTGCCGAATCAGCCCTTGGTCGAGCTCCGATGGGACCATCAGCATGTCCGCACTCGGATTGCGGTAGAACATGAACTCCCGCTCGCCGCATTTCTTGAGCGTCACGAACGCCAGCGCCGTGCGTGCCAGGGCGTCGAAGCGCATGCCCTTGACATTCACGTGGTTCGCTCGTAGAACCTCGGCGAGCATGTGGCCGAACTCGTCGTCGCCTACCTTGCCGATGAAGGCCGCGTTGCCGCCGAGGCGGCTCACGCCCACGGCCACGTTCGCCGGAGCCCCTCCTGGCGCCTTCTCAAAGACAGGCGCGTCCGCGAGAGACACTCCCGCTACTGTTGGCACGAAGTCGATCAGAATCTCCCCGAACGCCACTACGAGGTCCCCGGACATGTCCAGGTTCTCCATCGCCGGGGCCAATTGGTTCACCATTTTGCGCTCGACCTGATTATATCCCCGCGCGCCGAAACCTCCGCAACTCACGAAACCTGCTACTCACTAAAAACAACAACACCGATCAACAACAACTCCAGTACCGATTTCCTGCAATCCTCACAAAAGTATTGAATCAAGCAAACAATGAACAAATCCTGATTGAGCAGCCTAACGCTGACAATCTCGACGAAAAGTAAGACTACAACTGATTGCCACGCCTGCAATAATGCAAATTTCAAGGTCCCGAAGTGCGCCGACACACGATCTAGCTTGAAAAATCAAAATTGGAAATGTATTATTTAGCCAATCGTAAGAATAATAGTACATTTTACTTCGGGACACGAATTGAAAACAATACTCAAAAAGATCCACACGGATTTCTACAATTGCTACGATTAGTAACCTCGACATGTCGGAATTCTTTTCATCGCAGGCGAGTGGCGCCATTACTCTGTTTTGAAATGTCACGAACGTCGATATTGCACAAAACGCAGATTAGCACAAGTAGAGCGCCTACCAAGAACGACACAACATCCTCGCAACCGCGCTGAATAGATTCAACCACGTCCAAGAAATCGATCGCACTAAAAGCAGCCACCATTTTTAAGACACAGATTCAAAATTACTTCCATCGCAACTGCCAATGCGGTGCGAGGATAGCGTGCCACGAGGCGGTACACGCTGACTACAGAAATCAATACTTATTGCAAACTGAAGAACGCTGCGCACAACAGCATGCTCGACACATTAAAACAAGTGCTTGGAACAAATCGACGGCATTCCGCCAGATCGCATCAAAACGACAAAGGCATAAATCTCTTCACAAAAACTGAGCTTTTGCAACATCCCGAGATAGTTCTGATCGTCGTTCTAAGGTTGCGCTCTTTGCTTGTGAGCGCAAAAGCAGTAGAATTGTGAGCAAGGGCAGTTGAAGGAAGCAAACGACATACCTCTGGTTAGAGTGATGTAGATCTGTGATGCGGTGATCAGGAAACAAAGTCCTGAGGTCGAGATCTTCAGAAAACGCGCTAGTTCGGCGAATGAATGCTCAAGCACGCACAGACGAGCTTGAGAGACAGAAGCGCGCTGCCGGAAGAATGCACGCTTAAGTTCCTCGTGCTTGCGGAGATCGCCGTCTATATAGTTCTATACTTGGAGGGCCTATGACCATGTTTGGACCCCTGTAACCCCACTCACTACACTTATGGGCGAGTCTTCCCAGGTAGTTAATTGC
The DNA here is from genome assembly GCA_963920765.1 of Ulota crispa. Classification (NCBI taxonomy): domain Eukaryota; kingdom Viridiplantae; phylum Streptophyta; class Bryopsida; order Orthotrichales; family Orthotrichaceae; genus Ulota; species Ulota crispa. The sequence goes on from OY987243.1 coordinate 8,290,867, forward strand.
AAGGGAAATTTTTATGGATTCCCCTGAAGTTTAATTGTCATATTTGTATAGATATCCCTGGTTTTTCAGAAACTGCACAAATATCCTTGGACCATACTTTTCAAGCGTTTGTTTTGTTATGCACACTACATGCTAGGAATATAAAACACAATAAAAATACATATAATCGAAGTATGCAAGAAGAAAGAAGTTAGAGGTAAGAAGATATATTGTTATAAATAATAGAATACAACATTTTCTATATATAGGAGAACACAACCAAGAATAGAATACAATTTTTTCTATATCTCATCATCATATAAATAAAAGGATCCCATATTGGATGTAAAGTAAAATATAGTGGAGTACAAGTCTAACTAAATTTATAAATGGAACAAAGTAAAATTTGGGGCTTAAGGAGGGAAACATGGAGATAGGGGGCATGGGGATAGGAGCATAGGGATAGGGGGCATAGGGATAAGGGGCACAAGGATAGGGGCACGGGGATAGGGGCACGGGGATAGGGGCACGGGGATAGGGGCACGGGGATAGGGGCACGGGGATAGGGGCACGGGGATAGGGGAACGGGGATACGGAAACATGGATAGGGGGCACATGGATAGGGGTGATGTGGCATAGGGGGTGATGTGGCATAGAATTGATGCATCACCCTATCGACCCGTTGGTACAACGGGTAGAGTATAAGTTTAACCCCTAAAATTCATTTGTGTTTAAAGGCCCAAAACTGCTTCAAAATACTAGTCCACAAACTAGGGTCAAAATATTCATTGAAACTTACTTTTTCACAAATCCAACCATAGGATCCTTTAGTTGACTTGCACAACTACATTGTCCCAAAACTTTAGAATGAATATCCCCACCAATTGCAAGATCAATGTGCCCGAATTTCATAATGTAGGCTTTTCTAATCCTTCTAGATGGTGAAGTTTTGTTTTTCAAACTTTTTAGAGAAAAACACATATGTTATATTTCTTGTGCAATTTTTGCAATATGTTGGAAAATGAGTTGAAAGCATATATTAAAAAATTAACCAAAAGCAACTTTGGATTCATATTTACAAAAATTGTAAAGTGAAAGGTATTGATGAATGAAAGATGCAACTTATATGCTAATAAGTTTTGGAAGAATTTGATAATTGTTAATCCCAATGGTGAGAATGCTCTAACAGATAATTAGTAACTTTCATTTTCATTTTCATTTGAAAATTTTCAAAATTGAGAGTAAAAGATAACTTTATATGTTTTTTCTACCCTCTTCCTACCTCCATTGCTCGCAAAAGAAAACTCCTTTTAACTCTTACCTCATTATTTGGAACTCAGTGATTCAATTTTTTTTGAGTAGATATCATTCTATAAAATTATATAAAAATAAAAATAAAAAGTTTAGAATATATTTTTTGCTGCCCAATTTGACATTGAAATTGAATAAACCTTATAACTTTTGCATTACTTATTGGAATGACATGAAATAAAGCTTCACATGTAGATTATGATGAGTAGCATCCATCTTAAAAATTTCATGAAAAATTTCCAAATTATGAAATCAATAAAGCCTGCCCAAGTTCTCATAAAGCCCAAAGTGGGCTCCTTGGGCCTTTAGGGGTTAACTAAAGTATAGAATTTGAACAAAAGAAAAAGTACAAAAGTTATAAATGAATCACGTTGCTAGCATTTGTGAGTTAAGTAGATTGCAATTATTCTTGATTAGCCACATTTTGAAATAAAATTACTATTGCACCCGTTGGTACAACGGGTGCATATACTAGTAAAGTATATATCAAATATCACGTAGATCTTGTTCAAAATAGGTTTTCAACTGTGTATTAGGGAGAGAGGATGTAAAGTGAAAGTCCTCCTATATTATTGATCTAGAAGTTACTTTATCTAAAGTAAACTCTACTAAACTCTAATTAGCTCTAGTGGAGAATGTATTAATATAATACTTATCTTAACAATGCCCAATGTTTAAAACAAGAAGTGCAATAAAACAAAAAAGAAGTAGCGTGCGCATAAGGGAGAAAAAAAGTACCATGCGCAATAGAACAAATGCTTGAAAATTGTGATCCAAAGATATTTGTGCAATTTCTGAAAACCAAGAGTACCTACACAAATATGGCAAACTCTTCATGGGTATCCATAAAGTTTTCCCTAATTACAAACTGTGTAAGTAGAACTTACGTGTATTCTACTTCTCTCCATCAATGATGTCAGACACGGGATGTGTATATTCAGTATTTGTGTATAAAGACGATAATACCAAGTTGCAATAGGAGCAGTTGAACGTCTGTGGTTAGACTTTTGGGTTTGAATGAAATGGATGAAAAATCATGGACTTTGCACTGAAGAAAAATTGCACACTTTGCAAATCACCAAGGCTGTCACAATGTTCATATGTTCCACTTGTATCCAATACAAAATACAACCTTGTTTGTGTTGAGATCGGAATCTTTAAACAATTGGGCAACATTTGTATAGTGGTCGGTCAAGTTTCACCAATTGTTAGAATGTGTCTCCTATGTTTAGCCCTATTAAACTGAATAGATGCGTACATGCTTAATTTTGTTTGGATTCTAAGCCTAGGAGAAGCGGCTATAATGAATCCAATGAAATGTTATTTTTGAACTCCTAAGAATGAGAGCGTCCAAAATATGGATGACAAAATGATTTCTAACATACCCCTTCAATTGTGGGAGAGCTACGTGAAATAGTTGAAGCATATTCATGTATGTTTAGAAATTCATCTTTGTCTATTTTTCAAATGTACGACTAGCTTGATCATATGTTCATGGTTTCTGTGCAAGGATTTTGAATTGATTCGTGTTAAGATGGAAGGGAAAAAAAAACTTACAAAAAGGAAGGTAATATTTCTAGAATCTTCCTTCCTGGACCAAAAATTTTCTTTGCCTCAAAGGTTCCATATCTACATGCTCCACCTCCTTGCATTCTTAGGGGTCATGGCATCTTTCTTTGAACAAAATGCCCTAATGTGCCAAGTTGATTAAATTTGGGTGCTCAAATTAACCTAAAGTTTAGGAATACTGAGCATAAATATAAAATTAAGAGGCCTATTACCAAATGCTGCCTCAAAATGCAAGCTCGGTCGATTTACGGTCAGATGCACCAAATGCAAAGTTCAAATGCACACGCCACACGGGTATTATGCATTTCAGGTACATGAAAGTGCAAACCGTGGTCATCAATCATTTGAGGAATATCTGGGGGAATTGCTGGCATTGCGTGCCACGCAGTAATTGATCTTTTTCAAACAATCTTCAGAATTGAAAAGGAAAATCTTCGAAATTGAGATATGGTGCCATTATGGAGCTGCAAAGTACAGAGAAAAAAACGAAAAAGAAAAAAAGGCCCAAATACTAATTCATAAAAGATAAAGAAAGGCCTATCCCCTTGTTCTGGCATCCTCATGTCGGAGATCCAAAATTCATTATTTCGTTCCCTGATATCCACGTTCTCAAAGTTCTAATACCCTGGATAATATTTACCATGGAGCCCAATCATGTGAACTTTCTTAGAATTCACAGGCAAAAACCGAGAGAAACTGTGGTACTTTATGTTGTGAATTACTTGTCTAATATTGGACTTATACAGCTAGATATACAGAGTGGCCACTTGTAATTTGGAGTCCATGATGGGCCAGTATAGTAGGGTCAGCCCTAATAACTGAACTGTGGTAGCTCTTTTGAATGTTGACCTTCGAGACTTGCTAAAGGTCCTATCCCACTTCGAAATGAAAATCCATTTGAGGGTAAAATTATTGCACCACAAATCAGCTTGTTCTAAAAAAAAATAGGTTTATTTTGAAGCTATGGCTAAAACATAATCCTGATCCAAATCTCACAAGAATCCGACAATTAATGCACACGCTGGGACCTGCCCAAAAACTTTATAAAATGACCTGAAATTTCAAGCTTCATCTTTTAGCAACTTGGTAATTCAACTTAAAGTAGACTTATGGTAGCTTTGTGTAAAATAATTACAAACGAGTCGAGAAAAGTGACTAGCATTGTGTCTGGAACTCCACAATTTGCAATCCAATCCAATCCAATCCCTACTTTTTGAAATGCACTTAGTGAACAAACATTAAAAAAGCATGAGAACCACTAAAGAAAGCACGTTGAAGAGATGTGTCTCTTAATCCAAAAGCTCAACATTAATTTGATCCTTTAAAGAATTAAGTACAAATTTTGAACAACAAACAAATGCAAACATCTATCATGTATCAAAAACTAGTCTTTCCCCATCTCTATGAAGGAAATTTTCTGTCCTTTGTTGATTTTCTAACATTTTTATTGCATCAATTTTAGAACCGTTATTTTGTATTAATATGTAAGTCACATGGAAGACTCACTATAAATTGTGGTTTATGTTGTTAAAAAGAAAGACCCTTAAATAATTGCACTCAAGAATTCATCTATTCATCATAGAAAATTTGGACAACCCATCCATCTAGTTTTGCTACGTTCTTTTTTGTGTAGAAGAATACATTGGCCAAGGTCCTTGGTTTATAAAATTTCACAAACTGACTCAGAAAGCTTGTAAACCTTTAGAAAGTTTCCATTCAAATTGTAGCAACACCCTTAGTATTAGAAATGGTTTCTAAGCCGGCTCACAGTATTGCTATCCTTGCTCACAATATTGAGCTGCATGGACATTTTGCAATCTTGGGCTTCTTGTGGTACCCCACTCCAAGATGCACCAAGTCAAAAATTTAGGATAAGCATTGCAAAGTATATGCCAAACATGCCAACATTCTGTCTTGCTCTTTTTTGAAATAGGTCTAAATTTTGGGCATCTTGCCTTGCTATCTTCTTGTTGTGGATGAGGTTTGGTACAAAATATATCTAGCCCATGCTCATAGTCTTGCAACTGTCTCAAAACAAGCAACAACAACCAACTTTCACTTGTTGGGGAAGGTTGCAATCACAACTTGAGGAATCCCTAGAAGCATAGTGGGCCCAATTCTTTATCCTTAGAATTTGGCTTGCAAGGGTGGGGCATGGTAAACTCCGTGTACTTGGAAGCTTACTTGACCCCATCAAAGATTGCTTGGCATGGCTAGACTTATGAGCAAGGGTGGCAACACTTTTATGATATTGATCATACTAGCTAGGACATGACTCCAGGTACGCAACCTTCTTTTGTTTGCCTCAAAGAGAAATGCAATAGTCTATGTTTTACCACTACAAGGTCAATTTGGGGATTTTGTTTTAATTTCTGAATGGAAACACCTTGAAATATGCTACAAAAACATTAAGATACAAAATTAATCATTTACAAAATGGTGGCAAGCTTTTGCATTTCCTTTTTTCTAAATATAAATTGAATGTTGCAAACCTTGGGCCTCCACACTTACAGGATCAAAATCTAAAGCTATTTCTACAGCCTTGGTATACTGCATAAACCAATTTGTAAACTTAATTGGGGTAGAAAAGTTCTACAATGAATATTGCATTTAGGTTGCCTTGGCAATTAGGTTGCCTTGGCAATTAGGTTGCCTTACCCCAGTAAGTTACCTCATGACTCATCACTTGGCCACTTGGAGGCACATGTAACTCACTAAGTATTAAGATTTCACATGGTTTGTGACTTGAAAGTCACTAGTTTGTCTTTTTATTGCTTCATTGTTGTTGATAGGCTATCTAAAAATGGTTTGTTGCAGTGATTTTTAATGAAAGACACTGTAAGCAGAAAATATTTATATAGTGTGAAATGTTGAGAAATTAGTGTGGGACAACCTAAATGCAATATTTACAAAACAAGGATAAAAAAATAAACTATTCCCTTATTTTGTAAATGGTCAATTCTACCTCCTTCCACAAAGATACAATAGTTTAATATTTTTATGATTCCAAAAATGGATTGAAACATTTCAAATTTGGTCTTCGTATAGAAGCTTCCAGAATTCCTACAATTTTCCACCAAGTGAGCTTTGTCCACCCCAAGTCCATAAACTGGTACGTGCAGTATACCCAGCCATTTCTACCACATTTGATTTTGATTTGTTAAATTTCTTCGAAGCTTATGGGGGTAAGGCAGGAGGCTCAAGAATGGAGCATCTGAGGGCTGAAACTGAATGTTGGGGAGGTGAAACTTCTTGAAATATTTTTTCAGTAAAGACAAGAGGAACTGACATCTAACTCAAGATGTTTCATATTTTTTTGAAGTTTTGTGGAATTCGTCATAAAATTTTGAAATGAAAAGGTTGTAGGACTCTAAAATGGTGCACCTCTTCAAATGTACGTTACCTATACATTGTTGAAAGGCTATGAAAAGCAATATGTATAAACATAGTACATATGAGAAGGTGCACTATTTTAGAGCATGCACGCTTTTAGAACTTCCTACCTTAGAGCATCTCCATTGCAGCACGCAGGCTGACCCGGAACACCCAGCTTCACGAATTAAAAGCCATCGCTAAATTAAGAGCCATCAGTGATGGCTCTTAATTCGTGAAGCTGGGTGTTCCGGGTCAGCCTGCGTGCTGCAGTGGAGATGCTCTTATACCAAGTCATTTCTACCACATTTGACTTTGATTTTTTGAAATCTTTGAATTTTTTGAAATATATGGGGACGTACTAGAGATTTTGTTGCTGGAGTTGTACAGGCTAAATTGGTGTGCGGACAAGTGGAGTAGCCAGGTGGAACACCCCAGCTGCTTTGACAAGTGGGAAATGTCTTTGTCAACGGGCTTCAAAAAAATCCCCGCCCCCGCCCACCCCTGTCCAGCAACTGTGGCGCCATGAAACTCCATGGGCCGCGCTCCCACTCGGCCACCGTACGCTCTTCTTCTCCATGCCGCCCGCCCCTCCCTTCTCATGATTTCTCCGTCCCATTGCTGCATTCTATTGCAAAGAAAAATATCTGCAGAGAAAAAATCATGCGCCAGGCCCACTTTTTCAACAGTCGCTACAGGACGCACAACCGTTGGTGGTAAGTTCCGCTGGGGGGACTGGCTCACAATGTCTCCATTCTGCAAACCCCATGCTGACCTCTCGTCGTTGCAATAGTAAACCCTAATCTCGTCTCATTGACGCTCTGCTATTATTTTACGGTTATAATGTACTCCCTCCGTCCCAAAATGATCTTCCTATTTATCTTTATTTATTTAGTGTTCCAAAATGATCTTCCTATTTATGTTCCAAAATGATCTTCTTGTTGTAGGAGGAAGGGAGCTAGCGACACTTGCACATAGTCCAAATGCATGGGCATGCTAACCAATCCCATGCCATCAAGTGAGTGGTCACCGGTACTCTTCAAAAATGCCTCAACAATTCAATTTTCAAGCACTTTGAAACCATATTTTGAAAACTAATTTGAAACTCAAAATTTCAGAACAATAGGAGGACATCAAACTCTATTCATAGGTAATTTTTTTTGAAAAATGATTCTTTTTGAGCTTAATCTATAACATTTTTTGTAACAAGAAGATCATTTTGGGAGGAAGGGAGTATCAATATGTACACCCATAAGCACCAGTGTCCCCATGGGCATCACCTGCCATGTAAAGGATTAAAAATTACAAAATGAAATGCTTATGGGTGCAAAAATGATAATTATGGACTTATGGGTACGGAAATGATGGTTATGGGTAACAAAGTGGTGGGTTTGGGTGACTAACATTATAATTTTGAGTGCCCCATCTCACTATTAAGAACCAATAAGCATTGTTTGTTTTAAGCATCTCTTACATACAACTATACAATTTTAGTGATTTTGGTGGACTTGTGAAAAATCTTTGTGAACAAATGCTTGGAATTGGAACTTTGAAATTCATGCCAATATTCTTGGTTTCCTCTTCTTGACTAGACAATATTATTTTCAAAGTTCATCAATTAATTTTCCTACTCCAAAATCCATAGTTTGACGCTTATGAGTGTACATACCTTAACCCCTAAACGTCAGCATAGACAAAAAACGTCCCTTGCCTTAGAAAAACGACTCTGTATCCCAAAAAAAGACTGATTTTGATCTGATTTTTTTTAGAAGTGATCATAAATGCGTAGTGCATCATGGAAGGCAAAAAATTACCTCTTGAGATACATTCATTTTATTTTGTAACCCAAATTGTGATACATGGTGTTAGCTCTCGAGTTGCCCTCCTTGCAATTTTCATGAGGTCACCATGCACTGCACTGTTGACTTTTCTAACTTTTTGAAGCAATACTATTGGTGCCCATGTGCAAAACACTGTAAAATGCTACAATGCTACAAGCAGGGCAGGGTCTAAGTGCGTGCGTACTGTTGCTGCATGGCGCACAGCAACCCCACACTCGGTCATATTGGAATCTCTCTACAGTTCAGAATCCGCCGTGAAATACTGTATGTCTACTGATTATCACGTTGCTAAAATTAGCCTTCACAATTGGTAGACATTTGACACACACAGACACAGATGTGTTCTCTTTGAGATAAGGGACAGTGAAGGAAACCCGGTCGGTTCATGGATCCATGGATTCGGTGTCCTCCATGAAGCGGAGCAACTTTTATGTTTATCTTCATAACAAAGCGTGACGGAGATAGGCAGAGCTTATCGTCCTTTCGAGCTCCGGCCAGGGGCAAACGTGGTGTCGGCAACATTTGTTACACGGTTGACATGCTGATTTTGAGTGTGGTGGAGCCACTTGCTGTAATTAGTCAGAAGTAAAAGTGATTACTTGTTATGGTGAGAGTGTACGTGGCTAAAACCGACAGAAACGAAGGCCCTGATCTCAAGCATAAAGAGCTTTACTTCTTCGATTGGAAAGTGCAAATGAAAGCTTACATGGCGACTTATGCGTCGTGTATAATCCAAGAAAAAGGAAACGAATTAGTGATTGAATCATTACAGTAGCGGCATCCGTCTAGCGTTCCTGTAGCTCTCAAATCCAAGACAACTTCTAATAGATGGCGCACACTTCTAATGGAGCAGTAATGAAAAGGCATGTGCCAACAGAAGTAATCCACGTTGGTCTTTCAAATATCACTCGTAGAGATTTCTGGCCTTGTATACATCGAAAGGGAGCTTCGGATATCTAGACTTCTATGAATGTATAACATGCACTTCTTGCATGTTATGATTGACATTCTCCAGATCTGTTCGCCGACTGGATCCACTCTTGTTCTTCAAGTGATAACATCTCGGCCAAGCCGCTCGAACTTTTCCAGGGTTGATTGACTACAGAATTCTCCACAGCTCCGAAAAGATGTTCAGCGTGCGGGAACAGCAAGTTACAATCATCTGCGCCATTTCTGGTTACCTACTCCAATGAACCGAGAAGCGGATATGGAGTAAAAGGTACCAAATATGAATGGCAAGAGTACGCTGGCTTCCATTTGATCTGGTGCAAAATCTAGGGCTTCATGCTGCGAAACTTTGGAGAGTTACGCAATGCCATGTCACGTCTTGCTCCAGCACCAGAATTTTCACTTGCTCAAACAGTTGTCCAGAATGGTACCACTGAACTGCGCAGTCAGGCTGAGAGCTGGAGACAAAGCTGCATATGTTACAAATCTCAGATTCTATAATGAAGTGGACCTGATCAGCAGCAGGAGAGGAGCTTGGTTTTTTCGAGAAGCATTCAATGAGTATGGTCAATCTCAACGAATCGCTTGTTGTTTTAAGCGGCTTCTGATCAGGGCCTGCTTCTCTTTCTGCTTCTGCTTTTTTTCCATCTTCAATCTCCACCGCTCTTGTCGCTCACGCTCAAAAACGCCTTCCCAGTATACTTCACCTGTGAGAGGCCACAACCAGCGCTCCCTGGGAAAGTCGCTGTCGTCAGCTGCCTGCGCAAGATCTTCATCCATGCCCTTGAGGGTGTCCAGGCTGAAGTACTGAACCCACATTTTACCGTGACGTGCTTCCAGAGCGTGCTGCTCTTCCATCATTCCTGTCTTGGGATCCACGTATATCATACGCCTGGCGCTGTGATATGCCCACACGTTGACCAGTCCCTCTAGCAGCCTGCAATAGCAATGCTGACCCTGCAGAAAGAAAAACCAAAAGTCTCCGGTCAACAAAAACACAGTAACTCGTTTTCTAACCACCCCGAAGGAAGCAAAAGAGCAAATCAGGAGACATTTGGCATTTCAAAAACGGGGATTGATATGTCTACCACACCCCAAGGTAAATTTTAGATTTCTACCATCAAATTATTGAATTTGAGAATTTGGAATTCAGATTTGGACTTAGAGGCCGTGACATAGTCTATAATCATAAAAAGGCTCTAAGTGAACAACACCCAGTGAAAAAGCTTATCATTTTTATAAACAAAAGTATAAGTAATACTTTTCCCCCGAGCTAAGCTTTTTCATTGGGTGTTGTTCAATTACAACTTTTTTTTATGGTTCTAGACAAAATCGAGGTCTGTAAGTCCAAATCTGAACTCCAAATTCTTAAATTCAACTATTTGATGGTAGAAATCTAAAATTTACCCCGGGGTGTGGTAGAATAGTTGAAAGGCTGTGGTAGACATATCAATCCCCTTCAAAAACCGACTTCGCTTGCAGAACATGACCAGTTCATGAATCACAAGCTCTCCCCAGCAACGATTCTGGTCTCATGTGGTACCTCGCGATGCAGCTTTGCAAACCGGCACGTTCCTTGATCATGGTGCTCTTCGTAATATTGAGCATCGAGTGCGTCCACGAATACCCTGCCAGCCATAACCATTCAACAAACACAATGAGAACTTACATTGTGACATAACAGGGGATGTGCATTAAGCAGGGGAGAGCTTTTTTTTAAGGGAAAATTTCATGGATACCCCTTGAAGTTTGCAATAGATACCCCTGCTTTTTCAGAAAATTTACAAATACCCTTGAACCAAAATTTTCAAGCTTTTTTTTGTTGGGCATGCCACTTCCCTTCTCCCTTTGTGCACAAATTACTTCTTTTTTGTTATGTGTGCACACAAAGGAAGAAGGAGAATGACATACACAACAAAGCAAACACTTGAAATTTTTGGTCCAAGGGTATTTGTGAAAATTTTGAAAAAGCAGGGGTATCTATGAAATTATTGCAAACTTCAGGGGTATCCATGAAATTTTCCCTTTTTTTAATCAACAGATGCCTTTCTAGGGTTGCAACAGCATGTAACTACCTTGCAAACAGTACGAACTCCACAAACGAAGGCGTGGGCATAGCCCAGGAATGCAAGGCAGACCAGGCACCACCATCAGCAGGCATTGGTGGCAGAGCTGTCCAAGAAGCAGGCAGTCCATACATGTGTCTCCAGGTCCCAGAGAATGCCTCCCTGCAGAACACCAAACATGGTTTGTGAATTTTCTTGTCATTCCCAATTTCATCTCCGTATTTAGTAAACGTATAATAATCAATGAGCCCATGCTAGAGACCATAATAACTTGTTTGCAAAGAAGGTCATCGTCTACCTGACGACTAAGAAGAGGGAACGTAAACAACATTCATCTGTGCAGATAATAGACGAAAAGGTTAAAGAAAAAGAAGGGAGCATGCCTGCATTGTCCGGAGGTGATGGAGTCGCAGTAGGCCCAGAACTCTTCAGAAGAATCTCGCTGTAAAGCTGCATCAGCATGACCATCAGTTTGAGCCCAGAAATAGAGGGCATCGCCATGTCTTCCGTTGGTCACAGCTTCGGTCAAGGCAGCTTCGGCAACGGTTGTCAATGCAACCTGGATTCAAAACATGTAACAGATCTTCACAATCAACGTTCATTCGAATGAGCAGGGTCCTTCCAAATGAAACCACAGCAGCATTTAAGATTACACTGCGCTGAAATCAACGAAATCAACGTACAAATTTGCTGGAGGTGCGCCATGGCTGAAAGCCGATCCACGGGTTTTTGTGGATCAGGTCAATGCGGTTTGCAATAGCAAAGAAAGCACCGTATTCACACAACACGTTACGGTAATACGTATCGTTCAAGAGACCGGGCAGTCGCCTTTCAGCATCCACATCGTCGTCTCCAGGTCGCCTATCCAGCGTGGACTGCAAAAAAGAGAGATCATATTCAAAAAATAAGAACACTCTTTAACGCTCGTAATTCAAGCAGCGTATTCGAGGTCAGTGCTTCCAGACTTTTTGTTGAAATTGTAACTTTTTAATCCAGAAGGCCAATTTTAGTGTCCATTATTCACCATTTAGTTCAATCCCCCAGCACAAAATGGCGAACGTTTTTTAGCAAATACCCACGTGTTATACCCAGAGCAGGTCTAGGGTTTAGGGTTTAGTGTTCAGGCTTCTTATCATAATCACTGAGCCCTGAGAAATTGATTGAGCAGGAAAGCAAGAAATTCGGCAGAGCTGCTTACAAGACTCAGGCCTCGGTAGAGAGTACTATTCTCCACGTGAAGGAACGGCCATGCTCCTCTACCATGGTATGGTTCATATATGCACAAGGATTGCGCCCCGCGCTGAATTTGTGCATCTGACCGCTCTTTCAATTCATCCTTGCGGACCTCCGTTTTCCTAACCATCTTCGTGATGTCTTCCAACGGAGTCTGCACTAGCTCTTTTCTCCCGTCCAGCTGCAAAAAAAAGACCAGGAAACTAAACAATTGAGCTAAATAGGAGATTGAATGGCTCTAAAACCAACTTACTCAGTTCAAAGTCTCTCGTTCTAGAGCAGTTTCACTTCAAAGATTAGCAATTAAAATAGACGTACCTCTTCCCGCTCGGTTTTTTCTGCAACAACATCCTTTTCAACCGCTTTAGCTTCCTGTAGATCGAATGTACTCGGAAGCTCCAAGTCTTCATGGTACGTAAGAGAACCAACGATCTCGGTAGAATTTTGAGAGTCGACTATTTCACTAGAACTCTGAGATTCGGCACTCCGTAGTATCCATTCATCCTCCAGTATCTTGACTATACCAGAACCCTCTTCATCTTCCTCAACCCTTGGATCTTCCATCCGAGCCTGAAATGGAGTATTTGTTGGGAACAGCACATCCCAGCGCCATCCTCGTCTTACGTGCTTCACAGCTTCATCTAAAGGCCGCGGTAGAGCACTTTCTGCAGGAAACTCCAACATGCTCTCTAAAAGCTCGCCGAAACTCATGCTCACGCTTGAAGCAAACATGGTCCGAGCCGTAGATTGCCCATTCGCTGCAATCGCATCCATTGATTCGTTTCTCAACAAATGGACAATTGCCTCGCTTAGTTTCAAGTCATCTCCCACTGGAAACAGCACGCCGTTTTCTCCGTCCACAATCTGTGCCAAAAGTCCACACTCATTCAGTACAAACTCAAATTCTATCCATTTCACGTTACAACAAGAGGTAAGTAAAAAAGTTGGAGGTTGACAATGAGTTCATCTAGCTTTTAGAATGTTAAGTGAAACATGTCCCTGCTAGATTAATTGCAACATCACAAAGCCAAATGCATGTTCAATGATAGGCATTTTTAATCCAATTCATGACCAAAAAGAGGACAATTGAGTTGGATATAAGATTGAAACTCTAACCAAACAAACTAAACTTGAGTTTCATACACTATGTTTTAACCCTTAAACGCCAAAGGGGACAAATCATCAAAAGAACACTTTATAGGACAAAAATAAAGCTGTTTTTTATCTGAATTATTTTAAAAGTGATCATAGATACATGGTGCATCATGGAAGGAAAAAAACAATCTCACCAAATGCACTCATATTTTTAGATAATCCAATTTGTGAGAAGATTCCGATACACAATGTTTGTTAGGTCCCACGTTGCCCGTCTTGAAATTTTTATGAGATCAGCATGCACCGATGACTTTTACAACTTTTAAAAACAATATTATAATGGGTGGGCACTTGCCACACCGCTGTAGAGCAGAGCTACTGTAGAGGGGTTAAAAATGCCAACAATGGGATATTGAATCTTACTTGCTCTCGAAACGCACTCCGGTCTGGTGCTATCACAGGCCGCTGCAGGCTCATGGCTCGACTCAGCATGGGTGGAAACGCCTGGTCATCACGGAACGAGCCATACACAACAGCATCCGACATCCACAGCGTGCCGGTCACATCCTCCGCAGCACCGACGTACCGAACTGAGCCTCTCGCCAACCCCAAGTGCTCTGCCATGACCTGTGTGCACAACAAATATACGACCACCACATCATCGTCTAAAACCAATACTTCTTACTGATGACTTCCAATCCAGAACTAGAGCCCAAAGATCTCTATACCAAGCGTTTAAAATCACGCTCCTACATACTGGCTAAAACTGCTACATCTACATCTATCTATACCACTAAGTGGGAGGATTTCAACTCTGTGCCCTTTTTTCAGAATCTTCTAGAACTTTATGGTGGAAATTGAAACAATAAAGGATGTCCCAGATATAGAACACCAAACACCCTCCAACCATGTGCTAGAAAACCAACAAAACACCAAGCACCCCCTAGCAAAGTATAAAAGAGTAGCATTGTGATGAAAGCAATTACTAGTTTTGGTTTCAAAAAAAGACCAAACGGATTGTGCATCAAGGTTAGATTCTGAACCAGTTATGAGATATTGATTTTCTGTAAAGTACATCAGGATTAGATTCTAGACCAACTGATTTGTGAGACATTGATTTTTTCGTAAAGTTGAGTGTTGCATTACCCATACATGTCCAGCGTGTGCCCATATACTAGTGAAACTACAAGAGTGTCCTCTACCTAATATAAGATGCATTGACGAGAAAACACAGACAGAGACCATCTGTTATGTTACCTGCAACGCAGCAGCATAGCTGCTGGAGTGGTTGCTATGGCCGACGATCAGAAGCCGGACACGCCTTCCACCTTTCGACGATGCGTTGCCCACTACTGATACAGCTCTCGCCAATGCACGCATCACAAGAGCATGTTCTCTCCACAATCCATGGTACACGAAAGGGCTTCCAACAACAGAAACCACAAAATCATCCGGCTTCACTGCGTACTGATCACGAAGGCTAGCTTGGGAATGCGTCAGCTTGTACTCTTCGGCTGTCCACACTTCCACAGGCGATCCTGGGATGACGAAAAAGTTTCCAGTATCCAGCATGGTGTAAATCAGCTGGAAAAAATCACACATGACGTAGTGAGCACAAGAGCCAGTTTCCCAGTCGCCGTGCAAACTAGTTCTTCATGGGTGCTATTTTCTAAGCTCTCATAGCAATATGAGATTTTGTACAGTCGGGTACAGTAATCTTACGAATTTCTTCGCAGTGAAATTTCAGCAACTTTAAGAAGCCATATCTTCCTCAAAAATTGTCCGTTTTTGAAACCAAAAATTGTGTTGGAATATTACTAAAGGGAACTACATGATTTGATACTAAAAAATCTGAAATTTTACAACTGATAAAAAAAGTTTGGCTACTTCCTATATTGTGTCTACCATCTAGTACTTCCACCTCTTGCAAAAATCACTGCTTGAATTGATTGGGCATACTTGTAATAAGAGTTTTTAGTTGCTCCATGGATAATTCATCCCATACTCTTTGAATGATGTGTATCATTTCTTGCTTGTTCTTTGGCCTTTGGTGGTGGCGTAGCTCAATCAAATTCAAGCGATGATTTTGGCAAGAGGTGGAAGTACACTATATAGGAAGTAGCCCAATTTTTTTATCATTTATAAAGTTTCAGATTTTTTTATATCAAATCATGTAGTACCCTTTAGTAGTATTCCAACACAATTTTTGGTTTCAAAAACAGACAATTTTTGAGAAAGTTATGGCCTTCGGAAGGTCCTGAAGTTGGCTGAAGTTTTACTGCGAAAAAATTCGTAAGTTTACTGTACCCGACTGTACAATGAAGAGCTTACCGGAAGAGCATAGTCTGGAAAGACCACGACGTCAGCTCGCTGAAAACTTAGTCTCCAGTTAGATATTAATGTCGTCGAATTAGTTGCTGATTTGTAGTCTCCAAGGCGTCGTCCTAAGGCATTGTCAGTGATTACCCAGAGAACTGGTACTTTTGTGAATGGCTCCTGTGCAAGACTGTCCAAGGAAAACATTTAATTAGCGGAGGCTTTCTAAACTACATCCGTCATTCAAATGAAAAGCATGGAGTTACGAAACGGCATCCTTTGTAGATCCTGTTCTCACCTGTCCAAAACAGGTTTCGCATTGATTGAAAACGCCATTACACCTTCGTAGCTGCACATCATCAGAGCCACTCGTGCGTTAGGGTTAAGACTGTATGTAGTATTATGTTTTAGCTAAATTTGGCATTGAATAGTTTCCAATGCCATCACATACACACAAGTATTAATAGTCATTGAAAATGCAACCATCTTACGCTTCCAGTCGCTATATACGAGCTGTGCCACCAAACGGAATCCTGTACTCACTTCAGCCAGTCAATGGTTGTTACATTTTCGAAGATGACCTTTAAATTGTTGACAGAAATATTCATTGCTTCCCATGTGGGTCGAAGCTCCCCGTCTTTTAGAGTGTGTACCTACACACATTGTCGATGCAGAAGAAGGTGTGAGCCTCCAGTTGAAATCCAAATGCCATCGCTCAGGTGATATGTCCAAGAATGCATCCTCCAGTACAGTTCAGAGGCAGTGAAAATCATCAACAAAATTAACACTACTACAATAACGTAGAAGTTAAGCGCATTTGTGCAAAGGGACTCACTCCAACAAAGGAAAATTAAGAGCAAAGGCAATAAAAGTGAACGTAAGTCATTGGCTTATTTGAGAAAGTGGCTATTAGAGTGGAGAAACAGCAATGGAGCAGTCCTCTTTTCTTCATTTAGGTATGCTTCAGGTACCCAATGTGCACATGAAAGATAACACAACAATGAAGAAGCAAGTGCTCTTCTATAATCACAATTGCCAGAAATTTCTAAAAATGGAGAAAAACGAAGGATATTCATTTTATTTTGTATGTCATGTGGACTAGTCTGGCAGAATTAGTATTGCCTACTTCCGGTGTTGTATGGTAAACCCTCAGAAAGAAGCTGATTCTGGCATCGGAAAAATAAAACTAAAGTACAGGTTAAAAAAAATCACCTCAAGATTGTAGCCTAGCTCTTGCAGTCCAGTTGCGATTGTCACCATATACAAAGACAGTGAGCTCAGCGAAAGATTTGGGCAGACCTGAAAAGAAGACAAAGCTCTTCAAATATATTAGCAAAGAAATCCAATGTCAGACACTCACGGTAAGGAATGAACTCTCGGAGCCAATTATCGAGGAATGAAGAACAGCATTGCTAGAGAATCTGCTTAACATTCTAAAATCATAGCTAGAGCAATGAATTTGGACTTCAAGTATCATTATAACGACTACTAAAAGGGTTTAGTTAATTATTTTCGGGTATCAGCACGTATGTACTCAAATCATCTCCATGACTGCAGAGCTTGCAAAGTTCAAGCTCAGGATCAGTCCCGATCAATCAACAATCTCAGACAGAAGAAAACTGAGGGGATGCATACCATAGATCTTCCTCCCTCAGTTCCTCTAAAAAACATCCAAAAAGCTTCCTTGCAAAGGATTAACTGTGATTTTGATCTTTGTGCTAGTGACACCTGCATTCTAGAATCAATATACCATCTACCAAATGTATGAAAACTCTCCAATTTTGATGTCGTCATTTAGGCACCCAAACTCCATGCAGAAAGTACCATATTTGTGCATGTTGCCAGCTCCTCACTATTGATTTCTTCAAGACTAGTAGCAAAAATGGTACCTCATATAGGCAAGGCCAAGCTTGCTAGGAGAGGAGTGTTCTCTAATCGCTTAACTTACCCCCCATGAGATCATTGAACATGGCAAGCGCTTTCTCAACGTTTGAAATTAACAAAAGGGAGGGAGCTTTTTAGTGGTACAAGAAGTGTGTATGATTTGGACGTTTTTAGAGGGACAGAGGGAGTAGTTATTTTCTCGGGTTCCATGTAGTCAGAAACTAAGTAAACAAAACACTAAAAAGTCGGGATATACTAGAGGTTTTAGGGTTTCAGCATCAATGCGGGGCAATGCAGTAGTCGAAGTTTGAATGCTGGATCGATTGCAAGAAAAGTGGAAAACCTCTGACAAATAAACAAAGGATGAGGGAATGCATACCAAAGCGAGCCTTGGAGGTCGCACAGGAGTTCGCATTTCCTTGCGCAGCTCAGCCAAGGTGGCTTTGGCTCGCGACAGCAGCAGGCGCTCCACGAGCACGCGGGGCACGAACCGCACGCCATCGCCAGGCGCCACCGACGACGAGAGCTGCTCTGCAAGAGCTCCGCCTCTGCCGCGAGGGAAGAAGATCCCCAGGGCCGAGTCGCCTTGCAAGTCCGTCTCGCGCAGGCGCAGGAACACGAGCCCATGGCCGATCGTCTCCGTGAGGAAGAAAATGGCCACGATGACAATGACGATCCGGTACAAGTGGCTCGCCTTCGCGTGCTTCACGGCTGCTACATTGGCGCCGGTCGCATTCCTGCCGAAGCCCCTGCTCTTCCAGCCACCCCCGTGATGATGATGATGCGGCGGAACTGCTCCCTCCGTGCCCATCTGGCGCTTGTGCGAGGAGGGACGGGGCTGGTTCTCACTCCACGCGTTCACCGAAGAAGAAGAAGAGGAATCAGTGACCATTCCATTTGCCGAACATAACAGAGTCGAAAATGCGAGGCTGGGAGAACGGGCGGAGATCCCGTCGGAGGTGCAGCGTTGGCAGGCAAAGTGGCAAGGCAATCTGGCAATGTGAGGAATCAGAAATGGTGCAATAATGGAAGAGATGCGGAGATCGATGCTGCGAGATAGTCGCCGACTCGCCGGCGATGTTGTTGTTGTCGTTGCTATCGCTGCTGCGATGCGGAGAGCACGGAATCTTACGCTGGACTTAATGGGGTCTGTTTACCTTGCTAGAGTGGGGCCAGGGTAGAAAACTCTCCGCTAGAAAATGTTAGAGTCTAGGATTTTACCACTAAGTTACAGTAGCAGACTGAATGTGGTTACGATTTGAATTCATACTTGGATTCAGAAACCGACTAGGAATCCTGGAAAGGAATAAGCATTCCGGAACTCCGAAATAGGAGCATGTTCTTGCTTTACCCTTACTGTACATTGGCCTCGAACAAAGATTGTCGGGCCCTGTTTTTGTTTTTGTATTGAGTGGTCATGTTTTGACATAAAAATGAGGTCAATTTGTCTCTTTTTTTTTCTTGTATTTTTTATATCTCATTTTTATCCCTAATCTCAACCAAGCATACCAAATTTCAACCCCAAAAAATCAAAATTCAAATTTGATAAATTGTTTTGTGTCACAAATCATGGTTTTACATGGTTTTACAAGAGAATTGATTGAAAAACATTGATGATGAATTTTGGAAATTTGATTGCTTGGATATATAGGTAGCATCCTTATGCACATCCTTATGCAAATCTTGCATTCTAAAAATACCCCTTAAGTAAAACAAAATTGATCTCTAAAGGTTTTAGTGTGACCTATGGTATGTCCAAATTTTGTAAAATATATATTTTCTTATGATAATCAAATTTTCCTAATTGATTCATGCATTGTGACAAAGATTGTACCTTTGAATATGCTATTGTGTTTCTTTGGTGAAAAGTTAACTAAAAATTAAAAACATGTATTTTACAAAATTTGGACATATCACAAGGTCACACTAAACCCATCAAATATCAATTTTGTTTTACTTAAGGGGTTTTTTTTTAACATGCAAGATTTGCATAAGGATGTGCGTAAGGACGCTACCTATATCCAGGCAATCAAATTTCCAAAATTCATCATCAATGTTTTTCAATCAACTTTCTTGTAAAACCATGTGAAACCATGATTTGTGACACAAAACAATTTATCAAAATTTGGATTTTGGTTTTTTGGGGTTGAAATTTGGTATGCTTGGTTGAGACTAGGGATAAGAATGAGATATAAAAAATACAAGAAAAAAAGAGGCCAATTGACCTCATTTTTATGTCAAAACATGACATGACCTCTCAATGCAGAAATAGGGTCCAACAATCTTTATCCGAGGCTATTGTACAGTGCCCTCCAACAAGTCCTCATACATCATGTTTGTCATTCAAAGGACTTTGCTAATAGATATTTCTCTATGATAATCAGATTTTGCTATTTGATTCAGAAATTGTGACTAAGTTTGTGTCTTTCAACATGATGTTGTGTACATTTGGTGAAAAGCTAGTTAAAAATGAAAAATATCTATTTTACAAAATTTGAGCATATCACAAGTTACATTGAAACCTTTGTAGATCATTTTTTTGTTACTTAAGGGGGTCCTTTTTAGCATAGAACATGTGAGTATGGATGTTTCCTACAATCCCATGCAATTAATTCTCAAAAATTCATCACCAATATTTTTTAATCAACTATCATGTACAACCATGAATTTAATACAAAATAATTCACCAAAAAAGAGGTTTTGGTTTTGAGGAATCAAAATTTGGTATGCTTGGTTGAGATTGCATAAGAATCAAATTTCTATGCTTCAAAACCAAAAAAATACCAATTACATTTCATACTAGCAAAGTTCTTTAAAGGCAAAGTAGGGTGTATGAGGACTTGTTGGAGGGCATTGTAGTATGCAAAATAGTGGAGATTTTTCATTTGAGAGATCTAGTCTTTTCCCTGCGATGCAGTGGAACATGTAAGTTTAACCCCTAAAGGACCAATTGTCCCCTTGGGGGACAAATGGATTTCGGGCATGAACCTACAGCTAATCTACTTTTTGTGATTTTTTGAAACTTTTATTGAAAGTGTGGAATTCAAATATCTACATGGGCATCTAATTTTTTCTTCATTCTGACAAAAACCACATCTACCCGCAAACAAAAACTTCTCATAACTTTCATCTCATCAATGAAAATTGAATGATTCAAAGCTCCCTATGTATATATAAGTCTAAAGAACCTATTTTGTATTTTTATTTTTTTAAATGCTATTTTTGAAGAAGTTTTTGGGCTGCCCAATCTCGCCCGTTTTTTGGAAATTCATTTTTAACTTCTTCAATAAATGTCAGAATAAAGAAAAAATTAGATGCCCATGTAGATATTTGAATTCCACACCTTCAATAAAAGTTTCAAAAAATCACAAAAAGTATATTAGTTGTAGGTACATGCCCAAAATCCATTTGTCCCTCAAGGGGACACTTGGTCCTTCAGGGGTTAAATAAGGGTATGTTCACACTTGGTGTTAGGAGGGATATTAGCAATATGAATGTAGTCTAAAAGTGTCTAAATGCAACTAATTTTTTTTGGCTAATACTCCTCCTCACACCAAGTGTAAACATACCCTAAGCTTAAGTTAAGTTAGGAAGAGGAAATCAAAAATATTGGCATGAACTTGAAAGTTCTAACTGCAAGCATTTGTTCACAAAGAATTTTCAAAGTCCAAAATCACATTAAATGTAGTTGTGTGTAGGAGATGTCTTTAGTGTGCTTATACGCTCATAAAACTAACTTGAGGAGTTCTTAAATAGTGAGATGGGGCACTCAAATCCATCATGCCAATCACCCAAAACCATCACTTTGTCACCCATAACCAATTTTTTAAAATTTATTAGGAACTAATATCACTTACACAAGTAGGTATCAAGATGGGGACACTCATGGAGAGGGGTGTTCCTACCTTACAATCCTACAAATATGTGGTACTAATTAAATATACAAACTTCCTTTGGAAATTGAAACTGAAGAATCTTTTCTAGTTGCTCTTTGTAAAGCAGTTTTATCTATATAAAAGCTTGAATACCCTTGATATCTCAATGGAGCATCTCAAGGTAGTTTTGCAAGTATGTTCTTCAAATCTTTTGTTCCATTTTTGCATGCTCCTATGCTTCATCAATTATTCCATTCTATGAATGAAAACTTCTTGAACTTCAAATTTTCCTACTGAGCTAAATGCATTTTGCAAAGATTTATAAGATTCATCACATTCACGTAGAATTGTAGAAAAAGAATCCATCATGTGTATAGTCACTACTAGAATCCAACCCAAATAAGACTAGGAATCATTTCCTTCTCATCATCACTTTACAACAGTCCTTCATGTCCAAAAGGTGGAGCTTCTTAGCAAAC
Source organism: Ulota crispa (assembly GCA_963920765.1). NCBI lineage: Eukaryota > Viridiplantae > Streptophyta > Bryopsida > Orthotrichales > Orthotrichaceae > Ulota > Ulota crispa. The sequence goes on from OY987243.1 coordinate 8,312,835, forward strand.
AGGTTTCGTGGATGCTCTGATGGTTTGTGATAACGTACAAAACATTCATGTTTCAAAAATTTACCAAGACCTTACCACAATGGCATTAGTCAAAAAACACCCATATCAGTTTCAAATTTCATTCTAATCTTTCAAATTTGAAAAATTCCAAATACTCAACAATTAGTTGCATTATCAAACCATCAAGCGAATGCAGAACATCGCCGAAAATGCACCTGCACAAGTTCTTTTCCTAATGCACTTGATCGAAGCAGAAGAGCTGATCTGCATTGCTCTAAGCAAGACTCTTTGATCCTTTTCTATTAAGTCATTCACAAAAACCAAAACTCTAGATCTCTATACAGGAGTTTCATCTCACATCTTTTACTTGGTTTTATATTTGCAAGGCATATGAAAGAGCCCAGCATTTCAAAAGTACAGTACCAATGCAAGGAATCGTTTTGAAAACGGTTACCATGTACGTGAACAGAAGGGAAAACATTAGTACGTAATCTATACTACTAAGCAGGAGAGCGGGAGGACATCCCTCCCTAATTCCATACCCTTTTTCAGAATCTTCTAAAACTTTTGGTGCAAGTTGAAGCAATAAAGAACGTCTCAGATATAAAACACCAAGCACCCTCCAACCATGTGCTAGAAAACCCTAAACCAATCACCCCAACAAAGTATTAAAGAGTAGCATTGTGACGAAGGCAATTACTATTTTTGGTTTAAAAAGAGGACAAAAATAACAATGCATCAAGGATAGATTCTAAACCACTTGTGAGATCTCGATTTTTTTTTAGTAAAGTTGAATATTGCATTACCCACCCACGTCCAACTTGCGCTAGCGCGTGCCTGTATTCTAGTATATACTAAAGGAGAAAAAAAAATGCACAAACCCCTAAGAACTGAATGATTTATGCAACGCATGTACAGTTGTACACTGCATGGCAATCCTGTTCGGCCAAGTACTCCAATACCTTCGTGCTATCCTGGTAGTGACAGTGGTCGTGCCACATATCCACACCTATTTCCTTGTGCATTAATGAAGCTCTGCATGACCATGGCATTGGTTGTACAGGTTTCTATAAAGGCTGAACAACCAGCATGCCATGGGTTGCTGGTGACAATACGGAATTAGGTCAAGAAATAGGGAATTAGCAGGATCTGACATGAAGAGCCTACCAGTATGAGAACAAGCAACTGAACTCAGAAGTCTCTAGTTTGCTACGATTTCAAGTCGATGTCTCTGATTTTGACTTCTCTTTCTTTTTCTTCTTCTTCTTTTTCTTGCTCTCCTTCTCAATCTCATCGTTTCCAACAGATGCCTCTGTCACGGTACTTGTTTGCTTCTCGTCTGTAAGTGCCCGTTTCTGCACCGACCTCGATGAATCTGCAGCTCACCAGTTCTATCTCTTGTCAGCAGACAAACAGAGATTTTAAAGTAGAAAATACTATCCTCACAAACGGATCAACGCAGAATGTCCTAGATAACTATTCCAGAGATTCTTTCAGACCTGTTACAACTTTACAATGCTCAGTTTCTTCAGCAGTGAATCATGTCCGACTTAGCATACTTGGAAGGGAGATGAATAACATCCAGGCTCTTGAATTATTTCAAAATTTTGTCTGAGAAAGAAGTTGCAAAAAGCCTTGATTGCTCTTAATTTAGACACAGCAAACACAACCAATTTCTCTAGTTCGCTTAAATTCTTCCTGGTCTAGGCTACAAATCTAGAAATGCGTATGTTCACAAGATTCCTTAACCTGACTATTGAATCTACAACCTGCACCAAAAGTTGAGAGGGGGTAGAACATCATATTCATACTTGCAAAAGAAAGATCGGTTTGAGGTTTGAAAACCACCGTCAGACCCTAAATCAATGTTTTGACGAGGAAGCCACACATACCTTTAGATTTAGCTTCTGATGTAGTTATTCCGGACTTGGTTCGACCGTTGAGTGACATCTCTTTCTGGACCTCAAAGTGACGTCTGAAACATACCTTTGATGTGATTCTACGCACTGCAAAAGAATTACCACAATGACCACTGTCAACTGGGAACACAGTTGATTGAATTTTGAGTAATTTTGTTAACAGTCAAAACAAAACTATTGCTGAAATAATTTCTAATAGCTGAGTACTTTTGTTAATCACAATGAAAGTCGTATGGTATTACCAGAATGATGAGAAGAGCCTGGCATCATTGCATATAGTTTCTTGCTGTCCATTTTCTCCGTCACCACGTCAAACCTTTCCCCTGCAAAACACCAACATCTCCTGTCATCCACTTCTGACCTAATCCTTCGTGAAACTGCTCAAAATTATTATTTTAGGGTTTTGGTGTTCGATTGAAAAGAGTCCTCGACCTTTTGCACGACTTGAAGTGCCTAACTGGATGGAGGTTTTGAGATCAAAAGACTTCTGTAAATCTCTCAAGAGAAGACCACAAGTCACAAACCGAAAAAATCAGCTACATCTTGAGATAAAATATGAAAGACCAATGTGAGGGGTATTTAAAGTAGCAACACCCATAACCATCATTGTACCCATAACCATTACCTCTAAAATCTTGGAAAATTTGTGGAAGTGAACGGATGTAATTACAAGTAATTACAAGGATGTACAGCATGTGAACATGAAACGTTAGGGTTGGTATTACGTGCAATTGCAGTCGGTTCTTCAAAAATTCACTTAACTTATTCTCACAACGTCCCAATAATACATTTGAAAGTGCAAACTCATCATTTTTCTCTTGGATCCTATAATTTGCTAGATGTTTATTAATAATCATCATGTCCAAAACCCTTAGTTTGACGGTTATGGGTGCTGCTACCTTAGTGGGATTGTATGAAATACACTACCTAAGCCCTTTCTCTCGTCGTTGTGAACCTAATCTCGCAAATCGCGTAAGCAGCCTGTCGGAAAAAAAACATACAAACGTTGACATACAATCGCAAGGTGCTGCGTATCCTGACCTCGTGTGCTGTAGAAATGTCCAATTTTGCCATCCGATTCAGGTGGTTGCATACTCCATTGTTTGTCCATCAAGTCTTTCGGGCCTAACTGCAACGCCACGGTGCACAATCAGAGTTGGAAAGTTGTAGCCCTCACCAAAAATGAAGAGGACGGAATTCAAATTAGTCGTGGAGGGAAAGCACAGATTCGAAGCTCACTTCGTTGAGGGGGAGTTGCACGAGCCACAATTTGGTGTTGGAAGAGGCCGATTCCTCCACTAGAGGCGGAAGGATCGGCACTTCTTTGAAAGCATCACCGGGCGAGTAGTCATTCTGGTGTCTGTCGGCATCCTTCATGACGAACACCGCTGCACAGCAACCGGCGCAGCGGTGGTGGACGCGGGCGATAGTGGGACGCAACTCGGGGTCTAGGGTTTGGGGTTTAAGGAGGAAATCATTCTAACCTAAGGGGTTATCCAACAGGGCCATAAAGCATAAACCTTCGTTCACAAAGCAAGCGTCTGTGTCTTGGCTCTGTCCTTATAGCACTTGCTTGCTTTTGGACTAAAGACCCGGTTCAGACTAGCGACCGGCCTAAAATTTCTTAAACGGATTGGTTGAAATTTGGCTTTTTTTCTGCTGTGGATTCAGGTTGCGGGTTTGTCCGGTACTTTTACATCCATCTTCACCAACCAATATAGCCACTTCAGTGGCTAAAATAGTGCAATTTTGGGGCTTGCTCCAAGGGTGGTACCAAACTTGTCCGGCAGAGGCACACTCTTGGATGACACGCGATTACACAAAAAAGTTTCTATCTGGCGGAACACAAGACGGGGTGCTGATTTCTGTGTCTCGGTTGATTGCTAGTCTGGACCGAGCCTAAGGCTTGGTTCAAACTACCAGCCAGGCAAAGTGGCAAAATTGGCACCCTTGCCAATGGTTCGATTGCTAGAAAAGTTTATGTGTAATTGTGCGTCATCCAAGAGTGTGCCTCTACCAGACAAGTTTGGTACCACCCTTGGAGCAAGCCCCAAAATTTCACTATCTTAACCATTGATGTGGCTATATTGGTTGGTGAAGATGGATTTAAAAGTACTAGACAAACTCGCAGTCTGAACCCAGCAGCGGTCAAAACCCAAATTTCAACCAATCACGTTCAAGAATTTTTGGCCGGTCACTAGTCTAAACTAGGCCTAAGGTACCTACACAAATTTTCTCAAGGTAGCTTCTTTGGATGCAAAAATTTTCTTTCTTTCTATCTCTAGACGCTCTGGTTGTTTTTTTTCCTTCAAAAAGGGTTTTTCCAAAATCTCCTCCTTTGTAGTTCAAAAATAAAAATCGATATTAAATATGAAAAGCAAGTTATCTATTTACAAAAGTAGAGAGCATATGCACCCTTGCAAACAAAGTAGCCAAAAAATGGGTCTTTCTAGCTTGACCACTAAAATTATTTTGCGCCCTACCTCTAAATGTAAAGTTTGTCCACCTTGGCCACGCTAGAAAGTAGATTAGGAATGAAAACTTCCATGGCGAATCAAACCCTTCCTATGCTCTCAGTATGTGGGTTTCTCATGAATAGTTAATACTTTTTCAAGTTGTTTGATTTTGGATTTTGTACTTGTGGAGAAATGGATTCTCTTTAGCCATAAATCAAGGGATTATTTATAATTGACTTTTGGCATGATGTGGTAATGATGGAACTTGCTTTGTACAACATGGTAGAGGATTCAAAAGTGTTGTCCCAAATAAGTAGCCATAAATATCTCATTTCTTGCATGGCGTGTATTATTTGTAGCACAAGAGTAAAGATGCATTGAGCAACTCATTATAATAACTTCCAACAAATTGTAAGTGTTTTGGTGATTAATAGCAAAAAACAAATCATCATCATTACATTTGCTAGTTGATTTTTTTAGAAAAAAATGCCATGTAGAAGAACTGTTGGCTCATTCAAAATCTTTGTAAGGAAAAAAAGAAATTGAAGGTGAATTTGCGCATTATTTCCAATTTTTGTATTTATTGGAAACTTAAAGATTACAATGTCTTTCTTAAATTGCTATTCATACTTATACCCATACATAATCTAATTGGCATTCATAAGTTAAACCTAAAGAAGAACGTTTTTTTACAAAAAGTAATTTTCAAAAATAAACAATGATTTTTTTTTCAATTTTAAGATTCCATTATTTTCCTTCAAAAGTAGGGCCTTCCAAATAGTTAGCAATGTTGTGCTTGCTTAACTCTACCAGTTGCATGTGGGTGCATAAGATATAGCTCCTAAGGTCATTCTTGAGCAAGTATTCATTTATTCCATGAAGAAGGCATATTTGCACATAATCAACTCAAAGTTGGAATGACTATGTTCAAAAATGCAACTAGCATGTTGCCAATGAATAAGCCAATTATTGAGTCTTGTGTTGCACCCTAAAAAAAATCAACACATGGCCACATGGGTATCTAAAATAGCATAGCCATGAATGGAAATTCCATTTCTCACTAATAAATCTCAAACAAAAATGTTCTTTTAGATGACTTGTTTATGTTATTTAAAAAATAAAAAATAAAAAAATTAGATACTACCCCAATACAATTGCAAGTGAGGATAAATGTACTTCATAAGCAAGATTAGCACTTTCTTGCCATGTTAATAGTTATTTATAAGAAAAAGTATTTGGCATATAGAGTGGTTCCAAAATATTTCAAAACATTTGTTAAGATTTTTTTCCACCGTAGAGTTTTTTTTGTTTCCAAAAAAAGAATTCCCCTAACATTCCGGCAAGTGTTTTTGAGTTATTTTTGCCAACCATACGCTCGGAATATGGTTCTAAAAATGGCTTATTATCAACTTAAAATCAAAATATCTCTTATTTGATTCTAGTATAGAGGAACACGCTTTGCTTGAGTAGGACATGTATGACTAATGCAACATTCAACTTTACAAAAATTTGATATCTCATAAATCAATTGATCTAGAATCTAATTTTGATGTACTATACAAAAAATTATTATCTCACTACTAGTCTAGAATCTAATCCACATGCGCCATCATTTTGGTCCTTTTTTGAGACCAACAATATCAATTGCTTTTATCACAATGCTACTTTTTCTCGGGGAGATCACTTAGTGTATCTATAACTAACCACGTGAGTTAAGTGATTTTTGTTCCCCTATTTATTTTTAAATGAATTATGATTTCAACCTATAATTTTGAGCATTGTTTAACCAAGACTATAGGATTCTATTGCCAAAATCTTCAATCCAAAAAATATATTGAGTGATTTCTAGAGAAGGTTGAAAAATGAACTAAAATGGCATGTTTTGTAACTCAAATATTTATAGAGAACACATTTAAATGACCATTGCATCAATATTCAAGAAATATAAACTTTCAATAGTGCCTCTTTTTAAAAAAAAATTGTGTATTTTTTAAAATATTTTTTCTTATATAAGATAGGGGTGTGAAAGTTATTTTCAGCTTCGCAGTGTATCATTTTACTTCAAAAATTTGTAACTAATTATCATTAACAAATAAAATTACCAATAATTCATAACATAAACTTTCAAAGTAGGAGAATCTACTCATACTTTTTCTTTTCCTTTTATTTAAGTTTTGGAACATAAGATAGGGGGTCCAAAATCTTAATGCACATAGTTTTTAATAGACCCTCTAAGTGATCTCCCCGAGTACTTTTTTATATTTGCTAGAAGGGGCTTGGCGTTTTATTGATTTTTAGCACATAGTTGGAGGGCGTTTGGTGTTCTATATTTGGGGCATCCTTTATTGTTTCAACTTCCACCAAAAAGTTCTACAAAATTTTGGAAATGAACATGGTTTGAGGGCACTTGGTGTTCTAGATATAAGGCGTCATTTGTTGCTTCAGCTTATACCAAAAGTTCTAGAAGGTTCTGGAAAAGGGCGCACTTAGGGTAATCCTCCCACTTAGTAGTATAGATATATAAGCTACAAAGTGAACAACTTATCTCCTAGAGACTTCTAGATGCTTATTTAAGTAGATGCAATTACTTTAGAATTATCACATGTAATTTTGAAGGGCTTTGAAGACTTTGCAATTTATTGTGTCTCCCACGCCAATTTGCAAAACATAAAACTTACAAGAATTCTAAAACACAAGTTATTTGACCAAAAGTATTAAGTAAATGTTACAACAATTAATTAAAGGAATTGATATGTGCACATCAGGGAGTTGATATTTGCACACCCCCTGCAAGGTAAATTATAGATTTCTACCATCAAAAAGTTAAATTTGAGAATTTTGAATTTAGATTTGGATTTAGAGACTATGTTTTACTCAAGAATTATAAAAAGGTTGCAATTGAACAACACCCACTGAAAAAGTTTAACTAGGGGAAAAAGTGTTACTTTTACTTTTGTTTGTAAAAAAAGATAAGCTTTTTCATTGGGTGTTGTTCAATTGCAACTTTTATTATGGTTCTAGAGTAATCCATGGTCTCTAAGTCCAAATCTAAATTCAAAATTCTCAAATTCAAATTTCTGATGGTAGAAATCTATAATTTACCTCCTAGGGGGGTGTGCAAATATCAACCCCCAGGTGCACATATCAATTCCCTTAATTAAATTATTACTAATATAAAACATGATGAATTGCAATTGAAAGGATCAATGACATACATTTGTACTTAATCATACAACCATGTTTTTTCACTAGTAAAAAAACAAGTCCTAAATGACTAAGTGACAATGACTGCAATGACTATACAACAACTACAAAATGATTGTAAAATGACTGTACAGTCATGGTTTAGTCATTGTCACTTAGTCATTTAGGACCTATTTTTTACCTGTGTTTAAACATGATAAACAAGCTAGATGCTTTTGGTTTGATGAAATTTACTAAATGTAAGTACACTTAAATTTTAAACAACAATTGGGAAAATATACCCTCACCAAACCTAGGTATGTAACATATCATTTGAAAGCTTTTGAAAATGCACTTCTAATGGTATAGAATATACCTTGAGGTTCAAAAAATTGAATACATAACATTCAGTAGTGCTCATTATGCTTGCCCTCCCTCTAGATGAAGAGTGTGGAATATTCCACACCCATCAGTAGCTAAGAGGACACATGGCTGAATTTGTCAAAGAGTTTATGAAAGAGGCTCAGTTTAGTGCACATACGTCAATGTGGGGGCCAGCCATGTCAGCAAAATTAAAAAATTAAAAAAAAATTAAAAAAAATCAAAAAAATCAAAAAAATCAAAAAAATCAAAAAAATCAAAAAAATCAAAAAAATCAAAAAAATCAAAAAAATCAAAAAAATCAAAAAAATCAAAAAAATCAAAAAATCTATTTATTTATTTATTTTTGTTTATGTCATGATGAAGTTTGTGGATGATGCCTGAAGAGAGGGAAAGGCAGCCTCTCCTCAGGGTACTGAATGTTATGTACACAAACCTCCAACTTATATTGCTATTCTTTGAAGGACTGAGCGAATGGGAGGAATACCACAAAAACACCAAGAGCACATAAAGCATCATTGACAGGATCTCATATTCTTTCTATAACTAATGCTATGATATTATTTACTACAGTAGTGAAGGCACGACATTATTCCCGATAGATGTAATGAAAGCATTAATTACAAGTCTACTCCTTGATTTTCGTGTCTGAAAGATTTTCTCCACACCATTGCTAGTCTTTCCTTTGATTCCTCCGGTGATTCCTCTTAGATGCCTTCATTTGTTAATGCTCATATTTTATTCGATAACAGTGCAATGCCGAATAATGTTATGGCAAACCCCTCCACTTATTCTAAAAATTATTTACTTACAACCAAAATCCGGTTCGACTCAGTGACAAAATCAAAAATACCAAACAATCATGCATGAAATTTATTTTTAACGACACCAAAAGGGTGACTAGATGCCACAGATCATTGACTATTGCTTTCAGATTTCCCAAGGCCATAATAAAAATGGCGTTTACCAACACTAAGTAAATATCAAATTGTAAGAATTTTCTGTGAGTAGCTCAGAAACTAACATGGGCTTAACCCCTAAAGGACCAGGAGTGTTCCTTGAGAAAAAATAAAAGGAACTGTCAACTTTTAGTGCATTGTCCAAAATTTAAATTAAAAACCTTTTTTCTCAATTCCAACCGTACAAAAGTGTGTCAAATAGATAATTTAATGTGTGCAAAAAATTTCAGCCCATTTGACTACGCGGATTGTAAGATTATAACATTTGAAGTGAGAAAAATAGCTTTTTTTCATTCTTGCAAAATAAGGTCAGCAGACTTTGACCCTTCCTAGAGTAAAATTTTTGCTCTGCACAGATTTGAGCTTTTTGACCATTCACAAGTATATGATGTTAGGTTCACTCATGAAATTTTTCAGATGCAAACATAGAGTCTAGCTTATTCTAAATCACCCTCCAATGCAAGGAGGTTTAGTGAATTTGCAATACATTAGTCATTCTTTCATGATTTCTTGTGCAATGTGGAAATCTTTTATTTGAATCTGAAAAGTGAAAAGTTAGAGACAAACATTTGGAATATGTTTAAAAAAGTTTCAAGAGCTTAGATTTATAGATTGAAAGATAATAGGGCTTGAAGTTAGAGGAATTTTTTTTCTTGAAGCTACCCAAACGTAGTTAACAAAGTTTGACTCCCTTTAGAATGTGATGTGAGTCCTCAATTAGTTTATTTTTTTGACAATTTTACACCATGTTTTTTTAGTTACATACTCGCCAAATTTCAAAAGTTAATGAGAGTTTTAGAATAAGATTCTCCAAAGATGCTCAAATTGCCCAAACTGCCCAATTTCTTTTGGGCAACTTAACTTTTGAACCGAGCATCCGATTGGGGAAAAAATAGATTTCCACTTGGGAGATACATATTTGCACATTGTATAACAATTTTGAGAACATCCAATAAAAATTAACTCCATATGACCCTACCCGAGTTTTCAAGTGGCTGTTGAACAACCACTTGGTGTTGAATAGCCACTTGGTCCTTTAGGGGTAAAGAAATACTCAAATCCATGGAAATTTAGTGATAGCTTAAAATCAATAATGTTCCTTAACCCTTGAACATCATGAAAGCCCTTTGCAACCATATGTACGACCATATATACAGATGTATTTGAGCTGCTCTGAGGGCATTAAATTTTTTGTATGCACCCACCATCATTTAACCCTTCAATATGTATGGTTGTAACACTTAATTTACTCCTGAATATTGGTTGCGATTGTATTTGGTACCGTAGCTCTAGAGAGCCCTTCAGGGTTAACCGTAAACCGCCCAAGGGGAGGGAACACGTCCCCTTTTCAGTGTCTTCTAAGAAAACCGGGGTGGTGAGGGGTTAAGCACACTTGACTTGTGGAAAATCAAAAGTGTGAATCAGACAGTACCTCAAAAGTGGCGGAATTTTTTTGTACTAAAGTCGCCCAAAAGCTCGGGTTGAAAATTTAGTGTGAATCACACTGTTTGAATAACACAATGTACTCACAAATAGAAACGTCACAGCCGTGGCACTTCAATTAAAGCCCCTGAACATAAAACTTGCCCTATCTAGTAGCTAGTTTAGTAGCTTTTTTAAATCAGACTCAACCTGATCTCCTTGAGCATTTTCATCATCTCAATAAGAGAAAAAAAATAAAAATCAAGCATGGTCACCACTGCTTTGTTTTGCTTTGCTTCAAGACGATGAGAACAGGCAACATGCTTTTCTATTCTTCCGCTAGCCTACTTGAGCTTTTGCCTGTCTTCCTGCAGTGAATTTTGGTCTTAATAAACGTAAAATAAAACAATCAAAACACATACAATGTACTCAAATCTTGAACACTGAATTTATTGTACGAGGATACCTTCACGATCCTCAACTTGAGTTTCTTAGAGAATAGCTGTAAAGAAGGTGAATTTGTTATGCAGGGCTACAATCAACTACTGAAAGATTGTTGAATCCTTTTGATGCATCAGCATGGTGGCTTTGTAACAAAATGAAGCACAAATCATGTGCGGGGAGATACCTGTAGAAAGGCTTCATGGACATCCTCACACTGCGTAACCTCCAACATGCAACCATTTTGTAGCAGACCATTTGGTGCCTTTAATCACAGGGCAGCCACCTGCCAAACAAAAGGCACACCATCATCAATTCCAGTAATACAAGCTGAAGCATGTTCTAAGTTGCAGACTTTAGAGAATGGTTTTGGGAGGCAAAAAGCAGAGTTCGAATATAAAGACACAGCTCCTGTTGGATGTAGTTCATCCACACGTATTCATTTCTTTCACAGAGTTAGGATTTAAGTAGGCTTAAGTTCGGAAGTATTTTATGCAGTTCCTTAAGGCAGGATATGTTCCTTGAGGCTGTTAGTTTTCATACTTCTTGACAAGAAAATGAAGGATAAACAGAGAATTATTCATATTAAGTCGCAGTCAATGTACTCAGTGGTGCCCACTCTCCAGTCAAAGAGACTGCAAGCTGACCATGTTTATCAGAAATTAAGCCTGAAACAGGGGCGTACCATGCAAGCTGGTAGGGTCAAGAGTGGCATCAGGTTTCATGCTCCAGAAAAGCAAGGCATCTCCCATTCGTGGCCGCACTGAAATGCCTGCCTTGGCACATTCTGATCGCTTATCCCAGTCGGGAACCTCACTGCTGTTCACCTTCGCAGCTGGGAACACTGTTTCTCCCCCTTCCTCGACATTTGAGCTGTGCCCCCAAATCATACAACTGACAGTCAGACCTTTCATTAAAGGATCCGTTGGAAGGAAAGCATCTCTCCCTGCACCTAAATCTTGTCAAACGGGCTGTTCAATCCTTGAAAAAGTAAGTTAGGCGCGTCCAAATTTGCCATATTTGCTTCCGAGGGTGGTTCCTGTCATGGTTGTGGTCAATAATTTTTATGCACTTTTTGACAAATGAAGGGGGATTCCAACACACCAAAGAGTGCGTTATTTGAATACTGTATGCAAAAGCTGTGAGGGGTCAGAGTTAAACTGGTAGATGTTCACCTATTGTCTAAGATTTTAGGGTAACGCTTTTGGGTCTTTGGGTATCCCTACCTTGGCAGATGAAACGTAGTTCCAGGTCATGGGAGTAGGCTGCAAAAGCCTACTTCCATTGTTATTAAAAGGGGAATCGGGTAGTGGCAGAATCAGAGCCAGGAAGGAAGCAGAAAGGGGTACTTACAGATACATGAGCACGGTAGCAATCCTTTGACCACCATTTTTGGTATTAAAAGCGTCATGAAAGTAGTCATAGTGTGCCTCGTACTTTTCACTTTCTTTGTACTGCAACACTTGCAAACCTTCACCTTGTTCTGTACACAACAAACCAACATGCCTAAAGGTAAACATCGAAAAGAATGAAACCGAAGTACCTCCTAGCTGAAACAACCCCTGCCAAAGTACCACATGTATACCAGTTGTCAATGAATCGAAACTTAGCACTTGAGGCAAGGGTAAATCATACTTACCGACAGGTATGAATGTGAAGTCAGCTATTCGTTTCTCTATCCTTTTGATAATAGCGTCTTGACCTCGTTGCAAAAACGTTCCTGAACTTGTGCGTACTCTATGATACATACGCACTTGTGTCAGTGCATGAAAAGCCAGACAAACAAATAGTGTCCATTGTAATGCACCAAAAATAAAGAGACGGCACATAAAAAGGCATCTGCATATTTCAAAGTTTTATACACGAATATCTAGCAGTGGAATTAGCAAAGCTCATTGCATCAACTAACTATAAAAATTTAAGCACCTGCTGTCTTTGCTCTTTCCAGTATCACTGTCTACAACAGTCGACTTCACCAAGGTTGGCCGGGCTAACTCAATCAGATGGTTGCATTCCTCTTGTGACTGTTCTCAACACAACAGTCTCCACTTAGATTACTCAACACATACGAGCTCATCTACAAGTAACCATCAGTCTTTCTATTTCTAATATCGCTTAAAGATGTTTTTACCAGCAGAGACCTTTCTTCCAATGCCGGAAAAGCACAAAAAAACTCTGATAACCGATAAAAACTAGGGTATTCTAGAAGCACGGCGAACAGAGCAGCAATGCATAATCCCCAAATACAAGAGTACCTAAATAGCGATGAAGTGACTGACTAACAAACAAGACTCACCAGAAAGTGATGGTACAGAAAAGCTCTGGGCTCCCAAGCGAGAATTTCGACCCACGGTGCTGATGGGTTTTCATCCCCATGCCTGTGATAAAAAAGGACATTAATGTAACCATAAGTTAGAATCAAGCTCCAAATTTAAACATGTATCAAGGTCACTATCTAACTTCTCAGGTGTTCTGATTCCAGCACTCAGGACCTAAAATTTCAATATAGCTGCATTCTCGGGCAAGGGTTCTCATTCGTTTGTTTGCTTCAAAAAAATGTACCAAAGACTCTAGCAGTCCCTCTCAGTGTGACGAACAGAATACCGACATATCTCTCCTTCTTCTACTAGTGTTTCAGCGATTAATGCTTCTGCAAGTAGGACGATCAACTCTAAATGACCGAGATTCCTGGATTGAAAGGAGTCATTTGACTGATGCATAGTGCAAAATATAAATTAGTCAAGGACAAGTTTTGTATGACCAGAATCATTGAAGGACGTTGCTCGTGTTAGTCAATAAAAAAAACGAAATACAACAAAGAAAGCTCTTGTGTCAGAAGGTGATTTGAAACACATTATGTCCAATTTGAGCCTCTTGATCCTTTAGGGGTTAAAAAAGAAGTGAAGTAGTTGTTGGAGGGTATTCGAGGTCATCCACCATAAGGTAACCGCACCCATACCTGAGTGTTTAAGGGTTTAGGGTACTTCAGAGTCTCGGAAAATTCAGGAATTTTTTTGAAGAATTAGCATTTCAACAAGCTATCATGGAACGTAATTTTTGTGGAAAAAAGTATTGTAGATTATTTTATATTAAAGGGCAAAGCTGCAGCTCATAGGGTCCCTATTAGGGACTCTAGACTACAGTTGAAACTGTTCCTATACATGTGCTTGACGGTCCCAATCCTGACCATCTCACATCAACTTAGCAATTGACATGTGGCAAGATTTTCTTGTGCAAGTGGCATTCACTACTCCACTTTGGGTTTGCAGTGAGCGGTGAACACCTCAAGGCTCCGGACTGCTCATGTATGGGTGCTGTTACTTTACTTGAGTCTCCAGGGATGCTAATAAGGAGATTCCATGAAGTGAATGAAGACGGAGAAGAAGAGCAGTGCATTGCAAAAGCTCGATTGCTGCTCATATCCAGCAACCGTAAATGCACCAAACCTTGCCGAGAACAAACCCTAGCAGATTGGCAGGCAAAAGAGACGCAAGCTACCTGTGTGAGGGCAGCTTCAATTCCACCACAGCTCCATCTTCCATGGAGCGTCCTCGGGAGCCTCCGGGCACGGCGAGCACGCCCAGCAGCAACATGAGCATGAGCATGAGGGACAACAGCGCCAACACCAGCAACATAGCTGTGCCAGCTCCCGATCTCTGCCCTCGACTGAACTTCGCCATAGCCGCTACTGTCTACTCTAATTCGAACCGCCCTCAAAAAAAACACAAACACCGCAACAAACAAACTTTTGCTGAAAGAGTACAACCACCACTCTCCCTCTTCCAAAAATTGACCTTTTACAGCTCAGAAAAAGTGATCCTACCACTTTCGAGCGAACTCGGACATAGCGAGATTTTCAGGCATACCCTAAAACGAGGCAGGTCTCGGTAGAATATATGACTGAGCTAGGAACGCTTCACCCAACAAAATACCCCACACATACAGCGCAATGCGTGTCCTGCTCACCAACCCCGCGCATCTGTCCAACTGCAATCCCTCGCATCAAACTAAGCGAGCGAGAGTGCGCGATCGGTGGTATCGTGAAAACAAAACGTACACGTTGTTGTCGCCATCCACAAAATCTGTGCTTGCTCGATCTCAAGGACGTTCCTTACAAGTGGCCAATAAGTTATACAGAAACAGTGCTGGTGCTGGGAAGCCTGGGATGGCCCTAACTCTCCTAAGGACTAAATCCGATTGCACGTGGTGTGGATGAGCAGCAGAGAAACGCCGCAGGGCTGGCGCGGCATCTCCCGGCAAGAGGAGTCAAACAAACAGTGAAGACTGAAGAGACTGAAGACGTGCGAGACTGCGAGTGCGAGTCTGCGAGATATGCCGAAATTAGGGCTTCTAAAAACACTTTCGTTTGGACCGCAACCTGGATTTGTTGACTCACCCCGAGACGCTCCTCTTCTGAGGAAATTTGAGTCGGAGCCTTAACTTACTCCAAAAGCAAAAGTAAGAGCAAGCCAATGCTAGGGGCAGGGTTTAATTTTCTGGCGAATTCTTGTTGCGTTGTCCCCTCAAGAGTGGACTATATCCGGAGGGAAGGTAAAGTACTAGAGGAAACCTGTAAGAATTCGCTAGAAAATTAAACCCTGGCTAAGGGACAAAGCCCCTTGTAAAGCAGGTTTTTTTTTTTTTTTTTTTTTTACATTTTTTAAGAAGTGTCAAAGTGGTGATTTAAAATGTTATAGTGATGCTTCAAATTTCAACATTCATCCACATATTAATATTCTATAATTTGGTTTTCATCCACAATTTGGTGATTTCATTCAAGATTTGTTTTTAATTTGAAGCATTTTTGGCAATTTCATCCAAGCATTTTGGCAAAAATTTTGACATTTTTTAGCCAGATTTTTTTTTGGGTGCAATTGAGCACCAAATCGCCAGAAAAAAAAAACACGGTTGTAGAGTAGTTGTATGTTCCTTGTTGTTTAGAACTTGTTAGAGTTTCTTGCACTTGCTTAGCAAGCCCCTTCTACATTTTCTTTGGGAAGAACAGGTTGTTAACCCCAAAAGGACTGAGCCATTTTTTCAGTGAAAATCACTCAAAACTGCCACTTTTGGAGGGGTTAGTAAGAAGGTAATTTTTTTTGAAAATTTGGAAAATCCAACCGTAGGATCTTGCCCTAGATTGGATTAGGTACTTGTGGAATAAAAATCAGGTCATTCCAGATGGACATGAGTGAGATGTTTACATCTAAAGTGAAAAAAAAAGTTATTTTTCATGCTATCGGAAAATTTCAAAAGCCTTTGACCATTCTTACATGAAAATAATTGCTCTACGCAACTTTGCGCTTTATTTTTCCCATGTAGGAGATCAAGTTAGCTATGTGTGGGAGAATTTTCAAATCAACTGGAACTACACAACACATAGAAAAAATCAGTAAGTAAAAAGTAGAGAATAGATCAAATCACTAAATTGTTAAGATTTTAATTATTAAAATGAAAAATGAAAACCCCAATGGTCATAATGTTGTGATAAACAATCTACATCCTTTGGTTTTGTTTTTTTTCCAAAATAATAAAAATTGAGTAAAATAAAGGACTTCAAAGTTTATTTTAGAGTAGAGATTCCATAACTACCCGCAAACAAAAACTCCTCATAACTTTCATGTCATTGATTGAAATGGAATGATTCAAAGCTTCTCACATATGAAAAATCTAAAGAAACAATTTAAAATTTAAAATTTAAAAAACATTAATTTTAAAGAAGTTTTTGGGCTGCCTGGGTGGGCAGTCCTCCCTTGCTTTTCAGATTTTCTTGCATAACTTCTTCAATAATTGTCGGAATGAGGAAAAAATTAGATGCCCGCGTAGATCTTTGAATTCCCTGCCTTCAATAAAAGTTTCAGAAAATCACACAAAGTAGCTTATCCAAAGGTACATGCCCAAACTCCCACTTGTCCCTTGAAGGGACAACAGTCCTTTAGGGGTTAATGTGTTGTGATTGGTGAAAACAAAGTATAAATAACTTGTTGCATTTTGAAAGCAAATTACGTGTGGTCATTTTTTTTAAAACAAATTCTAATTGTAGCATAGATAGCGTCATTAGCTAGAGTAAGAATGTGAAAAGCTGGTTGAGTGTGAAAATGAAGGGTAATTGTCAATGGAGTTAGAAAATAACACCTCAACAATTATCTCTATACCACCTTTAGTCCTTGAAGTCAATCCAATGAGTGGACATCTAAAGTGCAAAAAAAAGTTTTTTTCCCTCATATCCAAAAATTCCAAAAGTCTTTGATCACTCCTATATCAAAAAAACTGTTCTACGTAAAGTTGGGGTTTATTTTTTTGACATAGAAGACCAAGTTAGGTATGTGTGGGAGAATTTTCAAATGAATTGAAAGTGTGAATCATACTTTGTAAAATCTTGCAATGCCGTAAGGTCATGAAATTTGCATATACAATAGGCAAAATTGGAGGATTTATGTAAAATTTAGAAAGCTGAATTAATTATATCCAAATAGTAAAAAACCAAGGAATCTTAGTCTACTGCAACTAGGAAAAAAAGTCAAAAAATTAAATAAAGCATCAAATTTTACAAGGGGCAAAAGGAATGGAAGTTTGGGAGTCCCATACCTATTTGGAAACTAAAACTTTGCACTCATCAATCAAAATTGAATGATTCAAAGCTTCCCACATATGTATAAATCTAAAGAAACAATTTCAAATTTTTTTAAAAATGTGATTTTTAAAAAAGTTTTTGGATTGCCCGCCCTCCCTCATTTTCAGAAATTTATGCATAACTTCTTCAATAAATGTTGGAATGAAGAAAAAATTAGATGTGCACGTACGTCTTTGAATTTCCCACCATCTTCAAAAGTTTCAAAAAATTTATAAAATTTTGTTTAACCATAGGTACATGCCCAAAGTTTCATTTGTCCCCTGAGGGAATAAGAGTTCTTTAGGGGTTAACATGATCTTGCCCCTTGTAGCCATGCCTTTGTGCGCTAATGTCTTGTTCTTTGTCAAATTATATATGTGAGTGATACTTCTTTGCAATATCAAATTCTTCCATGCTTGCTTGCAATATGCACATGAGAATCTTTTAAGAATTGTTGGATTTTTACCAAAATTTTGAATTCATTCCCTCATGAGCGTGTTTCTTTATTGTGCACTAATCAAGCACCCATATCTTGGCTTGTATATGTGCTTCTTATTCTTTATGTGATACTTGGGAGTTGCTCTACTAGGGTCCAAAGTGATGTTTAAGAGCATTTGCACCCTTACTCACCAAAGATTTAACACACGCCAAACTTGGATGGTAAATGCTCTATATGCCTCAATACATATTCATGCCACTCATTCTAGTATGTAAAACAATGGTCCTTGAATTCATTTTAGATACGGAGTTTTATTTAAAATTCCACTTGGTGAGTGATCAAGTGAGTAATTATGAGGCATATTTGATGAGATAGGGTGTGGGACAAAGATTGAGGGCTTGTCAAACATAGATGTAAAATTTCAAAAAATCAACTTGGAAAACAAATGGTACAGATGCTGTAATAGTCTAATAGCATCTCTAACATTGTCCTTTGAGGATTTAACACACTTCACATGTGAATGATGAGTATTACGGGCCCTTCAAAATACTCTCACTACATTCCATCCTAGTGCGCTAAGTAATGACCCTTCAAAATACTCTCACTACATTCCATCCTAGTGCGCTAAGTAATGACCCTTCAAAATACTATTCATTCTATATCTAATTAGCTTTATCCTAAGTTCCCCATAGATGTAATGATTGTAATCTCTTCAGGCATAATTGTAGAGTGTAAAAGCATCTCCTACCACCCGCCAAATGAAGCCCTTAGAAATTAGGTTTGGAGGGGACAAGAGCAACAAGTAGCGCAACAGGGCATGAACTTCTCCTGCAGTCCAGAAGGTTTTAGGGCCTACACTTGTGTTACAACAAATTGCATTGGTACATCTAACTATGCAAAGTGAACAATGCATAAATAGTGCTTAGCAGGGACCGTGAAAGGGGCCTGGAGAAACCTCAAACTTGAAGTGAGAGTGGCTAAACTTCAACAACCTTGCTCCTGCACATCGACGAGTATAATGCTATTGGAGGCTCAATTTGCAAAAACTGTTACAAGTGGAACGATTTGGCGGGCGGCAGGATATGCTCTAAGGCTGGAGATGCTCTGAGGTTTAAACGCTACACTATACAGGAATTATGTTGGAGCGTGCCAAAATAGACACCGCTAAGAAACCAGGCTCCAGTAAGCGACAGTGTGAAAGGAGACTTTTTGGAGCTTCATTCGTCCTTGGTTGTGTCGCCTTTCCCTCACCCCCTCCCAACTCCCAAGCAGGCTTTTGTGAAAGGGCGGAGAGTCTTGTGTGACATGATTTGCATCAAATCGCGGCGAAGGTTGGAGCACGGGATTGCATTCGCCCGGTTGAAATGAGATTCTGGTTGTGAATTTTGTTATCTCGTTTCCACAGACGTGGTGGGGATTGAGTCATGGAGTCGTTAGGTGGGGGCAGTAGCGTAGCAAGCTCAAGCTCCCTCGCCTCTGCTTCGGAACGGTCGGGGTTTTTCCATGGACCGGTGGGAGAGCGATTGCGTCTCAAGCGATTGCACGTTCGAGCAGCGTCCTCGGTCTCCACGCCTCCCGCCGATGAGAAGAAGCCGGTTCTGGGACCCTACACGGGGCGAGATCCGAGCGTCAAGAAGCCCGCGTGGTTGCGGCAGCGGGCGCCGCAAGGGGAGAAGCTGGCCAAGCTCAAGGAGAGTATCACGGCGTTGAAGCTCAACACGGTGTGCGAGGAAGCGCAGTGCCCCAACATCGGCGAGGTGAGCTACTCCTTTCCGCAACAACGCTGGCTAATGATGCGATGAATGGTTAGCAATGCAATGCTTGGAGTGCTTTCTAATGAAATGTGGATTTCAGTGCTGGAATGGCGGTGGAGGAGCAGGAGGTGAAGGAGACGGCATTGCCACCGCCACCATAATGCTTCTGGGCGACACTTGCACTCGCGGATGCCGCTTCTGTGCGGTCGCCACCAATCGCAATCCTGCTCCTGCCGATCCCATGGAACCCGAAAACACCGCCAAGGCAATCGCTAGCTGGGGGTAACATTCCTTAACCCCTCAACGCCCCTGGAATTTTGGAGTATCTCAGAATTTGCTTGAAAGTGAACAAAATGCTGGCATTTTGATCAATCTTATCAATTTTTTTTTGAAATGGGGACCGTAAAAATTCAAAGTAGACATGTTATAGATTGCATACAAAAAGAAATCACAACTATTTCACTTATGGATTGAAAGATTATAATGTTTGATCATAAGGGTGTTAAAATTGTGAAAGTGATTTGAAGTCTTTCTATCCTCTTTTTGCATCTCAAACCTAAAATTGAGGGTACCAAAAAAATATGAGTATGTAAAGTATAACGTGCATAACCCCAATCAATTTATGGCTTCTCAAAATCTATTCTACAATTTTTTTAAATGAATTTTTAATGCAATTTTTTCTCCAAATTCTAATGTACTTGAGGCTCATTTCTAAGAGCCTTCAACACTAGAAAGTGGAGATTTGCAATGGACACCCTTGCACAAAATCTTGAATAAACAAATCATGTTAATTCATTTTCAAGATCAGACTCTTGATGCTGAAATTAGACTTCAACAACAATTTAGATATAATAATAACCACACAAAAAATCTTCAAAAACTTTCGGTATCCGTGAACAAAATTCAGAGGGGCGAAATAAACGCCCCTCGGGCGTTCAGGGGTTAATCCCTCCAAAACCCTCCAATGCATTGCTGAATTGCAAATGGTGGGATCACGTCCGAGGATTGTATGATTTGACCCTTTTAAGCTCTTCAATGTGTTTTGCAAAATTTGAACCGTTGGATGTGTTGTGTGGGCGGACTTTGCAGGGTAGGCTATGTAGTGTTGACCAGTGTGGACAGAGATGACATGCCTGATGGTGGAAGTGACCATTTTGCTCGGACGGTGAAAACCCTTAAGGTGAGCTTCTTCGTTTCCTTTCTCCATGTGCTCAAGCGAAATGCTACTTAGGGTTTAATACCGTAGTGTGACATGCCTGTCGTTTTTTATCAATTGCTTAATGTCAAAGTTCAATTATTGTAAAAGGTTAAGAAGCAAATACTGAAATTTGTGAAAAATCAGTAAGAGCTGTGTCAAAAACTTCAATAATAAAAGTTTAGTACCTTGAAATAAATGAAACACCACCTTGAACAATTAACAACACAATTAAAACGTGTTACACACAACCCACTTCCATTATTGCATATGATTAGTAAACAACACAGACTACATTACTTTAACCGTTTCCACT
This sequence comes from Ulota crispa, assembly GCA_963920765.1. NCBI lineage: Eukaryota > Viridiplantae > Streptophyta > Bryopsida > Orthotrichales > Orthotrichaceae > Ulota > Ulota crispa. Next base: position 8,333,910 of record OY987243.1, read on the forward strand.
TTTATGATCCTCTTCAATTTGAAAGGAAATGATATTTTGTTCACAATGAATATATATGTATATGACGATTGGTGAAATACTTACATGTTTACAAAATCAAAATCATCTTTAATCCCTATAATGGTAAACTATTCACGTTGGGTGACAAAATTAATTTTTTTGTCTTTGAAATGACGAAGGCTATGTCACACTACGGTAGACTTTTGGTAGAATTTAACTTTTAGATGATTTTTGACATCAATCGATGTGCAATGGGGCGGATGGCAATTACGTTGGTGACTTAAGCACCTTGCAAGGTGGTGTACATAGGTGTTCATAGGGAGACCTTTCAATGACTTCCATCATGTTTTTCCTATGTTGTCTAAAATTTGTTGAAACTATTTAGTTTTACTGAAAACCAAGTTATTTCCGTTAGTGTATCCCACTGTCCCTGCAACTGACTTTTACACTGTTACCCTCTTGAAACCGTACTGTTTTTCAAATGTTTAGTAGGAGATTATGTTGGATTGCGTTTCCGTGAGGAGCATCAACGGGTTGGGTGTGTGGGCTGGGTTTGCAGGCATTAAAGCCGGAAATATTAGTGGAGTGCCTAGTGTCTGATTTTAGAGGTGACCTGGATGCTGTCCACCATCTCGCGAGTTCTGGATTGGATGTCTTCGCTCATAACATTGAAACGGTGAGGCGTTTGCAACGGGTTGTTCGAGATCCACGGGCTAAGTAAGTTGTTTCACGTGCAGTTTTCAGTGATTGCAAGGTGTTCTTTTCTTGAATTCCATGCAACGTGCTGTGATACTCTTTGGAATTTACTGTTTTATGTATGGCAGGTATGACCAGAGCATGGCAGTGTTGAAGCATGCTAAGACCGTGAAGGGAATGGTGACCAAGTGTTCAATCATGTTAGGCTTGGGCGAGCGTGACGAAGAAATAGAACAAACCATGCTGGATCTCCGTGCTATTGGAGTGGACATTTTCACTTTAGGCCAGTATCTGCAGGTGAGGCGATGCAAGCTCAATCATTTTACTTGCATACTGTTCTGATAAATATTCTGATAGTTTGCTGGTACTGTGCATATCGAAGCAACATCCTTAACCTAACCTTGTTTTTTCATTTGACCTCGGCAGCCGACACCTCTCCACCTTACTGTAAAGGAATACGTGCCACCTGCGAAATTTGAATATTGGAGGCAGTATGGCGAATCTATAGGTTTCAGATACGTTGCAAGCGGCCCTCTGGTAAGTTCTTTGGTAACCTCGATAAGTATTTCATGTATTCTAGGTATACTACTTGCAGTGTGTATATTTCTTCTTTCTATAACATGGGTTTACCCTCTGCAGGTCCGATCTTCCTATCGAGCTGGAGAATTCTTCATTGAAAGTATGATTCGAGAGGAACGGATGAACGCGGGACTGTAATTTAATGTTAATGGTAGATATTGCTAGAACACGTCATGAAGCATATGGCAATCACGGGAATCTCGAGTTTCGAAAATATTCGAATATAGATGGAATACTTTAGGAGAGGCTTTTTGGTATTACTTTGGTGTCCATGACCAGGTGATTTCCAAGCTGTACCACAATTGTTGTGAGTGCATTTGAATGTCATTGAATTGACTATTACCCCTCACTTACTGATGCCTTAGAATTAATTTTAGCAACATTGGCAGGTGCAGGCAGCAACTGCAATTTAGTTGTGTTTTTTTTCTCCAGATGGTGGGTGCACAGGTCAATTTTTTGCATATACGTAATTCCTAGAATTTGAATGAATTCATTATTTACTTCAGCTAACATTATTTTTAGCGAAAATATTAAAAATGCCCCTCAATCATTTTGAAATATCAAATATACCCCTGTATTATTTGCAATATAAAAAATACCTTCTACTTCCGCATGACCAAAGCCGATTTTGTAAAACCGTGCGAGTGTAACAAATATAACCTGTGTACCCAATGCAACATCGTACATATATGCTTGTAGAGGCCTTGAGTCTTCGTTTCTGTGACAAGCTCACTTTCATTACTGATCATTTCTAGTGGTTCCGATGATGTTGCAACTAAACCTAAGGTCCGTTCCTGTGAAGAAACACACTGCACCACTAAATTCAAAACTCATACTGTCGTAACTCCTTGAAATCTTATCAAGAATTCCAAAGATTTATTCCCATATTTTTGAAACTGGCTTGCAGAGCTGTGGAGTGAAATTTCACCATTGTAACGACTATGATGATCTCTTCACGCGGTGCAGCTTTGGAATCTTCCAACCTGCAATATCTTAGGTCATAACTTGATCGTAGCCATAGCGAACTTGGAAAATTTCTAAAACAGCAAGTGTAAGTTATATCAAGGTCGTATCTGATGTACTGTACACTGAGTTTTGTTGCAACTTGTGGATAGAAAAGAGTGCCAGTATGCAGAGTGCAGGCTTGCTTATCATAGTAAGAGACGACTCTCAAATACCAAACAAAACTCTATACTTCAGCTTTATGTTGGTGTTTTTGAGAGTGCTAAAATTGTGACATTAGAGTACAGGGAGCTCTAAACATTAGGACTTATGTAAATAGATTTTAGGTTATAGATGGGGGCTGAAAAAGTGCCAATCTAACATGATTTTAAGTTTAGAATACTTTGTTTTTTGTCAAATGTTGGAAATTGGCAACAAACAAGTTAAGCATGAAATTAAAACATGCACGTGATTTTTTACAAGGATAATTAGATATTAGGTGTCATCTATAATGTGAAAAGGATGATTAGAGATTTTTTTTGTTTTGAAACATGCCTTTCTTTGATGCTTGACTCATAATTCAAACCTCAATGTTAATTTCTTTTGTTTATTTGATTTCTTCTACCATTGAAAGGACCTGGTTTTTTTAGGTTTCTTGAGTGTTAAATTGTTTATTTGTTAATTAATTTCTTCTTAATGCTTATTTGCTTTATAGATAAAAGAAATTTGCACGGTTGAAATCGATGTCCATGTAGCTTAGTCTTAAGCTTAGTCAATAAGCTTAGGGCTATCCTTGATAAGTACTATTAATATAACAAGTTTGAGAGCTTCACCAAACATGAGTATATATTTTGTATTATCATAATCAGTGCTTTAATGGAATCTTGCAAGCATTGATCAGATAGCCAGCTTTTGAGATGAACAAAATTATTCCTTTTAACTCTTTAAGGACTGGTCGACTTGTTTGTGGTCGATTTTGACTTTTTTCAGTTTTAGAAAGAGCATGTCAAGGAATTTGATGACGTGGCAAAGGGGACGGGTTTGGGGAATTGGAAAGTGAAGAGTTTAGGACAATAACCATGCCAATTTGAGGTGGCATGTGGCTAGAGGGTTGAAAGAACTAAAAGAGTACCGGTTGAAAATACACCAATAAATGCAAAAAGATGACCATAACAACCAAAGAGTGAGCATAATTCATGATGCATAACACTAAATCTTGCAAGATACTTCCATTTGTACGGTTAGATTTGTTGTAGACATCTGTATTCAAAAGTTTGGAAATTTCCCTCAAATGGCCATACAAAGGATTGCCCACCCCCCCAAATCAACTGCGGTCCTTAAAGGGTTAAATTGTAGACATTGAAATACCAACACTTAATTGACTATTTTAAACGTAATTATGCCTTTACGTGAAAGCAACTATACACACATTCTTATTCTAACTTACATGAGGTAGTAGCACCCATAACTGTCAAATTAAGGGTTTTTTACATGATGATTATTAAAAAACTTCTAGCAAATTATAGGATCCTATTAGCAAGAGAAAAATGGTGAGTTTGCACTTTTGAATGTATTATTTGGATATTGTGAGAACAAGTTGTGAATTTTTAAAGAGCTGACTGTAGTTGCACCTAATATCAACACTAAGGTTTCAAGTTCACATGTTGTACATCTTTGTAATTACATCTATTCACTTCCACAGATTCTCCAAGATTTTAGAGGTGATGACTATGGGTATAGTGATGGTTATGGGTGTTGCTACCTTAGAGCATTAAGTTGGTTTAAGGTACACCTCTCAGTAGCATTTAAGAAATTCATGATTAGAAAGTACAATACTCAAGAAAAAATGTTATCATGCATCGGAATCATGAGATTTAACCCGTAAAGGACCAAGAATGTTTTTTGAAAAAAATCTCAGAATCTGCCAACTTTTATTGCATTGCCCAAAATTGAAAATAAAAACCTTTTTTCTCAATTCTAACCATACAAAAGTGTGTCAAATAGAAAAGTTAATGTGTACAAAAAAATTCAGCCCATTTGACATTGAGGATTGTAAGATTATAATGTTTGAAGTGAGGAAAATAGCTTTTATTCATTCATGCAAAACAAGGTCAGCAGAGTTTGAGCCTTTTTAGAGTAAAATTTTTGCTCTACACAAATTTGAGCTTTTTGACCATTCACAAATATATGATGTTAGGTTCACTCATGAAATTTTTTAGATGCAAAGATAGAATCTAGCTTATTCTAAATCACGTTAAGTGAATTGGCAATACATTAGTCATTCTTTCATGATTTCTTGTGCAAAGAGGAAGTCTTTTATTATGAAATCTGAATAGTGAAAAGTTAGAGACAATCATTTGGAATATGTGAAAAAAGTTTCAAGAGTTTTGGATTTATGGATTGAAAGATAATAGAACCTAAAGTTAGAGGAATTTTTTTTTTCTTGAAACTACCCAAATGTAGTTAACAAAGTTTGACTCCCTTCTAAATGTGATGTGAGAGTTCGATTATTATTATTATTTTTGACAATTGTACATTATGTTTTTTTAGTTACATAATTGCCAAATTTCAAAAGTTAATGAGAGTTTTAGCTTAAGATTCTCCAAAGATGCCCAAGCTGCCCAAATTCTTTTAAGTAACATAACTTTTGAACCGAGCATCCGATTGGGGGAAAAATTACATCTTCACTTACGGGATACATATTTGCACCTTGTGTAACAATTTTGAGAACATCCAATAAAAATTAACTTCATATGACCCTACCCGAGTTCTCAAGTGACTGTTGAACAGCCACTTGGTCTTTGGTCCTTTAGGGATTAAGACAAAAACCCAAATGAAATCAATACAATATGATTATTTCACCTTAATCCATCCTAAAATTGTCCAAGGTCCATATTATTGAGATAATCGTGAACAAATGATTATTTGATTTTATATCTTTTCAATTATTAAAATTTAGCTAGTTATTTGGTCATTTCCAAGCCGCGTGTTTTCTTTTGTTTGCCAGAAAACACGTGTCGACAAGATATTTGAGAAAAATTAGAGGGACCGATTGGGAGTGGCAGATATCTGTCAGTTTTTCGCCAAATTGGCTCCAATTCGCCAAAAAAAAATGCCCTAATTCCAAGTTCTAAGGGCATTTGCACCTGTCCTGGCCTGCAACTCCAGCAGAATTAGTGTTTTGCCTGGCCGGGAAAGCTAGAGACGGCAATTTGCCTCAAACTCCACACCGGTCCGTGATTCCAAACACCTGTAACCAGGAAGCGACAAGAATAAGGAAGTAGCGAGGAAATGGCAGATGAGGAAGCGATACACTGAAAGAGGAAACGACAAAAGCGATGCCGGGTTCGAAAGCAGAGCGGCAAACGGAGCCAAAATGCCGTGCCCGATTATCGCGACGCCGGCTTCAGCAAAAGGCCTGGGGCTTTACCGCGCTGCTGAGGACAGAAAAATGCCCCGACCATCGCGAGAACGGCGTTTCCCCGTTGCCGGCCAGCATTTGAAGGACGGGTAAAGATGCCCTAATAGCTCACTTTCTATCAAACATCAGTGAAAGACGTGCTGACATGGCTGTCGACATGGACCCCATTCTGTGGCTCACTCCTGGCCTCTCCTTGAACCCCAGGCCCTCGTACCCCGCCCACTACTGACGGCCCGGATCCCCCGATCCCAGATCTAACGGCTACTATAGCACGACGTGGCCTCGTCGCAAACCCCCGCGCTCTCTGACCCCCTGTGGTCGGGTCTCGCAATTCGGCACGGCAACTGACACGCCGAATCGGGTTCCTCGCCTTGATTGTGCACAATCACGAATCGGGTAACTACTGAATTTGGACCATCGCTCGCATGGAGCATTGAGCCCGCGCCTGGAAATTTGGGGGATTCACAAGTGGAAGGGTTCGCTCGCGATGGCAGCTGCAGGAGCGTTGGAACTTCGAGCCACAGCGGGAATCCTCGGGAGTGCACTCTCGTCGTCGTCGTCGTCGTCGTCGTCGTCGCAGTCGCAGTTCTTGAGCTCGCATCCCAGCTCCTGGCTTGTGAACAACGGCTCCAGGCGAAGAGACCGCTTGAGTGGGCATGGCCTTGCAGGGAGGATTCGAGCCGTGGCCACGCGTGACCCGCCTCGCCCTGTTGCCAACGGTAGCAGCAATGGCAGCACCACTGGTGTCGCAAACGGCGCTGCAAATGGTGTCGCGAATGGTGCTGCGAATGGTTCTGCCACTCGTGGTCGCTCTATGGTAAATCGCCTTTGAATTTGTGCCAATTCAAGCTCCTCAATGCGCTTCTGGCATTCATTTGACATCAGTATTTATCGCTTGTATCGGGAGGTTAAAAAACCCCGTCTGCACTAATTGTGAACACCGAGAAAACCGGACTAATTTTCATGACCAACGTGAAAAAACATGAATCAGATAGGGTTAAGTTTTATACCACCAGAATTAATGAATGTTTTTGCACAATCTCGTCCAAAAACAATACTATATGAGGCTAGAGAAATCCTGCCAAGTTTGGGCCTCTGGGTCCTTAACCAGGGTTTTATTGAGTTCGAAATTTAGGTATTCTCTTCTTAGAAACCAAAGACGAGGAAGTTGAACTGAAGTGCCACGTTTTCTGTCACAATCCGGAACTAGTAATATACATTTGCATGAGGTGAGGATGTTGCTTCAACTGCACGTAAAAATCACAGATTATGTAAGGTTTATGATGGTAATGGTGTGGAGAGATAAAGCTGAAGGAGGTGTTTTTGGCTTTGCCAGAAGGAGATGTCGCAGGAGATGAAAAGGATTCGGGCCCAAATGGAAGAAGACGAGCAAGTTGTCTCTCTGATGCGCGGTCTCCGTGGCCAGAATCTTTCGGATGAGCTTTTCGCTTCCGCTAACACGCGGATGCGGCTTGTTGAGGTGAGCTATTTTGCACGTCTTTTACCAGGTTTTTCAGTATAATTAGATTGATCTTAGATGACAGAGTGAATTGTATCTTGTCCATGATTCACAGGAATGTTTTTATATGATCATTCTGACCTTCCCATGCATAATTGGAAACCTTTTCTTTATGGTGTAACCTAGTAGTAGGGTGTTTGCATTCCCTGAGAGGACAGGGGTGCATGGGTTTGCGATTTGTGAAGAAGAGTACTTAACGAATTATTGCTTTGGAGATGCAGGTGGATGAAGTGGAGGGTGAGGAAGGCCTGCCTCAAGTGTATGACCCCGTCACCATTTCGGCGTACTGGGGAAAGCGACCTGGATCTGTTGCCACTCGCATTGCTCAACTGCTCGGCGTGGCGGGCGGGTTTCTATCACGAATTGGTTGGGACATTATCACGAAGAAAGTGAAGCAGGTACGCACCTGCGTTTTGGGCGTCATCAAGCTTAAGAACGTTGTCTCAAGGCTGAAAAACTCAGGAGCAGATGACTATGAGTAAACATTAAAAATCTAGGTAAAAAAATTGTCCGGTAGTCAGTTTCTCAATTTCTAGTCCGCCCAGCAGCTCCTGCCTGGAGAGTCATGTTAAAGAAAAACCAGAACCTCGTAAAGGGTGTCTTTGTCACTCCAATGACCAAATTCAGATGTTTTCTTAGACTTTCAGGCAGTCCGTCTCCGAGTTTGTGTGAACATGGCATGAGGCAGGGGTTTATTCAGTGGAACTCAAAGGAGAATAATGACATGTTTTTCAAACATTTGCTGTTGGCAGAATGAAGTGAAGCGAGCTATTGAGCTGAGGGACATAGTGACATCGCTTGGTCCCGCTTACATTAAGCTTGGGCAAGCACTTAGCATTCGGCCTGACATCCTTTCACCTTCTGCCATGACTGAGCTGCAAAAGCTCTGCGACAAGGTAATAGGTTACAGTCATTCTGCTCTTTTGTGGTCTCTCAAAGCTGAATAATTTTTTTATCAAGAGTTTCGATTGAAACCTCATCTGGTAACGTGCAGGTCCCTTCATTTCCGAATGATGTAGCTATGGCTCTTATTGAAACTGAGTTGGGAAAACCCTGGCAAGAAGTCTACTCGGAGCTCACCGAATCCCCAATTGCAGCAGGTACTTCGTTTCGTACTCTGGCACATTTTTTAGTGCTGTTCATGTCCTTTGTTATGTGACAATTCTTTAGGAGATTAGCTAACGTAGTGAATTTGATCAGCCTCACTGGGTCAAGTATACAAGGGGACACTCATCGAGACGGGTGAGACTGTGGCCGTGAAGGTGCAGCGACCATACGTACTGGAGACCGTAACAATTGATCTCTTTATCATTCGTCGCCTGGGTGTTGCTCTTCGCAGATTTCCTCAGGCATGTGACCTTAGACTCTCACTCCATTTTTGTCATGTTTTCTGAATTCTTAAGTGGTGATTTATGTGTTATTTCAGAACATAAATCGAGGTTGTATTCGTCACTTTTGTGAAGCTGCTAACTGTTAAAAGCAAATGTTTGCCAGAGGACTGCAGATAGCTACGGACATTGTAGGGCTTGTTGATGAGTGGGCAGCCCGGTTTTTTGAGGAGTTGGACTACATACACGAAGGCCAAAACGGGACTAGATTTGCTGAACAGATGCGAATTGACCTTCCTCAGGTTTCGGACTACTCTCTGCACTTATCCAAATTATTGTTGATTGATTTACTGTAAAGAATTTACTTGTATTTCTATGTGCCCTTACATTGTGATTTTCTTTGCTAGGTTGTTGTGCCAAGGACGTTTCCGAAATATACTTCACGGCGAGTCTTAACTACCAGTTGGATAGAAGGAGAAAAACTTTCGCAAAGCACCGCAGACGATGTAGGAGATCTAGTGAATATTGGGGTCATCTGTTACCTGAAACAGGTGGTTACACACCTTGAGCTTCCTATATCTATTCAAATTGTGTTTCGGGTCTTATTGGTGACATTCATGAACGCTATACTAACTTTTCTTGTGTTTCGTGGATGAAGCTCTTGGACACCGGACTCTTTCATGCAGATCCACATCCTGGCAATCTGATCCGCACACCGGAGGGGAAATTGGCTATTCTAGATTTTGGTAATCTTACCTCTTTCATTTGCCTTGACTTAATGCATTCGGACTTTCAACAAGATTGTGCCTATGAAGTCGACCATGTTGTGTGACCATTTCTTTTTGCCCATTGTTTGCTGTATAGGCCTTATGACTCAAATCACTGATAATCAGAAGTACGGAATGATTGAAGCCATATCCCACTTGATTCATAGAGATTATGAGGCCATTGTAGCAGATTTTGTCCTTCTAGATTTCATTCCCGAAGGCGTGAATTTGGCTCCTATAATGCCGGTGCTTGCAAAAGTGTTTGATCAAGCCCTAGAAGGTGGAGGTGCAAAGAACATTAATTTCCAAGACCTAGCTGCAGACTTGGCTCAAATCACTTTTGATTACCCTTTCCGAATCCCGCCTTACTTTGCTCTTATTATTCGTGCTATCGGTGTACTTGAAGGAATTGCTTTAGTTGGCAACTCAGATTTTGCTATTGTTGATGAGGCTTACCCATACATTGCCCAAGTAAGTCATTTTCTCCTGGTCATGTATATGCATACTTTTTCCTTGATTGTTCCAGAAGCCATTGAACTAAATTCACAAAACGGGAATCGGTATGTCTTTTGTTATAACTGTACTTCGTACTTGCACAATAACATAGAATGATTGATGAGTTCTCTTATATATCTTGATAGTTATTAGTTAATATGTACCGTGATGACTTAAGAATGATTTTTTCTTTAATATTAGAATCATTCTATAACGGTGTTGACCACTCTCCCTTTCCACTGTAGCTTCATTGTGGATGGAAGTACCTCTACCTGCATGTAATGGTTATTGCTATTATGAAAAAATTTCCACACATGAGATGCTGAGAAATGTACTTTACATGCAGAGGTTATTGACGGACCCTTCTCCTAGATTGAGGGAGGCGTTGCGTTACACCATCTATGGACGAAACTCAAACTTCGACGCAGAAAGGTTCATTGACGTAATGGAAGCATTTGAGTCGTTTACAGTAGCAGCAAAGAGCGGTGGAGGTGAGGAACTGCAAGGAAAACGTGCCTTTTCAGGTGCAGTTTCTGGAAAATCCCCTGCTGCAGGAGGCTCTCTAGCTCAGCAACAACAAAGTGGTGTGCAAACTCGGGCTGCCTTAAGCTTTCTGATTTCAGAACAGGGCGAGTTTTTCCGAGACTTCATATTGGACGAGGTATCTACAAAATCCTACCTTTACACTCTGTAGTTTTGCTATTGCCACGTAGCCTTGTCAACTGGTTTCAGAACCAAATTACAGCAATATCTCTAGAGCTGGTTTCCTGTAATCTAAAGAATCGCTAATATTTTGTTACGTTCGAGACCTTTTGAAATACCTACATGAAAGAAAATCTGGTTATGGACTGCGAGACTAAAGTGCTTTGGGTGTTGTGTTTCTTTTATTGCAGGTTGTGAAGGGAATTGATGCTGTGACACGGGAGGAATTGGCTAAAGTAGTGTTATCCCTGGGCCTTCAAAGACTTGATCCCTTCATAAATTCCTTGCTTCCACCTGCTTTTCGGAAACCAGTGTCAGTGGTACCTATTGTCACTAGTGACGATGAGGTAGTGCTTAGCAACATGCGACGGATATTGGCATTCCTTTCAGCTGGCTCTCCTGCAGCACGGTCTGTTTCAACACGGGTATGTAGAAGAGTTCATCCATTTTTTGTATTTTAAAGGGAATTTTTTGGAGAGTAACTGTGTCTTATAATAGCAACACTGCAGCTTGTTCTGATAATGCTTTAACATTTTCAAAAAATCCAGTGTCCTTTGTCAGTGCAGTAGCTTGGCAGCAAAGATTGAAAGGGGGCGTAATGACTAAAGAATGCTGTATATGATGTCCTTGAGTATCCGTTTTGCTAATATTTTTTATGCTTTTTTGCAGGGAGATGTGAACATCTCAGAGATGGTGAGAGATTTGATGCCTGTTCTTCCAGATGTAGCCAGAAGCGTTCTTCCGGAACTCGTCAACCGACTCTCAACTCGCGTTGCAGCTCGCACACTTCGTGAAATATTTCTGTAGTAGATAGTCCTTTTATGAAGTTCTCTTAACCCCCATTGTTAGAGTATCTTAGCTTGGGCCATTACGAGTTTGCCCTGGATACCGTTGTATTAGTCTCGTTTGGTACGAGAGCAATTACAGACCACAATTTGTATATCAGTAGATTAGCGAGAAATTGTAGGAGCTTGCCAAGCAGAAATCTCATGTGCTACTGGGTATTTCCAGAACTGTATTTTTACCGCTATTTGTGCAGGATACAGCTTTGCTGTGAAAAGGTTCTACTCTCATAACATTCTGTAGCACTAGTAAAGGCTGCCCTCCCTCCAAGAGAATGGTGTAGAATATTCCACACCATTTCATCCATTGAATGGAATGGTGTGGGATATTCCACACCATTCTTTAGCTATGGGGACACTTGCCTGCATTTGCAAGAGAGTTTATGAAAGGGAGGCTCAGTCCAATGCACATACGTCGATGTGGGGCCCTACCATGTCAGATTTAAAATTTAAAAAAAAAAAACTTTTTTTTTTTTTTTTTTTTTTTTTTTCTGTCAGATGAAATTCGTGGATGCTACATGAAGAGAGGGAAAGGCAGTCTCTCTTCAGGCTACTGAATGTTATGCTGTATTTTGTTCTTTTTTGTTTTTTGTATAAATGTTTCGACCAAGTGAAGTTTAGTATTTCTTGAATGAGAACCATCCTTCTTCCACGAATGGGTAGTATTATTGTTTTGTGTTTTAATTTGAATGTTCTTGTTGGTTTGGCCCATTTTCATGTGTACTTAGACTCCAAGTTTCATTGTATGGGTAGAACTCGTCATGAATAAAGGAAATAGAAATGTTCTGTGCATATTTTTTATGATCAAAATGACACCCTATAAATTTTTCTTTTAACATCACCAAAATTTACTCACAATGCAACTTATAGTCTTTCAAAATGTTTCATTAGATTTTACATTGGTTGTCAAATTATATCTTTGCCAATTGAATTTACATTTGTGTAGTTTGTTACTATTTTTTTCTAATTTATTAAGGGAATTGATATATGCACACCGGGGGTTGATATTTGCACACCCCTAGGGGTAAGTTTTAGATTTCTACCATCATGCAGCTAAATTTGAGAATTTTGAGTTCAGATTTGGACTTAGAGACCATGATTTAGTCTAAAACCACAAAAAAAGTTGCAATTCAACAACACCCAATGAAAAAGTTTAGTTAGCTAGGAGAAAAGGTGTTATTTTTACTTTTGTTTGTAAAAAAATAAGCTTTTTCATTGGGTGTTGTTGAGTTGTAACTTTTTTTTACAGTTCTAAATAAAATCGTGGTCTCTAAGTCCAAAACTGAATTCAAAATTCTCAAATTTAGCTTCATGGTGGTAGAAATCTAAAATTTATCCCTAAGGGGTGTGCAAATAACAACTCTGGTGTGCATATATCAATTCCCTTTATTAATAAACTAGTGGGCCCGTGTACCTGCCATTCTAGCAGAGGGCCATCACGGGAGGAGGTCCTTGCAAAAAAATAACATGAAATTTGATCAGCATTCTCAATTTTTGTCCCATCCCATGCCCATGGCCCCCCATCCAATGCCGGCTAGTAAGGCAAAAAATTTAGTTACAAAAAATTTGATTATTAATTAGTTTTTCAACCGCCTTACATTCTATTATTTTGACACTCAAACTACCAAACTAACATAACCAAGCCTATTATAGAAATAAGACAAAAATCAGTTGCCAAAAGAGTTGATATACCACCATTAGAAGGAAATTGGGGCTAGAATAGGGCCCTTTACTTAACAAGGAAGGAGGTTAAAGGGTGCTTGAGTATGTCTTAGTGGCATGTTTAGAAGTGGTGTAAATATGGTTGAAACCGCATCATGAGTCCAAAAAAGGATGATGACTATCTAGGTGGCACTTCTAGGGTGATGATGACTATCAAGGCAGTGCTTCTAGGGCAATGACCACTACCAACATGGCAACACAATAGACCTTGTTGGCACAAAATTCAATCATGAAATCATGAACTCTTGCCTTAGAATTCAGATGTGGCAAACAAAAAGTGGTGTGAGTTGTCATGTTGGCAGGGTGCCAATTTGTAGCTCAAGTACAAAGGTAACTCTGAAACTCTGCTTTTACAGCGCTAGAAGAGCAAGGCAATTAGTGTGGTGTGAACTTGTGCACATGATGGTGAATCCTAGTGTCAATGGTGTGAGGGCTGCGAGGAAGTATGAGCCACATGCTTTGTTGGATCCAAAGTTTGCTCCTATTATTAGGAGGGGTGTACCTTTGCATATACAGTGCTCTAACAAGGAGTTTCTAGCCAAACATTTGGTAGGGTGTAAGAATATTGACCTTTGGATAGATGGGTCATTGTATCATGTTGATCCTGTTATTGGTGTCTCACCTTGGTTTAGAAACTTAAAAGGGTTGCTTGAATTTTGCTACCATGGAGAAAATGAGTTGTTGGGGTATACAAAACTGCTAGAAGATTTATCCACTGGAGAAATTGAGCAGTTTTGGTTAAATTGTTTTTATTTATTATTTGATTTGCGTTTTTTATTTTAGATGTAATCATTTAACAATAGTATTATTATGGGAATTGATATTTGCACACCTAGGTTTTGATATATGCACACTGGGGGTGGGGGGTAAATTTTAGATATTTACCATCAACATATTGAATTTGGAAAACTTGAATTTTAGTTTTGGATTTAGAGACCTTGATTTAGTCTAGAACCACAAAGGAGGTTACAATTAACACCTAGTGGAAAAGCTTAGTTAGGGGGCAAATTATTACTTTTACCATTGTTTACAAAAAAACTAAGCTTTTCCACTAGGCGTTGTTTTATTGTAACCTCCTTGGTAATTCTAAACTAAACCAAGGTCTCTAAATCCAAATTTGAATTTAAATTTTTGAAATTCAGCTTATTGATGGTAAATATCTAAGATTTACCCCTCCCTGATGTGCATATATCAAACCTCGGGTGTGCACATATCAATTCCCATTACAATTCATAAAAACTCTTTTTCACTATCAATAAAAGCAATGTTATAACTTACTAAAATGCTTCTAAGGCAAACAAATATTTTTAGTTTTTTAGAATTTTTTGCTAACTTTAAAATGAAACTAATTCAAAGATATATTATTAAAAGTATTTATGTAAAATTAATCATCAGCAATCCCAAATATGATTGTCACTTTTAGCTCAAGTGGCTAAAAATATTGCTAAAAAGCAAAAAAATCAAATTTAAGACTGTAAAGTTCACAAGTTTTTTATTTGCATAATTTTTTTGGAAGCAATTTTGCAAAATTTAACTAGTTTAAAGATCACTGGTAATCAAGTACCTAGAAAACTAAAAAAACTAATTCATTTGGAATAATTATATTAAATTTTTAGAGTAAACTGTAATGGTTTAGGGCAATTTTGAATGTAAACATAGTGAATCTAGCCGCTATGCTTACAACATGTACATCTACATTTTGAAGTCCTCATCCACTCACAATCACGATGAATGTACAGTACTTGTACAACACTCAATCAAGAGCATGGACACCCTTGTCCATCCAAAGTAACTTTGGTGTCACAATACAAGTAAAATGTGCATTGTCGAGTAGCACAAGCAAACACTCCTTGATTGGCTGGAAGGCTACAAGAGGATCTAAATTCATGAGTGAGAAACTCATAGTTGCATAATGGCAGCATTGGCCTTACTTATTGGCGCTCATGTGGCATGTCCCATGCTGACATCAAATCAAGTACTCCATGGTACTTACCTTAACAGATTGTTTAAAAGACAAGGCCCTATTATAGCCCCAGTTTCCTTCTAATGTCATACATTAACCCTTGTAAACTGAAGAAAACAAACCACAGCACTGGGACATGTGCGCGGACTAAACAATGAATGACGTCAACCTTCACTGGCGTGGCTTTGCCATCCCTTGTCCCCTTTCACAATCGTCCTCCTAGGTTTGAGCTCCAATTGTTTAATCTCTTTTTTGAGTTCTTTAAGCTAACTGACAATTCTAGATATTGTTTACTTGTTTGCTTGCTCTTGAGTCACTTATTTCTTTGCGGTCTTTATGTAGTTTAGCTAAACAATTTGGATATTGTTCTTACGTGTGTTTGCTAGCTCTTGAGTGCCTGCTTGAGGGATCCTTGCCAGTAATAGTAATTCTATTGTGTAAAGCAAGTGATTTAGAGTGTCCTGACACATCAAGGTGTGATTGTGCATTGGAGGTTGGTATGGTTTTGGTTTCACTTTGCTTCTTACTTACTTGCAGGGTTTTGGATACTGGATCTTTCATCTTTTGGTGTTTGTTCAAGTTTGGTTGTTTAGTTTCAGTTGTGAGGAGCTTGTATAGCTTGTTCCACGCATTTGACAGATCCTAACGAGTGTGTTTTTTTTATTGTGGTGTGCCTAATTGTTCTTTTGGTGTAGATAGTTGTTGCAAATGATTGAAGTTGTTCTTGGGCACAGTTAGCAATGGATGAGTCCAAGGAACCACTGAGAAATGGAGAGGAAGGAAATACACCAAGAGGACTAGACGTTGATTGGGTTGCAATAGGGATTGGATTAAGTTTTGTAGGATATTGCTATTGCATTTTCAAGGAAGTAAGCAAGGAGGTTAGAAAGATGTTTAGAGAGGCATTTGATGAGGGAATTAGAGAAGGATTCAAGACGCAAGGTGAAGAATGGAGAAGTGGATTGACAGAATTTGAGGCAGATCCCCAAAGCCTAGAAGTGGAATTCCATGGACGTCACATAATGACTGTTCATTTCAAGAAAAATCATGGCCAAAGTATCCAAAAGGGACAATGATGGTGATGGCAACATTGGCATCAAATTCTCCGTCCTCGTCACGGTATGAAGTGTTGAGAGTGTTTGGGAAATATTTGAGATTTTTTGGTAGATTTCCTTCAATTCTTGTATTGAACTAGTTTATCAAGGAGCTCTTTCAATTATTTTTTCTCTATTTCATACTAGTAAATTTTTTAAAGATTCTTGACTTGTTTTTATTCAAAGTTTGTAAATTGTGAGCTGTTTTTTCTCATTTCAATCAGCTAGCATTGAACTAGTGGTCAATTCTTCTTGGAACTTGGTAGGGAGCACACATGAGCGCTCCAATGTTTGGCTTGTCTCTCTACGGATTTTTTTAAGTGAAAAGCCTTTTTTTACAAGACTTGTGCTATGTATAACCAGCCTCTTGCAAGGTGATATAGTGCCTTAGGATTCCAAGACTACAAGTACACTAGGATATACTCTTGCTTTCCATCCATATATCCACACACATATATGCACGTAAATATACATACTAAGAATCTTGCTTTTTTAATATAACACACTATCATGTAATAATTTTGATTTGTTCATTCTATTACACCCTTGAAGTGGGAATTAACCATCCTCAACTTGCAAGCCACTTTTAAAACTATCAAAAAAGCTCACATAGTTTTCTTTTTGACTCTTCAATTTCAAATTCTAGGATTTTCACACTAAAATGTTGAAAACATGTAAAACAAAAAAAAAAAAAAACACAACTTCTTGGTAGTTTTAGGGACTATCAAATCATATTTTGGTTCAATAGAGTGGTTTTTGACCTATAGAGTAAAATTGCTCAACAATTGGGAAATAGTTCTTGAAGAATGCTTGTGGTCACAAGAATTTTGCATCCAACCAAAAAAATAACAATGGAATTGGGTTTGTGAGTTGATAAATAATGGTGTTTATACATTATGGCCTCAAAATATATATCGGTCAAAGATGGATCAAAGCAACAACTTAATACATCAAACATCCAAGAAGAATGCCAAATTTTAATTGTGCTATCCTACAAAAATCAAATTGCTTAAGAAATATGCTTGTATTGTTTCTATGTATGATAGTAGTATAATTGTAGTATTTGAAGATCTATTAAAATGGTGATATCATTTTGTCTTAAAAAATTGTCATTGTACATTTAAGGCCATTCCTTGATTGTTTTCACCAATTGGATTTTCCACAACAATTATCAAATTTATTGTAGAACTATTTCCAGGTAGCAAATAAAGTGGGTTATTTGACCCTTTTTGTCCACTTAATTGCACCTTGTGATTGCTATTTTATTCATTTTATATGAAACTAGTCTTATTGAAAAGGAAGGAAACCTTGCTTTCTAGAAATATAAGGCTCTTCTCAAGCAAAGCTTGTATGAAGCAGTGACATCCAAAAGCACACAAATATGAAAAACTAGAGATTTCTACTTGTAGCTCACTTAATCATTATATATTTTCACCTCCAAAGGTAAATCTGGTTTAAACTTTAAGGGTTTGTAGTAGATAAAGTGTTCTTCCCATTTGTATGGTTGGATTATGCAAACTAGGTCCACATTTGATTTAACTATGTATTTTAGTTTACTACCCTAGTTTCTAATGGATTTTGTGAAAATGAGTGTGGTCTTTAAAGGGTTAAGTGGCATTCAGCCCCCTTCTCAAAATCATTACTCATTTAATTATCAAGACGTTTCAGGGAAGTTGTGACGAACATTATTGAATGTGTTACAAAGTTACTTGTCATACAAAAAAAATTTGGTGCATGTGTACTATGTTTTGTTAATCAAACTCAAAACCAATGCAAAACAAAAATAAAAACTTTTTTGAAATACCTTTGTTAAAAAATAAGGCTTTTACAATTTGAATGCACATGATAAAAAACTAAGCTATCACATAATGCCATGTTCACAACTCGATAGATTTAGCCTTGCATTAGAATTCAATCCATGAATGTTATTTCTAAACATAAACAACACCAAATTTGTGAGTGTATGCATCTCAACCATTTATACTAATAGTTGGCCCCTTAAGTCCTTGCATAGTAATAAATTTTTAGTATGTGGTCACAATCCTCCAAACCATTTAAATAGAAAAACATTAAACATTCTTAATCAAGAGCAAGTATCAAAAACATTTATATAACCTTGGACATTGTTACAAGAACAACAAAATGAAGGATTTCTTACCTTGTTTTTTACATCAACGTAACAACAAATGAAACTTCTTTCCTTGCAATCAAAAAGCAAACAAGCATTTACTCATGAAAAGCTAATACTTGCATTTTTAAAAGAGAAGTATTTATAACTCATTGACCAATAATAAAGTACAAGTGTCATGTTTGTTCTAGTCATCTCCATTAACCCTAGACCGCCCAAGGGGATGGATTGTGACGGCTGTGCATTATAATTTGAAATTTTTTGACTTTATTGAAGATTAATTTAAGTGTTTATTTTTTTAAATTATTCTTATTAAAGTCTTATTTTAGTACCAGAAATCTGATTTTGAAAATGAATGACTATGATTTGTCTATTCAAGATTTTATGCAAGGGTGTCCATTGCAAATCTTCACTTTCTAGTGTTGAGAGCTCTTGGAGATGAGCCTCAAGTACACTAGAACTTGGAGAAACAGTCACACTAGAAATTTAATTTAAAAAATTGTAAAGTAGATTTTAAGAAGCCAGAAATTGATTAGGGTTACACATGTTGTACTTTACATACACATATTTTTTTGACATTCTCAATTTAAATTTGAGATGTGAAAAGAGGATTGAAAGACTTCAAATCACTTTTACAATTTTAACACCCTCTTCATCAAATGTTATAATTTTTCAATCCATAAGTGATATCGTTGTGTTTTCTTTTCCTATGTGATCTCTAACATATCTAGTTTGAATTTGTATGATTACAATTTATAAAAAAATGATGTAACTTATCAAAATGTTGTCATTCTACTCATCCAAAAGCACACTCTGAGATACTAGAGAATGTCCGTGGGCGGTCTAGGGTTAACCCTTCAACCCCTAAAGAACCAAAGAGCCCACTTTGGGCTTTATGAGAACTCGGGCAGGCTCTGTTGACTTCATAATTTGGAAAGTTTTCATGAAATTTTCAGGATGAATGCTACTCATCATAATCTACATGGGAAGCTTTATTTCAAGTCATTCCAATAAGTAATGCAAAAGTTATAAGGGTTTTTCAATTTCAATGTCAAATCGGGCAGCAAAAAATATTTTTTATTTTTATTTTTTATTTTTTATAGAATTCTATAGATTGATACCTACTCAAAAAATTGAATCACTTGATTTCAAATAATGAGGTAAGAGTTAAAAGGAGTTTTCTTTTGCGGGCTATGAAGGTAGGAAGAGGGTAGAAAAAACATATAAAGTTATCTTTTACTCTCAATTTTGAAAATTTTCGTATGAAAATTAAAATAAAAGCTACTAATTGTCTGTTACAGCATTCTCACCATTGGGATTAACAAGTTCACATTCTTCCAAAACTTATTAGCAAATTAGTTATGCTTTTCATTCATCAATACCTTTCACTTTACAATTTTTGTAAAAATGAATCCGAATTTTTTTTTATATATGCTTTCAACCCATTTTCCAACATATTGCTAAAATTGCATGAGAAAGAAAACATATGGGTTTTTTCTCTAAAAAGTTTGAAAAACAAAATTTGGCCTTCTAGAAGGACTAGAAAAGCCTACATTTTGAAGTTTAGGCACATTGATCTTGCAATTGGTGGGGACATTCATTCTGGAATTTTGGGACAATGTACCTATGCAAGTCAACCAAAGGATCCTATGGTTGGGTTTGTTAAAAAGTAAATATCAATGAAGATTTTGACCCTAATTTGGGGACTAGTATTTTGAAGCAGTTTTGGGCCTCTAAACACAAAAGAATTTTAGGGGTTAATGACCGTGGTCAATTTTGGAGGTGGGCAATCCTTTGTACGGCCATTGGGGAAAAAACTCAAACTATTGAATACAAATATCTACCAAAGATTTGACCGTACAGATGGAAGTATCTTGCAAGGTTTAGTGTTATGTATTGTGAATTATGCTCACTCTTTAGTTGTTATGGCCATCTTTTTGCATTCATTGATGTATTTTCAACCGGTACTCTTTTAGTTTTCTCAATTCTTTAGCCACATGCCACCTCAAATTGGCCTAGATATTGTCCTAAACTCTTCACTTTCCAATTCCCTAGACCCGTCCCCTTTGTCTCGTCATCAAATTCCTTGACGTGCTCTTTCTACAAATTGAAAAGAGTCAAAATCGACCAGGAACCAGCGTTCTCTAAATTGGCTAAATTTTGCCGGATTTCTATCTAATTTCAATGCGCACGACATGTACATTAAAAAAAAATTAGGAAAAACCTACAAATGAGCACAAAATCTTACCTGTTGCACAGCGCATTGCTATTTGCAATTTGGAACGGGCTTTGATGTCACGCCCACCACCTACCCTCGAACCAGCGCAGTTGCTTAGGCACTCCCTTGACCGTTGATTTGTCACCAGCTGTACAACATGTGAACTATTCATTTCGCCAAGTAGGCGTATACCAAATTTTGAAGAATAGCACGCAGCCACGTACCCAAATACTTATGGAGTAGCAAGGCAAATTTTGTAGAGGTTAATAAAAAAATGTTAGTTTCGGTAATTAGTAATCACTCTCTGTCACTCTAGCAATAGCCGCTGCAGCCGCGCATTTGTGAGTTGTGTCTTGTGAGTTTGTGACTCATAACTCGTAAGTTGTAACTTTTGAGTTTCCATGGCTGACTGCGCCAGTTCTGGCAGTGTGCCGTCGATTTTGCAAAGTTTCATTCATGCATTCACTGCGCTTTGAGATTGAGCATTCATTGAACACTGCGCGTGAAGATCTTGGTGTTCATGTTCAATTTCAAGCAGTGTGGAAGCGTGGAATGAGTCGTCAGGCGAAAGAAGCTTTGAAGGCAATCTGGCATCGACTCACTTTAAAAATGCATTGCATTCCAGGTTGCATCACCAAAATCTCAATGTCGTTGTTGATGTGCTTGGCAATTTCTTATTATTCTATGTACTGGCCTTTGCAATTTTACAGCTTCACGAGTTCCCTCTGTCACAGCGATTGTTTCACGCATTGCTCTTTCAATGTCCGAGTCTCGGAGCCACTAGAACTAGAAGCTTGCACTCATTTTGAGTTTGCAACCATTGCGAGGTTGCAAGCATTGTGAGTTCATTGTCAATTGTGATTTTGCATCCATCACTACTCTTTCATTGCAACTTGTGAGTGTTCCATGGTAGGTCTGTACTCTGTAGTCATTGCCAATACTGTAGGATTGTTTTGGACATCAATTGTTAAAAATTTCAATCTCTAAGGCATTGTGAGCCTACAGGCATCGTCAATTTGCATCCATTGCAATCTTTGCGCATGTAGTCTTTGCTCATGTTCATTGGTCAATTGCAATTCTGCATCTATTGTTACTCTTTCATTGATACCAAGTCCTGCATTGCAAGTATGCAGCCAATGCCAGCCAATCTGGCTTGCCAACATTCCAGCCGCATTCCAATTCTCTCAGTGCGAGTGTTCACGTAGTGCAAGGGTCAGCAAGAAAGTGACAATTTTTAGGTAAGTTTGCTTACATATCATTATGAAGTTGCACGCATTCTGAGTTTGGATCCATTGCACATGCTTTAGTGCGAGTGTTCAATGGTTTAGTGTCCTTCATAGAATGCAGGGTTTAGGGTAATAGAGATTTAGGGTTTAGGTTTGGATCATGTCTTCTTAGACGTTGAACTTTGGGTGACTGATTTGAAGTTTGAGGTTCATGTTTAGGGTTTTAGGGTTTAGGGACGTGGGTGATTGGAAGTTTGCTACTAACATGCTTTGTGACTGGTGAATGACATGAGGAATAGGGTGTCCTAGGATCTGAGAGGGACTTATCAAGCGAAACGATATGTTAAGGCTGTAGTGGCAAGTGACTTTGAAGGTGACGGCCACTTTTGGTTACGCTGATTTTTAGTTTTGGGTTGAGGATTTAAGGTGATGTCTTCTCAACTATTTGAAGCGATTTGTATATCACTGCAATGCTGTGGATGCACTCTCATACTTTGCTTCTCTCACCCACTGCTATTGTTCTCAGCCTTCATCATCTTTGTTGAGCTCTTGGCTAATTCTATCTCCCCTCAGCCTCTTGTATTGGAGGGAGCTCTTTGAAATTGGGAGGTCTTGCGGTTGAAGGAAGTAGAGAATTCGTGCCATTGCTTCATCTTCATGCAGCGGCAGCATTGGTTCAAATTTCTCTACTTTGTCATTTGTTTTGTTCAGTTGCAAGTTCTGTGAGGAGCAGTAGCTCTTTCTCTATTTTTGACTTTTGCTTTCACAAATGCTGAATTGCTTTGTGGAATGCATGGTTGCACACTGCTTTCTTTGAGGTCTATACTCCCGTGGCTAATACTTTGAAGATACAGCTCTTCAATTGTGTGAAGTCATCCTTTGGATTATTGCTATGCCGATCTTGTTTTGTCCGCCTGGAGGTTACTTGTTAACTTGGCTTCAACATTGACCGCTTTCACCTGCATGATCTCTAGCTTGTTGGTATTGTTGAGTGACTTTGCTACGGGGGTGCATTGCAATTTATGGTGCTTCTTGAAACTAGGGTTCTAACTCGCGTTTGTTTCTATTAAGCTGGGGGGTTTGAAGGGCGCAGTGTCTTATGACGATGGCGCCGTTGTTGAGACTCCCGGAGAATTTCCGTGTGAAAACATTCTAGTCCAGCCAAAACAAGAATGGAATTGGAAAAAACCTGTTGCCTTTAGCTGATGTAACTCACGTGTCTGACAGTGTGTTTTTGGAGATTGTCTTGCAGCGTGAGAAGGGTCGACTACCTACTTCTGAGGCCACTGTTGCCTTGCTGGAGGTTGACAATGCTACAATTGACGTAGGAAGCAACACAACAAGCAATGGTGACGGTGACTTGATGGCGAAGAGAAAGACACCTGGTGGTTTGGTTTCTTTGAGGAAGAAGAGGAAGACCTCTGCTCTAACCATGACAAGGCGGTGGCAAGAATAGTGGGCCTGCTGCTTTGCATGGACGGATGGCAAGTTCAACGGCAAGGGACACCTCACAAGAGTCATCTATCGCAAATGTACTACCATATCTGGAAGGCGCAAGGTGATGGTACCCAAGGCAGATAACCTTGAGAAGCATGAGGGGAAGAGGAGGTGCTATCAAGATGGCATTCTTCATGCCCATTTGAAGAAGGGGGACGTATAAACCAACTTTGATTGTAAGCACCTCAAGTTTTGCAAGCTTTGGGCTACCCGCAAGCAACCTAGTAGCGTAGTGGATCAACTTGCGGCCGGTCTGGAGGGTGGCCTAAAGAGGAAGGGAGTTCAATTCTCAACTCTTTTCCAAATTATGTCCAACGGTCGGCCTATGTGCAATTATGAGTGGCAGCAACACCTGTTTCAGCACTTAAAGGTTAAAAACACGCCTTGTAAGCATTGGTCAGAGACAATGGGATGGAAAATGAGTGAGCACATTCATGCTTTGGTACTGGGTGCTCCAAAGGCTGTTGTGCAAGCCGTGAAGGTGATTTCAATAAGTGCAGACGAAATGACAACCATCGACAACACATCCTGGATTGGCGTTCATGTGTATGCAATGGAGTCCGAGGAGCAAGTGCCCCACCTATTGCATCTCTCATGCGTTGCAGAGAGTGGAATTGCGAGTACCCTAACTAATATTATCATGCATGCTCTTATTGGAGAGGGTGGGCTAAGTTGCGCAGAGATTGCAGGAAAGCTTGTTTGCTTTGGTGCCGACGGTGTAAGCACTTTTCAAGGGCTAAAAACTGGAGTGACTACCCAAATTCAGGAGAAGCGGGCCCCATACTCTTTTAGTGCTAGTTGTGCGTCACACATGATCAATCTCGTTGTAGAGACCTCGTCCTTGTACTTGTTGATCTCTCGGTTGGAGGGGCTATTCCAATTGATTTACTTGTACTTTTGTTGTAGCAACAAACAACACTTTGAGCTGCAAAAGCTTGCTGATCTCATGGAAACTAAGGGGAACAAAATGTTGCGCAACGTCAAGACTCGATAGATATCTATGCGCAGCCCTGCCCATCGCATTTTGGCAGAATTCAGACCTCTGCTTGTCAAGATGGGGGTGGATATGAGTGGAGGCCCCGGGCAGAAGGCCGTCGCTAGAGCCAACAACAATTTTGACTTAATGTCTGACATTGAGGTTTTATTATCCCTATCATGTTTTTTTCCTTTGTTGAATTGCGTCCATTCTCTAATTAAACTCTCACAAGCATGCAATGTTTTCATTTGCAATTTTTTGCAAGCGGTGAAGGTGTGCCAAGAAGAGTTGGGGAGGCTTTTTGTGGACAAACTCATGGCATTTTGGTCTGTGGAATTCAAATTCTACATGGAATTCAAATTCTACTATGACCTCTTGACCTTGGAATCAAAGGACATTCCTCTGGAATGGAGGGAAGTTCCTGGCGACATTCCGAAGTCTTTCTTGCTTTTTAACTATGATTTTATTAGCGTGTTCGTGCTGCCATGACAAACACAACGGCAAGTAGCTTAATGTAACTCAAGAGGAGTATTGCCGTATCGAGGAGAACATCGAACGGCAGTTTGCAGGTAATGTTTTTTTTTTTTTTAATTTCAGCTTTGTTGTCCTCAGCTTTCAATTGTGAAGTGCAATTTTTTGCCATGTATTGCGTGGTTTGTTATTAATAATGTTGAAGCCAATTGTACCACATGCAGGTGAGATGCTTCTTGCATATTGTTTCTTTTCAAGCGGGTGCTTTCGATTTGGCGATTGTTTCTAGAAAGGGAATTTCTTCTACCTAGTCAAGTATTGCTTCTACTTCAAAGGCGGCAGATCTTGGAAACCCAAGTTTTAGGGTTTTGCTGTGAATGCTGTTGTTTCCATTCTCTGTTGCATTGAGTGATTAGGTTGGAGTCGGGGCTTATATGAATCTAAGTGTAAACACCCTTTCGTATTCTCTCAATTGTAAATGCATAATTTGGTTAAGTTTTCTTCCTTGTAAGGCAGGTGCGTATTTTGTATGTAAAGGCAGGTGTTTAAGATGGGCCCATTGTTTATGGGAAGTGCAGTGAGGTGGGAGTTTCAATAGAATCAAGGGGTTGTTCTATTTTGTGTGTTTGTGAGGCCATGGTTTCCTTTAGTTGTATTCAATTAATGCAAGGTTAAATTTTGGTTGTTTTTATTCATGCGGGTGTTAAAGATGAAGTTGCTGATTCCATTGGGGCGGGTGTTTATGAAGGCATGTGTTAGTGTCAATGTTGTTGTCCTTGTCCACGGAGGTATTACTGGACAGCAAGCTACGTAGGTGTTTGAGTTGATATGGGTTTCTCGGTTGACGGGGGTGTTTTTGTTTTTGTGGGTGTAAGTGTCAACGTGGGTGGTAGTATTGATGTTGGTCTCATTCTTCAGGGGGATGCTGGTATTCATTGGGCCATGGGACAATAGGGGTCTTACTCTACATCATGGGGGTGTTAGTATTTAAGCTGGCGTTGTAGTTGGGTTGGGCGTTATGTGAAATCCAATGTTAACCTGATTTCTAGTTCAGTTTTCCCGGAGCAGCAACGGTTGTTCTTTAAGTCAGATGTCTAAACCTCAACAGGCTGTGTCCTACTTATATTTGTGCCAATTTATTTGGTTGTTTCCATGTTTACATCTTCCACTATTGTACTTCTGTACCATGTTGATCTCCATGTTTTTGTGCACAGATATCGCTCAGAACACTTCCAACGAGCTTGAACGCCGGGTCCCATAGCAGGAGCTGCTGGACGCATTTTGAATTATCTATCCGCAATATTGGTAGCAAGATGGAGCTGAGGAGAGTTTCCTTGGGCACTTAGCGGTGCTCAAAAACTTCTATGCCCATGCCACTACTATAAACGCAAGGAACACGTTGAGGGAGGGGGAGCCTTACACTGCTCCAAAGATGCTTTCCGCGGCCAATCTTGACAATCAACAGGCCTTTTTTAAGATTACCATGAAGGCAAACGCTAAAGAGGCTTGTGGCTAGCCTTTTGGAGTAAACCCTATAATCAAACTATGGTGCAAGATGTCCCAATCCAGGCACCTCAAGAAACTCATATTGGAGTACTTCAAGGTGGCTGAGATTGGATGTTGCTTAGTGCTTGGCTTTGTCAAAGACAAGAGGTGTTTCTCAAATGTGAAGTTCCTTAAGTCTTGCCACCGGAACCGGTTGGGAAAGCACCTCCTCCTTATTGTAAGAATGTTCAACTAGAAGTACTTCAGTCTCAAGAGTTTTCCATACAAGGACGCTATTGAGTTCTGAAAATCCAAGGTTAAAGTGGGCCGTCATGGAGATGCTTAGCTTAAACTAAGTTCAATATCCTTAACACACTATTTTGAATAGTGGATTTTTCCTTCCTTAGTTTCCATGAAATTAGGCTAGCTTTGAAGATCAGTGACTGTACCTTGACTTCAAAGTCTATCAAACCCTTCTTCTGGATCCGACTGCAATATGAGTTCTGAAAGTTGAAGGGAGGGGAAAAGCTAGAGGGAGGATAGCTGGAGGGAGGGGAATCCCTTGAAGGGAGGAGAGAAGCTGAGGCCTCGCAAGGACGCTACGTAACCTCAAGGACAACGTCAAAACTACAGAAATGCAACCAAGGGCTTTAAGCAACGCTGCTGCAATTGGCTTCGGACTCACTTTCTAAATCCTGACATGCTACTATGGTTTGTTGTGCTTGTTGTATTGTGCTTGTTTGTGTTGTGCTTGTTTTTGTTGTGTTTGTTTGAGTTATGCTTGTTTGTGTTGCTTGTTTGTGTTTTTATTTGTGTGTTGGTTGTTTGTGTTGTTTGTTTGTGTTGTTTGTTTGTGTTGTGTAGGACACTAATACTGCACAAAGGGTAGTCTTCCTAATAGGAAGTTGGGTTCAAATCCCAAATTAGTGGCATGTGATTTTTTGAGGAGTTTAGATTAAGTCATTTGCACAATAAGTTGTTAAGATCATTTGCACAATGTTGTGTGGGTTGGCTTTTGCCCAATTTTTGGTTAACTAGATTTGCACACTATTTTCTTTAATAGCATTTCCACAATGCAGTAGTACTGCATTCAATGCATTGGCACAAGGATTTTAAAACCACATTTGAACAATGAGATTTGAAGTGGATTGGAAGCACAATACTTGGCTTATAGCAGTGCATTACTGAAATTGCTGATTTCCTACATTCCCTTGGTTGGATTAGCAATTCAAACATAGAAAAAATCCAAGGTATAGCCATACTATCCTAAAAAAAATTGTTATAGGTCGCAAACTGGGCCATAGTAAAAGAAAAATCTCTATATTTATACAAAATTTACCAGCATTTCTCTTGTCGGTTTTTACCATTTCTATTTTTTGTCATAGATATACCTCCTTTTTCCCCACAAGTATAGCAAAATAGCTAAATACCTAAAATCATTGCAGAGAAAGTTGCCAAGATTTGGTCGACCAGTTGTTAAAGGGATAAGGGCAAATCAATTATTATAATTGTGATTGCTATATCATTAATCATTCTCTATTTAATAACAACCAAGCTACATTCTCTTTATTTATGTTTTGGCTTAGCTCATGTTACAAACCTCCTGTATGGTGGTCCAATTGTACATGTTCTAAATGGAAATACCAAAGGTAATTGTAGTAAGGCTCATGAGTAGGCATCCAAACTAGACATTTAGAGTGGTTTCCAACAATTGGGTTTTTGAAGTTCTTCCTACTTATAAGGAAAAATAATCAAAATGCAACAATGGGTATTTCACAAAAATCATCCAAAGTGATAGGAATATAAGCGCCATTTTTAGTTTTGGCATCTTTAAAATTGTGAACCTTTCTTGAGCCTCTAACTTCAACCTTGATTGTTCATCCTAAAGTAATACATACATCAAAGTAGGTAGCTCAAATTGCAACCCCTCTCACATAAATTGTCCCACATGTAGCCATGAATGGTAACAAAGTGGTTCTTGAATGGACCTCTTTAAGTCATAGAAGAAATGTTTGTTTTATTGTAAGAGTCAATCATACTTCTCAGCTTCACTTCATATGTGTACAAGTTGTAGGGGAACGGTTTATAGAAGACCTATATTCACAAATAGGTGTCTACTACAAAAAAAAATTGAAATTCATCAACAATTCAATAATGCTTCAAAAGATATGAAAAAAATTGTGTTACATTTGACATCCATTTTTCTTTGTTTAAAATTTAACAAAAAAATCTTCATGTCCCAAGAGCCCACGAAAAGGTAGACCAGCCACATACTATCTTAAGGTAGCGACACCCCTCTTTGTGAGTGCCCCCTTTGGCATTGCCTACTAGTAAGATTTTGTGTCAGTGACTGACAAATACCAAAAGAATTGGTTATGGGTGACAAAGTGACAGTATGGGGTGATTGCCGGCATGACAGTTTTGAGTGCCCCATCTCACTATTTAAGAACTCCCTCAAGCTAGTATTATGAGTATATGAGCACATGAAAGACTTTAGTAAGTGTTGTTTTAGCATCTCCTACACACAACTACTATAGGTTGAGAGCAGATTCAACATGTCCGTGTTGAATCAATTATTTTTTGAGAAAAAACAAATTCGGCATCCGCTTTTGTAAAAACAAGATTGGGCACTTTCAGAAAAAATTATTATTATTTGGTATTCAACCAAATTTTCTAGTAGAATTAAGCCTTTTCCTAAGCATCTTCCACCTTCTAAAATTAGCCCTTGGTATAAAATTTGTAGTAAGTTGAGCCCTCTTGCAATCAACCTTAAACTTCCATTGTTAGTTAAGCTTAATGTCTTTTATAATATTTGACATTTCAATTTTTTAATTTGTTTGACATTGGGCATTTTTGAAGAATAATCTATGAAATAATTGGGCAAAATTTTGAGGAACTATTTTATGCCAAATCTACTCTCAACCTACCGTATACATTTTCAGTAATTTTGGACTTTAAAAAATCTTTTTGGAACAAATGCTTGCAATTGAAACTTTGAAATTGATGCTAATATTTTGGATTGCCTCTTCCTAACTTGACCACATTTTTCCCAAAGTTCATTAATTCGTTTTCTTACTCCAAAATCCTTAGTTTGACACTTATGGGTGTTGCTACCTTACATTAACATTTGCAAACCAAAACCAAATTCTAGTACTAATAACACCCACTAACTTTTTGTTGCAAAGAGTAGAGTTTGTTGACAACCCCATCAATAGCACCGGTAACCCTAAATTCGGGATTGTCCGCCGTGCTCTCCTTCGATTTGAGCAGATTTGAGCAGATTTGAGCAGATTTGAGCAAACTCTCGATTTTCTTGCTTCGCAGATTGGATGATCGCAGATCGGAGATCGGAGAGATGTGGCAAAGCAAGCGAGTGTGAGAAGGATCAGAGATCAGTAGATTGTTGCGTTCTCGCCGTTTTGTAGGCGCAGAGAGAATTGACCAAGCTAAGATTCGGCATCGATGGGAGAATACGGCATGCGTTGGAGATGCCCGTTGTTCGGCTGTTGATTTCGCTCTCGTTTTAATAGCAGGGAAGAATCCAATTAGCGCATTAGTAACGCGGACACGTTGGAATATCGCTATGGCAGAGGCAGAGGGAAGGGCAGCGGATGCCGGAGAGAACGATGCCAAGGATGTAGAAGACGAAGATTCCAAGAGTGGCCGCATTGAGTATGTGTCTTACAAAGACGAGACGCAGTTGCCGGACATCATGGCCTTGATCGACCAGGAGCTGTCGGAGCCTTACTCGATTTTCACCTACCGCTATTTCATCACTCTGTGGCCTGACCTCTGCTTCATGGTAAGCTCCCTTTCTGCGCTCTCGTAATTATACCTGGCAAGACAAGTTGGAGTGAAACCCTAATTTTCTATTTCCTCAAGCTACTTATTGGATATGGGAAGATGGCTGTGTCTCTGGAGTGCAATTTGTTTTCGAAAGCTCTGTTTAGGGTTGGCACGTCCTCTTAGGAATTAACGATGTTTTTTGATGGATTTTTTCTCCATTTCCGATAGAATTTGGAAGGGTTGCTAGGACGCTGAAACTTAATGTTCGAATCTTTTCATTACGATTTACGAGTTCTTTTTGGATGCCCTGCCTTTGGGACGATAGGATTGGATGATACTATTTTGCAGGAACCCCTAAACCACTAATTGCATGAAATTCTGGAGTATGTCAGTGGCTCAGTAATTCTCTCATGACTGTTTTCGGTGACTGTATACAAAGGAACAACTCTGGTCCGCCATTTTAACATCTGGAATCTTATCATTTTAAAAAGATGTATAGAGCTTTGGGTATGAGAGGCAGATCCGTTTAAACCAAAATCTTATCAATATGTGTCAATTTTTTATGTGATTTCGTAGTGTGTGGTCTCAGACCATTCCTAGTGACAGTAAACAACCTAATTTCCATTTAAAGATTAGTTGGCCTAAATGGTTAACCTATTCATGCGTACACCCCTTACTAACATCTCCAACCAAGTATATGAATAGATGAGTGCTGTTGGTAACTGGAGTTGGTGCAGGAGACAGGATTGGGTTCCTACATGGTTTTAGTATCCTCTACCTTAGTTTGATACCGTTGTAGCTCTAGCTTGTATGAGCTAGTGCTATGTATGTTTGGAATGAACTACTAGGGTCTCAAGTGCAAATTGATGCATTTGCAAGCTATTGCTGTGATGTAGGGTCTTGTACATGAGGGTCAGGTGTGGATTTGATGAGCCATAGGATCATGCTGAACAGGCTCTGTAGACCTTGCTTATTGGCATGAAGTCAAGCAGTGAATGTTTGGCTTGGAAATCAGACTTGATGTAGTCGGTCGCCCTTTCAATCTGCAAACATGAGCTTTGCAAGTGCATTTTTGTACTTGCAAAGCGAATTACAGGTTATCCGGGCGGAGTATTTTACAATGTTGATGTTTTGGCCTTCCTTTGAAACGATGAAAAGCGCTGAACAGTTTGTTGTTGTTTTTAGTTGATAGTTTTGGGGGTTTAGCTTCTTTGACCTGAAATTCCATTGCATGAAGTTTCTATTTGTATCCGACTATCAGAGCAGCTGCTGATTGTATTCAAATGCGACGCAGCTTCCATATGGTTTTTCGTTCCTATCTGAACAAGTGCATCTTTTTTAAAGTACGGGATTAGTATGGCTTGTGCGTATATTCATCCAAATTATGTTATTTGCAGGCCTTTTATGAAGGGAAGTGCATTGGCACTATTGTCTGCAAGATGGGACAACACCGAAACACCTTCCGTGGTTATATTGCCATGCTTGTCGTGGTAAAACAACACCGAGGAAAGGGCATTGGTAAGTATATTAACACACATCTCGACAATCAATGCATTTGAGTTCTGTATCTCCTTCAGTATACGTGCGGTACTGCCTAGAGATTCAGTTTGGTTTTCGTCTGACTGATGTGTACTTCATGTACGCTTGCAATGTTGCTGCGGAGTTTAATTCAAGAATCTGATTGGGTAATCATCCAAGTCTTTTTCAAATGATGTTATTTCAAACGTCGATGTCTTTCTCATGCGCTTGAGCGGGTCCTGCAGCCACAGAACTGGTAACTCGCTGTATTCAAGTCATGCATGATGCCGGATGTGATGAGGTATTATTACGTTAACTCATTTAGTTGGAAATATTCAAAAAATAATTAGAAACTGCAAGTAGGGTGGTATGCCACGTGTTTATGCACTATGTTTAAGCTCTTGCACGGTGCTGTGGTTTTTGATACGTTGGGACTTCTTATAGGTCACTATGGAAGCTGAGGTGACGAATTTAGGAGCTCTAGCGTTGTATGGCAACCTTGGTTTTATCCGTGCCAAGCGGCTTCACAGATACTACTTGAATGGAGTCGATGCTTACCGCTTGAAGTTACTCTTTCCACGGCCGTATGACGCCAATAACATGTTCCTAGAAGGAGGAAGGGGCTATAACATGGATCCATACCAATTGCAGGACTGCTCACAACATGACCAACACCATGACCACCAACATTGTGGTGGTCACGACCATGATTAAAACTTATTTTCTTTTTCAGAATCATGCATGTGGTTGAATATACCATATATGGACTGCGGTTTTGCTAGCCAGATTTTCAATTTTCTCTCAACTTTTTGAGTTGTAAACTTTTAGATCTAATTGAAAAGCGTCGGGAGAACGTTCAAATTGAAGCTGAGCTTGGAAGTAAGAAATTCCTTGCATGCTTTTTCCTTGTAACCATGGTTGACAATGGTATGAAGGACAGCACTCAGAAGATATATATGCTGGCTTGGGTGTTACCCAGCATGCGGAAACCAGTGCAGGAGCTGCGCTTATGGTGATTCTTTATCATATCCTGCAGGTGCGCTCTTCTTTTCTCGAGTTGTTTTTGGTGCTGTTATGGAGAACCATGCTCAACTCTTTAGAAAACAGTGGTCACATTGCCTTTCAGGACATCGCAAGTGTCATGAGTTCAACCATGGCCAGTGGTCCGTGTTCATACCATAAGTGGAGAGGAGATTCTAAAAGTTTTCAAAATCTATCATCACGTGCTCAAGGTTAACATCTTGGACCTTTTGATGTGTATTTTGAGTTTAACCTCCCCACCTGCTCACACCAAATGTTGTTTGGTACTTGTTAGACCAGTCACAAACAGAATACAAGACAAGATTCTATCATAAAGGCCTAAGCGTAGCATGGTAATTTGAAGGTTATTTAAGTTTGTCTTGCAGCTTGGCTCGCCTTTCATTCTTTTCATTGTGTTTGACCCCCTGGTGTGTGCAAGGGTAGCTATGACATTATATAAAGTTTTGTGATTAGTAGTGGCACAACCCCTTTTGAAAACAACTTCAAGTAGAAGTCATTTGAAGTAATGTCATTTCAAATCAGAAATAATCAACTGAACTTTGAATGTGCAAGGTGCGTTTATGTGACCATCCTTCAAAGAGTTCGCTGACACTCATGGAGGACAAATGGCTGATTCCCTTATTCAAATTTACCTCTCAACTTTGCAAAAGAAGGTACCCGGGATTCTACGTCATTCCAATTGCAGAGGTCATTTTAGAGTGTCCTGGTTTTACAGTGGAGGCTGTACTCTTGCAAATCATCCGTAAAACCTGTACCCCCTGGTGCAGCAAATTTTTGCCAGGCACTGGAAGGACAGGGTCACAGGGGTGTCAAAATGGATGGAATTTCCCAATCCCTTTCAAAGAAACAGACTGTCTGACAATACTTCGACGAAAGTTATGAGTAACACCTGATTTATGGATGAACAAGCACATGTGGAGGTTCTATGCATTTTTTAGGGGAAATTACAAAATGAGTAACAAAAATAGAAGAAATTACAGTTTGGGTAACGATTTGAAAGTAATTACAATTCGGGTAACAAAATTTGATGACCTCAATGGATTTTGCAATTGCTAAGGGCGCAAGTTGTTGAAGTCGGCATCGACGCAATTGTCAACTTGTACTTCAACCTCACATGCTCACCAATTGAATCTCACCCATGGACGTGCATTATACATCATCTCCCAATACAAGTTTATTCATAAGTAGTAGTTGAATATCATTTAGATGTTGTGCTGGTGAGCGTGTGAGATTGAAGTTATGAAGTGGTACTTGTGAGCAAAAGGTAAGTGATCGTTCCTTGATAGTGTGCGATCTACAATTGTTTGGCAAACATTGGTTGCTAGGTGCAAGCAAGGGTCACTACTAATTACAACTGAGAGAACAAGGATCATGACCAATGACTAGTTGGCAATTGCGTCAATGCCGGCTTCAATAGCTTGCGCCCTTAGCAATTGCAAAATCCATTGAGGTTATTGAATTTTGTTACCCAAATTGTAATTACTTTCAAATTGTTACCCAAATTGTAATTCCTTTTGTTTTTGTTACTCATTTTGTAATTTCCCCCATTTTTTACCATTGTCTTGCTTACATCTAGGGTGCACCTTGCTTGACAAGTAAAAATAAACAAACAAACATAAAGCCATGCTAGAAGAGGTTCTATTCCTATAACATTAGTAGTTTGATTTTTGAGTAATGTACTTACAATCAACCTTCCTCTTGGTAACTTCTCTTGATGCAAAATGTGCTTCTTTGCAATCCAAAACCAATAAAGGATATCCTACAACATACTAGTTTATTTCTTTACTTAAATATCCATTCATCCATCATCTCCCTTTTCAATATATGTATATACACTTCATAGCCATCTACCCAAAGCAAGTGGAAGCAATGCATGAGTGTCACTGGCTAGTGGTGATGGAAACTAAGATTGATCTTGGTGCAGTCACAACCCCATTGAGCATTGGCTTAAACATTAGCTATGCTCTTCTAAAGCCCATCTCTTATTACTTCAAAGAACTTCCACTTTTCAAGATGTAGCTTCTTATACCATAGTATGAAGTACTCCTAGCTCTCAAAGAAGGCAAAGTATTTGTCATCATCATTGTCTACTTGTTGCTTTCTATGGGGCATACCTAAAAGACCTTTGCGATGATGGAGCATGTACCTGCTTAGTTACTCTCCTCAGCATAGGCATTCGTGTTAGTGTTTTACTCTTGGTATTCATATTAACAAATACTTGCAACAAGAATAAATTACATTTATACTCTTACTAATGGATTGCATTTTTAGTAAGGTACCTATTTAAACTTCTTCAACGTGCATATCTTGAGGAGGCCAGCAAATAAACCCTTGGCTTAGTGAAGGTCAAGTGAGTGGCCAATGCAAAGTATGGCCCACACCACACCTCCAAAAAAGATGTTTTTTTCCACCCACTCTTGTTGGGTGAGACCGAAAAATATCAAAGTTTTCATTTTGAAATCTCGTTTCAAATATTGTTTTGATTTTTTAATTTTTTGATTTTGAATTTGGATGGGACACATGGGGTGTGGGTGTGGGTGTGAGCACACTCTATACCCTTGCAGCACCCCTTGCAATTTGGAGGGGAATTTTATTTGGGGTCCAATAATATGTAGTGCAAAGCAGTGGGACCTAGCCTTGCAACCCTTTTCTTCCTCCTTTGCATGGCATGCAGAGCCATGCATGTTCCATGTTCCCAAAGGTCTTTTGCAAAAACTACCTTGTCATCTTTAACTTCATTATTTAGCAAAATAGCATAGTGTTGTACTTTTGGTGTTCACACATTAGAAAAAATAAAAAAATAACAAAAATATATATATTCATAGAAGATAACAAAGATATATTTATAATTCATCAAGAAAATGACTTTGTGAAGAAAGAAGACCATATATATTGTGGCATTCCTTACTCCTAAAGGCTTAGTCGTGGGGGTTGCATTTGCCTGCTGGCTGAGAGTATCCACACTTGCACATAACCTAGAGCTCTTGAAAACAAGTGTCTAGGATGCATCCACGACTATGGGCTTGCTCAAATCTTAGATGCCCCATCCTTGCCAACAGGTACTAACAAGTAGTGAGAGTGTATCACAGAGGACAAGTGTTGAGCTTCAATTGCTAGCCTCTTCTGTTAATTAGTCAAGAAGTTTCACTTGTCCTAGATATGGGCGAGCTAATGATTCATCAAATCCTAAATATTCTAGTTTATGAGTGACAATTGAACAAGCCTTGTCTTGTATTGGGCATTGGCCCGTTTGCGGTGAGATGCGTCAAATGGAACGGCTGCGACAAGTACTCTCGCAAGATTATTGAGCAATTGTGGGTGCGGATGCTCTAAGAGCTATTCCTTGCAGCTTGTCTCCTTCTCTTTATATCCTTTTTGTGTTTGCAATTAAGCAAAATAGCTCAAAAATTTCACTTGGGAAAATATGCTGGAATTTAGGAATTCACCAAGATAGATCAAATTTGGAAATTTTGAATTCAATTTTGGATTCAACGACCACAAATAAGTTTAGTCCAGAAATTTTAGGGAAATTTGACTAGCTCCACTATAAAGGCAGCTTTTCACTTCTTTCCCAAGGGTCCACATAAAGGGAAAGAAGATATTGCCAAAAGTGGAGGCCAACTGCAAGGACAACTCCCAATCTGGGTAGGGCAAGTGCTAAGCTCACCCCAACTTTGTTGGCTCTAGGTAAAGAGTGGGAATGCTCATGTCATTTTTTTTTCAAATAGTTAGTTCTTTGTTGTCCACATTTTATTGGGTAATTAATGAGGATACCAACTAAATGAGGATACCAACTTACATTGGTCTATATATGTCAAAACTGGCAAGAATTGACTCCATTTAGCAGGGAAAAATGTCTTGGGAATGCTCCTTCACTATTATTGTAAAGGCTTGTTTCATGTGCTATTTGACTAGGTAATATTGGTACATGCTCTCAAATATCACTTGCTTCTTGGATTTCCAACCTTCAACTACATAAAAAACTCTCTTCCTCTTTTCTATTGAAGAGGTTGTTTTGCCTTATGAACAAACTCCCATATTTAACTATTTTTGGATAATTTAAAGTGAAATATAAATAAATAAATAGAACAATGACACAAGGGGAAGAGAAATTGGAGGTTTTGTTAGGTCATAACTCTTTTAAATTGCATGTAGAGGTCCCTAAAGAAATGGCCAATTTGTGCTTGAAATTTTTTGGATTTTCAAGGGTATATATGATATAGGTGTGGATAAAAAGATCCATTCCTCACTCAAAACCCTTCCTATGTAATCAATTTTTCATCAAATCTAAAAATAATTACAGGTTTTAAAAACCTCAAAAGGAGGACAACATGCATTCAAATTTGAATAGTAGGCTATTCCAACTCCACGCTTGTAACCCATGCCAAGTGTAAATTTGCACTATTAAATATGCTATTCATTAACTTCTAGTATTTCACCAACAAAAAATTTAGCTTTTAACCACCTTTTAGAGCTTGAAATTGCCTCAACTCAAGGAGGTCTCTTATAGATAGAAAGTGGAGGACACAATGCACTAAAATTTGACATGAATCAATTTAGGAGAAGTGTTAATAAAACAAGTTTGAAAAAAGCATCAAATTATAATTAAAATGCTTATAAAATTGCTACAATTCCACCATCAATCTATCACCAAATTGTTCTTAATCTTTTCTTAGAGCTTTCAAAAGATGTAATTATAAATTTTAGATTTGTATTGATTGTGTGGAAGGGGTTTGAATGAGGAATGGATCTTTGTGTCCCCATCTCTATCTCCAATCAACTTGACCTTGTACAATCTACATTTGCTTCATGTTTCAAAATTAAAAAAGTATGACATGTTGATGGTATGTTTGTACAAACCTCACTAGTATGGTCTTTTATTGCAACATAGAAGCAAGGTATTTGAATATTAATTTACCAATTGCAAAAAACATCCTAAGAATGTACTCTATTTTATTTTACTTATTTTCTAAATAGAACTCTAGACCACTTAGTATAATTGTGTTGTACAACTTTTATCCACATACTACTAAACCTTAGTTTTAAAGCAAGTGTGTTATATATTGTTGATTGGTTATATAAAAGATGCAGCT
Source organism: Ulota crispa (assembly GCA_963920765.1). Lineage (NCBI taxonomy): Eukaryota > Viridiplantae > Streptophyta > Bryopsida > Orthotrichales > Orthotrichaceae > Ulota > Ulota crispa. The sequence continues at coordinate 8,371,419 of OY987243.1, forward strand.
CTTCATTCTCACATTCAATGAGTGAAATCTTTGTATCAACCAAATCAGGAAAAAACCTGGAGTCGTGTTTGATAATCAATTTTGCTTGAAATTTTGTTTAGATCATGTTTTTTATTTTAATTTTTGAGACATATTTGCCACTTTTGTTAGTGGTTAAAACAAAGTTACAACCTTCAAGCATTTGCATTGTTTCACATTCCTGAATCATATTTGACATTCAAATATTCAATAGTACAGCTTGGCATGAGTGTATATTTTTTAATCTATCCACTTGCAATCTAGCATAGTAGGATATGAAGTTGGAGTTTAAATGTGAAACATTATGTGAATTGCCCTTTCAAGATATGTCTTAGCCTCAAAAGGCATGCAATCCTTGCCAAAGAGCCTCTCAAGAGAAACAATTCAAGTCTCATAAACCTTCAAATTAATTTTCAAGATTTTGCTTAATTTGAAGTGAATTTGTATGATTAAGCATAATTTAGAGTTATGTGTATCAACAACCATTTCTTAAAATACATAACAATGCCCACTAATGATAAGAAGATCTCTTACAAATCAAGAATATAGGAACAATACAAGAACATACTAACCACTCAATTACTCCCTATATAACATTATTCCATATCATGATTTATATTGAGCTCTAGTCCATAAGTGTTTGATTTTTTTTTTTAATTATATATTCACGTTGCCTAAAGAGTTATGTCATCATAGGAAGTTGCAAACAAAAGTGTCCTTGTCCTCACCTCCAAGCCCCCTCTTCCAAAAAAAAAACAAGCAAGCATTTTCTCTTATTTAATTAATAGTATAACCGGAACAAAAAATCATCAAAATTCATGAAAAATGCCTTAAATTTAATTTGTGGGAGAAAGGAGTGTTCAGCAACTCATGTAGCTTGTCTCATATCTATGTAAAAAAATATTTTATAGCAAATTTATTTTTAGTATTCCTTTGAAATTCTTGATATTTTGTTTAGTAACAACTCTTAACATATTGTTTTAATTCTATATTTGGAGTTTGATAACTTTGGCTTTGTCAAACAAGGAAAAGATCCTTGGAAACTTTCTAAACTTTCTAATAATGTTTGGACAATCAAGCAACCAAACAAATTAATAGGTAACAAATACACATAGATTTTGAAACCTAACATATATTTTGACATGTACTAGACATGTGCTTCAAATTCATTGGAAGTGTGTATCCAACATAGTATTGTAAGGGAAGAGTACAAAAAAAGAAGTTCTAGATCCTCCTAGAGCCTAGTTTGTTAACAAATTCTAATTTGTAACGTAAAAACATCAACCCTTTTTTTTTATCAAGGTCAAATGTGGTATCTTGCATTTTAGCTTTCAACAACAAGTTTTTTGATGCTGTACATTTTTCAAAGAAAAATGTTTCATTACTTAAAAAATATCTCAAAGATTTTCAAACTTAGTATTATACTAGTGATGCTTGGATGAGGAAAAATGTTGACTATATCCAAGCATTGACCAAAACAAACACTCCATTTACTTGGGCCAACAACACATAATAGAGAGTGGGACTTTGACACTATCCAAACATCTCTCTTACAAAGATTGACCTTATTTAAGCATCAGTGTATAAAGTTTTCAAAACAACTTTCATTAATGCAAAACATTAAAAAAATCCTCCAAAAAGTTTAGTAATACTCAAAGAGACTTGCAAATAAAGACTCAACCAAAATTTAGAGTCAAAACTCTACACCACAAAATTCCACCAGCTCAAGATTTAAACTCTCTTGTTAGTGGGTCACAAAAAAAGGCCTTCCAAGCAATGTGCAAGAAAAACCGGCGGCTAATTCAAAGTTGGCTGGTGGGATTCAGAGAAAAACTAGTTGCAGTTTGAAATATTGACAAAAAAACCTGCTTGAATTTTACAAAAAGTTATAAATTAAATATATATTATAGTGTAATATTTAGAAACTTATCTAGCTTTGTTTGGCAAAAAAACCTAGTTGAATATAGAAAATGCTAGACTTTAGCTGGTGAAGTCCAATAATTTCTCTAACAATGCTTTTAGCATCATTTCTTGTCCACTGGCCTTTCCCAATGTGGAAATAAAGTAGCAAAAAAAAAAAACAACCAGAAACATATTGTAGATAATGTGCGGGAAAAATTGGAGGCTAGTTCACTGTTAGTTGGTGGGATAGGGAAAAGATAGGGAAAAAAATGGTTGCATTTTAAATTTAAAGGATGCAAAATTGGAAGGAAACTTTAAAAATGGGGTTTCAACCGGTGCTTTCCAAAATTTGGAGGACATTTAACTGCCTTTTTATAAAAAAAACAATGGATTTCAATTGGGTTGAAACCCAAAGAAGGCAAGGGTTATATCCAAGTAACAAACCCAAAACCTTTTTAGTATCACTAAAGAAGATATTAGTTTATTAGTTCTCACCTTAATACCAAATGCGCAACAATAAATTATTGCCAATGCCACCTCTGTAACCATAAACTATTGCCGCAACTCTTGCAAGTGTTGAGTTTGTTCACCACTTTAGGAGTTGGTTTACTCTTCCCTCCCAGTGAATTTACAATTCCCTACCCTACATTTTTGCTTTGCTTGTGATTTTGTTGCTGAAAAACTTTTATGATTCCTCTATGAGGTTGAATTATTGTCTCGTTGTGCTTCTAGAGTGCAATGTCCTTGCAAGATTGAAAAAAGGCCAAATGAAGAGTTTGACAACATGTTAGAAGAAGTCATTATCTTGTGGGAGAATGCCTCTAAGTTTTGCACTTAATATTTTTATCTAGAGCAATACCTTATAGGAGCAACTAAAAAAGTACTTGAATGTGGCTTCTAATCTCTTTTGATTTATGCAACCTTTTCATAACTTCTCAACTGCATCCTCAAATGAATGGAAGGATCCTTGGCCTTCAAATAGTGAAGGGCTATGCTGGTTCAATTCCTGCAATATTAAACATTATTTTTGGTTTATAATTGGTTTTTTCTTATATGCATTACAAAAATTTAATAATGTACCTAGTGTAAATTTCAATTTGGGGGGAATTAGCTGATGAAATTTTGAAATTGCAAGAATCGGACATTTTTCTAATTAAGAGAATGCAATTGGTACCCATAAAAAACAAACCGGTGCATTGCCGTGGAAGGAGGAAATTAGCGGAAGGTGCTCCAAAAATCTCCCAAACACTGATCGTAGTAATCCTGGCCACCAATACGCACATCGTATCTCACGATATTTACCAGCAATATATACGTACATAATCGTGGGAGCAATAACTACAGTATACAATCCTCGTCAAAGATTCGAAAAAGCTACAGGATAGTACATTACATTCCATGTACCGTATATTTACTGTATTTTCAAAAGCTAGGTCTTGGGTTGTTTTCCTGATACTTTTCAAGCTGTGGCTTATCCAAAAAACTTCATGTGGCCACACTGCATAAGGTGTGTACGTACACCATAGTACGTATTCGATTTTCGTATGAAATCTAACCACGTGTACAAATATTTATCATTTACTGTTAGAGTTGGGAATGTGGCCCATTACAACTGTAAAATCCAACCCCATCAATGTTACCTCCCGAGTATCTAGCGTTCTAGAGAATGTTGTACATTTTTGGAGATACGGTGTCGTATTAATTGAAAAATGGATGTCTGTCTGCCCGTGTAATTACAAAATATCATTGACTGCAAAAGCAAAGTTGGATTTTGGCCCCACTACAACGAAATCCTGTCTCATAAATTATTATCTTCTACATTGCTTTCTGGAGTATTATTGTACGTTCTTGAGATACGGTGTCGTATGTATGCAAATAATAATGTCCAGCATGGTATCATGCTGTTTTTGCTTTCTAGGTTTTGGGCCGCTGCCCTCCTGAATGGGGCCAGTGCTTGATGTTGAACTTTTCTATCAGTTTTTTCTAGTAACTTAACCCCTAAATGCCCAAGGCACCACATTCTGGTGTCCAAAAAATTTCAGAATATTTTGAAACCCTATCAAAGGCACATATTTTATTGTTTTGAGGTTCTATTTTTTTTGGAAAAGTTGCGTGCTAAAGTTAGCTTCACCGTTCAAATTCAACTTCCTCTATATCTTATTCCTTTTTTTTTTGGTGGAAGGTTAACTACAAGCATACATTTTAAATTTTGTGAATAGTGTCATGAATAGTGTTGTGAATTGTGTCACAGAGCCTATGAGAAGTTGCCATATTAAAAAAATAGGCATCAAGTTGAGCAAAAGGTGAAGATTTCCCTTAGGCACTCCCTTGGGCAATCCCTTGGGCAATAAGGGCCTTTTTATTGAAATTTTGACATCTAACAAAATCTAAAAGTGCTTTTAGACTAATTTCACATGGAATGTCTTTGTTATAGAAATTAGAATCCTTTTACCATTGAATATTCTTTCATTCATAATGATTTTTGGTCAATAATTGAAGTTGAAAATTTCTTTGTATTAGACAGTTGTGTTTTGACAGTTGCGTTGCAGGCTCATTTGTGAAATTGTGGTTGTGGATTTGGAAGAGGGACCATTGGTTTTGAAGTAACAACAATAAACACTAAAGCATCCTAAGTGGTTGTTTCTCAATTTTGTATCCAAAAGTTGCCAATTTGCATTAGAAGTTTTGGGCAGCTGCAAAAAAAGCAAAAAATTCCATACTCATCATCATTCAATCACAAATATCATAAAATCTGCGTGGCCATTTTGGATTCTTTTTGGGTAGTGCCATCTAAAAGCCTTGAAGTTCAAGATTCAACGGTTACAATTTTGTTTCAATGTTTAATAATGATCTTACAAGGAAAATTCAAAAACTTCAAAACTACCTTCTGACAACGAGAAAACACGCTTGGGCATTTAGGGGTTAAGTTACTCTTCCCTTGCTAGCCTTGCATGATCCATATTACATTTATAGTGGGTTGGGTTGAGCGTCTTGCTGAGCTGGCGCAATGAGGCTAAACATGAGTTCAAAGAGCAAGTTGTTGAAGCCCTTGGATTATAAAACTTAGTACAAATCCACAATTGGGATGCAACTGGGCTACATCTAGTTACGTTCAATTGCAGACTACATGTAGCTTCACACTATGGTCAACCAAGTCAATAGGCTGGGGGATTGAGTAGCCAAATTTTGTTGAAAGGTTAAAAAAATGGATTAAGTATATACGCAATAAAATTAAATAATGTTTTTGAAATCTTTGGTTGATTTCAATACAAAACATTCAAAGGTCAAGTTCAAAATTCAAATTATTGGCAATGAACTTCCACATATTCTTGACTTGAATGGCCATAGTGGGAAGCCTCCATAGGCCAAGCCCAAGATCCAAATTTGTAACATTTAGTGGTCTTCCAATCTAAAAGCCAAGATCTTATCAATTTTTGATAATGTTATGGAATTTGTTCAAAGACCTCTCAATCAAAGCTTGGATCTCTATTTTTACTTGACCCAAACTTCTTTTGAGAGGAAGTTGCTTTGATGAGAAAGTGATGTTATATAGGTAGTTTGGAGGCAATAAGTTTTGGACTTTGGCATTTAGTGTGAAGGGTTGAGAGGCTAAAGTCTTGATTTCTTGCAATCTCATTGGTGGTAATTGACACCTTTTGACCTTTGATCATAGTGTGAAGTGGCCCTAATTGGTATGTGGCTTGGCCAGTTATCAAGTACACAATCTAGCTTTGGAGTAAGAGACAAGTAGTGACAAACTAAATTCCAATAAAACTTATATGGGCTCAGAACACCACTTCATGCGTCTGTTGTCATTGAAACTCTTTGAAACATGTTGCATGGGTGTGTAGAGTATGTGTGAAATTTTCAAACCAATTGGATCTCTAATTTTAGGCTACCCAAACTACTTGATTTGGAAAAGAAGTCACATGTTCTATCCTAACTAAGGTGGAAGCACCCATTGCCAACAACGCTCCATTCCCAACTAGTGAGGGTGTGCTATTTCCACCATGAGCAAGATTAGGTGCTTTGGAATGCGTTTTTCTGATTTTTTCAAGGTTGGGGCTACTTAAGCCATGCCACATGTTCCTAAGTGAGGTAGGAAGTAATGAGCTTAAATTAGTTTGGCTAATATTGGAATTACATACATTTAGACGTTGGCAATGGGTGGGGAACACTTTTTGACTCCCAAAATTCATAGTAATTTCAGTTTTGCAAATAAAATTACAAAAAATTTGCAATCCCAATACTTCTTATCTTCCTATATGGGCAAAAATATTTTTTTGCCTTAAACTCTTTGTCGTTTTCTGCAGAATCACTTAAGTTATCGGATATGGGTGCTTCCACTTTATCCTAACTTCCGAAAATGCACCCCTCATATATAGGTTCTATCAAAAGTTCAAAAGATTCCATGCTGATTTCTGTTCATATTTGGATGGCCAGAATTCCTATGATACCAATGAACGTTACTTGGTCATTTTAGGGTTAATCTCCATAACACGTTGAATCCTATTGACATGGATTTGAATGAAATTGACGCAGTTTCATCTCAAAAAATCTCAAATCTGCATATCTTCGTAGAACTTACTACTCTTTAGAGCTCTGAACACAAAAAGGTTGAGCAGGTATAATTTTGGGTATTAAATATCACATTTTGGCACAGTGACTTAGTGACATACTGTATGCCATATTGACCAACAAGACCAAAATGGTGGGAACTGGGAAGATTTGTTTGCCGCTGCTCCTCGTCACACTTGTGTAGCTGGAGATGATACCCCACAGTTAACCCCTAAATGCCCAAGGGTGTTTTTCTTGTTTTCGGAAGGTGATTTTGAAGTCTTTGAATTATCTTTGTAAGATCATTATTAAACATCAAAATAAAATTGTAATTGTTGAATCTTGTACTTCAAGGTTTCTAAATGGCATTACCCAAAAAGAATCCAAAATGGCCACGCAGATTTTATGATATTTGTGATTGAATAATGATGAGTATGGAATTTTTTGCTTTTTTTTGAGCTACCCAAAACTTCTAATGCAAATTGGCAACCTTTAGATACAAAATTGGGAGACTACCACTTAGGATGCTTTAGTGTTTATTGTTGTTACTTCAAAACCAATGGCCCCTCTTCCAAATCCACAACCACAATTTCACAAATGAGCCTCCAATGCAACTGTCAAAACACAAGTGTCTAATAATACAAAGAAATTTTCAACTTCAATTATTGACCAAAAATCATTATGAATGAAAGAAAATTCAACAGTAAAAGGATCCTAATTTCTATAACAAAGACATTCCATGTGAAATTAGTCTAAAAGCACTTTTAGATTTTGTTAGATGTCAAAATTTCAATAAAAAGGCCCTTATTGCCCAAGGGAGTGCCCAAGGGAAATCTTCACCTTTTGCTCAACTTGATGCCTATCTTTTCAATGTGGCAACTTCTCATAGGCTCTGTGACACTATTTACAACACTATTCACGACACTATTTACAACAGAAAATGTATGCTTGTAGTTAACCTTCCACCAAAAATAAATGGAATAAGATATGAAGGAAGTTGAATTTGAATGGCAAAGCTAACTTCAACGTGCAACTTTTCCACACAAAAAAAACCTCAAAACAATAAAATCTGTAACTTCAACAAAGTTTCAAAATTTCCTGAAATTTTTTGGACACCGGAATCTGATGCCTTGGGCATTTAGGGGTTAATTTTCCCAGACGGCTTTAACTTTGTCACAATTCCAGGTGACAGCAATGCATGCCCAAGAATCCAACTGTCCGTTATTAGACGATTCAAGATGCTACTTCACATTGGATGAATGGCATTTAATTGAGTTTTTCTATTACTTATTTCCGAAATTACATTAGAGTGTGTGTTTGTCCTCTGCCATCATTATGAGAGGTATCATCTTTATTCGTACTGAAACAATAGTAGAATCTAATCAGCCAACCAGAAGTTGAACTCTTTGTGAAAAGAAACTGAAGCTAAGAATCTATGTTTCGACTTCCTCGTTCACTTTCCGCACTTTCACTTTTAAAGTGAGCAACCTGGAACTAGCTGGAATGCTGGATAAGCCGAAAACCGAGAAAGAGGAGAAACTTGCGGTTCCTGTAGGAAGCTCCGTTCTGCACTCATGCATCGTGTCCTGAGACACAAGATATTTCTATGTCTAAAGTCTAAACTCCAAACCAGCTGAAAGTGGATCAAATGAGCACTTATTATAGGACCTGGCTAATTCTGTATAAGTCCTAAACATGTGCCAGATTGGCATTGCTGCTTTAGACCGACCGGAGACTCAAGATGGGGTTGAATTCAAGAGACATAAAGACATGGCTTTGTGAGGTGTGGCAGATGCCAGGTGCCCGAAGAACAGAAGCCCGGAGAATCTACGAATAAGGAATAGAAGAAAAACGAATATCCGGCTGCTGTTGGACATATTGATAATCCATAGCGGAAATCAAGACAGTTTAGCAAGTGTGGACTAGTGCATTACTGCATTACACAGGCAGGAGGTATCGTTGTGAAGGGCGTACCACGTGGAGCTGTACAAGGTAGAACATCAATTCCATTAATGAGATCGTCAGTGACGTGCATGGCCAAATAAGAAATGCACGTCAGCCCTTGAGTACACTTTCCAGAGGTGATGTACAACCCTGAGGCGAGCTGTATACCACAGATGATTCTGCCACCGGTAAATGAACATCAGCTGATCAGCTAATGTGGTAGTGTCTTGCAACCTCACGTATACGAGTTCTTTCTCAAGTACGTGACAAGGATTATACAAGTTCATTTATAAGCACATGAATCTGTGCTGTGTAGAGCGGAACAATGAAGCTATGCTGTACTGACCACTTACAGCCGGACGAAATTCCGGTACCTGCTGCGTGGGCCTTATGAAGGAGCACAGGCGCCTTTTGGAGGGCATGCTCTTTCAATCATGGGACTGCATAGGCAGCAAGGGATCTATAGAACAAGGATAGAGGGTTAGCAATTTCGCATTCTGCAGGTTCATGCGCATTGCCATGCAGAGGCAGCTATCAGGGGCCGCGTGTGCCAACCCAAAGTAAGGCAACCCGCTCTTTCTTCGATTCGGTAGCCCTCGCCTGAGAACATGGTGAGCAACATGCTGGCCTGTTTGAAGACATTCAAGCCCAACTGGATAGGCCGGAAACCCGCTTTCAACAAACGCAGCCGCCATTGAACTAGATTCTCGTGCCTTTCAGTGCGTGCAGCACCCTCGCAAGCCACGATGTTATAGATCTCCCGGCCTAGGTACATCTTGGCTAATACTTGTTCGTTGCTCTCGGAAGGCAAGTTGGATGCTTCAAGCGAGTCAAACATGGTTGAGTAATAATGTAAGGCCTCTGTGAATCTGCCTAGAAACGAAGGATTGTTGTGGTTTGCCTCGTGCTCGACAACAGTGAAAATTTTCGGCTTCAATGCCTGAACTGAACGTAGTACTTCGTCAATGGCGCGGACAGGCCCATCAGAGAAGAGAAGCTTGTGCAGTTGTAATACAGAATTCACAGCAACTGCTTCGCCATGGCGCATCTGGAGCATCCACGGTTTGATATCGTCCAACTTCACTGCAACTACGCCCCGAAATTCGAACTCCACCTTGACCGCATCTGCTAGTTGCCGTAACTTCTTGCCAATCGCTTGCAACACATCGTTTCCGCCGGGTTGTGGAGACCCAATCCCTGTGAGGCGGAGACGAGGAGGTCCTCCAGGTCGTAGCGCAAGGGCCTGGATAAGTGCAGGCCACTGCAGTCCATGCATTAGATTGAAATCTATGACATGAACCTGGTTATGGCCGGCAAAAGCCTCAAGAATCGCCTGGTTGGCCGTGAAGTGTGCAAATTTCAGATAAGGGCATGTCTCGTAGAAGTGAAAATGCAGCAACTCTGAGAGAGAATCAGGCTGGTTACTATTGTTGCCATTAGAGGAGGCGGTGCCATAAACTCGACGGGCCAAAGCATCAATAAAGTGAGTGGCCACCTTGCCCATGGGTCCAGGTGGCAGACCCAGAAGTTGCATTCGGTGGAGGGTCTCCTCTGCGAGTTTAATATTTCCCCGCTGAATAGCCTCTGCACAGGCCAGTAACGAATGCACCAGCTGGACACCACTAGTTTCATCGTCACCCATCGAAATTTGTTGTTGCTCCGCAATCACTCCAGTGGAGGCATGGCCTCCAACAAATAGTGCTGTATCCGAGGTCGTCAAGCCCGGTTGGAATGCGGGAGTAGCGGGACGACTAGCATTCCCTCGAGCGCCATTGTATTGTGACGGTGTAAAACTAGTCCTAACAGTAGGGGTCTCCCGGTAAAGCAGAGTTGGAAGCTGAGGCGAGCCAGTCTCCCGTGATGAGTCCCGGCTGGAGGTAACCTCTAGATCATTGTTGTGAAGAGAATCTTCTGAGAGAGAACTCCGCTGAGGCTGTGTCACTGCCATCGGGCCAGCAGCGTTGGAAGAAAGTTCCTCAATCATGCAGTCTATCCATCCAGTCATATTACAGGAGCGGCTGCTTATCCGTGGAACAGATTCTGATGTGTGGTGCGCAGGAATGCTCGGTTCTTGGGCTGCTGCGCCCAAAGCACTGTGCAGCTGCTCCAAATGCTGCACTACATCGGATGGCTGCATAATATTGGAATGTCTGAATTGCCCATCCACAATAGCCCCGCCGGCTGCCTCATGGCGGCTGCAGCCTGGATAATACTGATATGCCATCTATAACTCTTTGCACCTTCCCACTTTGCAATTCCACTGTTCTATATCAGCGAAGTCTTCGATAGGATATCCTGCCAATCACCAAGCCCAAAACTTAGTACAAAAATCTTGTTTGATTACTTCACAGTCAATTTCGTTTCAACTAGGAACAGCTGCAACAACAATATCTATCAGCACTCTCAAAAAGAACGAAACTGATTGATTATAATCTCCGAAAACAAAATTCCTGCCCCTCGATAAGAAATTGCTCAGATTTGCCAGGAATTAAAGTATGTTAAGCATTACAAATCAAACAAAATGTCAACATCATGAACCTCGTCGTGGGTGAAGAAAGAAATAAGAGCTGATTCTTTAACACGTTGACAAGCGAACTAATCGCATCAGAAACATTCAAATTTTCTTCTTTGCAAAATCCCCTATGTTGATAACTTCCCAACACTGGTCATTGAAAGTCTGGTACTGAGTGACAGATTTATATGCTCAAGCAAGTGATACAGAAAATCATATAACAAATACTAGAACTGAATTGATTACGAAACTGCTATCGCCGATTTGTGTTCAAGGACACTGGATTAAGTGCATAAACATCCATGTCCTCTAAATTCGAATCCAGCAGAACGGCGTTAAGAATGAATTCAAAGTTCTCAGAATACATCTGCGAGTAGATAATAGTTGTATTTTAGGTTCAAGCATCCTTGCTTGCGGAATAGCCTAACAAGATACTCATCATTTATCTCCTATCAACAGAGAAGGAAGGATGAAAACCTCGATGTCCTGCCAAGAAACAACGGGACCAACAGCCAAGCATTTTTAGAGCTACACACCGTCATCGCTCAGATGATTAGCCCCCTGCCAAGCAAACATGTTCACATCAGAACACCAAATAATAAGAACGATCAAGAGAGTTATCAGTAAGCAAGCTATACAACACCATCTCGGAGGATCCAATTCATAACATGAGCATGACTAGTATCGAAAATAGTACAAACGACTCCTATTCTCTCCTTCGCCAATATTGAGCCTTTGGTTCAATATTTTCTTTGAAGGGTAACTGATGAAGACCTCGGCAGTATTCCTTGTGCTACCAAAGCGTTGAAGTTTGCCACAAAATTGTAGACAAGAAACATCTCCGAGCCTAAAGGGGAACATGCCATATCACGTGCTGCTTACAACGATGGCTTTGAAGGGCATTCCTACGTGACGAAGCAAAGAAATGGTTGTGAAAAGCTAGATTCACTGCTGTTTCATAGGTGTCAATAAAATGTCATCATCTGACGGCATACTAGCCTGTCAAAAATGTCACTCTACGGCGACCAAGCTGACAGTGAGCGTCCTTCTGTTTTTTAAGATGGAGCATAATCCGTCTCATTGAGGATTTGAGAAACAAATATCTGTCCGGAAAGAAACTGTCGACTGCAAGATCACAAGACTTTGTCCATGGCCGTGACCATAATAATTCGATTGAGACAAGCCTATGCGAGCAATCCCCCTGTAGAGAATAGACTGATTCTATATTCAAGCTGTCTTTAAAATTTAGTCTTCAGTCATCTTTGTTGCGGCTCCAGAAACAAACTAAACTGAGTAGGGATCTTTTACACAGGCAAAGGATAAAATCAAGTGAACTTAACCTTGATACGCTGATGACATTAAAAAATTCCGGAAGCACATCCCATGGCCAGCCATCTACTCAGAAAACAGCAAGCATCACGCAAGTACGGCGTACGCGTGCCTTGCCCACGAGCGTGTCGCCCAGTGCCAACCACAAGTGCATGAGCTCAGAAATACGAATGAAGCAGCATAAGGCTAAGCGCTAATTCGAAAAACACCGGTTAAGACCTGGACAGACGGTCGACCTCCGCGAAAACAAGGAGAATGTCAAACGCAAGCCATCTACAGTGAGCCGTCATCAAATCACCGATAGTCACCACTTGTTCACGAAGTTCACCGAAACACCATTCAAACAATCCTCGAAACTCAAAGATCTTTCGAAAAGATGACTTGGATAAGCAGAGCGCAACGGCGAACAAAATGACGCAAATCAACCACTGAATTTGAGACCAATTCTGAAATCGTCACTCTGGCTAGCATACACAGCCTCCGTACTCCGCTCGGGCTAATTACTAAGCTTGAGGATCGAAAACATTCGTTAAACAAGAGTAGCAACTGTGACCCTTTCACTTTCTTTTAATCCGCTTGATTAGCTAGCTTACAGTGCGCTTCTTTGGAAAGATTTCGATAGCTTTGCCAGCGTCCAATGAAATAAGCAAACAACACCTGCAGTAGCAACCTCAAATTTATTCTAACAGCACAATAATCCGCTGGATTTCACAAAACCACTGATCGACAGGACAGGAAAGAACGACCTCCGAACTCGTGCTCACAGCCATAACTTGTACAACTTGTACAGCTTGCACAGATTAGCAGCCGGCACAATTCGTTCATATTGCAGGGATGCTTTCTAAGGCGAATGGCCTGAGCCAATGCACTAGTTCCAAAATGCTACTCAGTAGCAACACCTCAGGAACACAAGTTTTTCTTAAAAGAATCATTTGAAAAATGGTGAAACAATTTGAGTTAAAATTGGCTTTTCAAAACAGAAGTCCAAAACAATCATGGCCTAAGAGATCTACTGCCAGCAACTGTACGTAGATCGATCCGCCAGCCAAGCACAAATTACCGTTTCAAGAACTCCGGAGTGATAGTTGAATCATTCCGCCAGCTGCCGCGGATATACAGTTCTGATCCCGGATTAACAAATCCGCCATAACAGCAGTAACATCGTCCAGGAGATTCATCACACGGCGAAGTTACATACAGCATAGCCTGCACTCTCTTCTGCCTCGGTCCCTTTCACACGCAAATATAAACACGTAAAATCGAACCAAAAGAACGCAACAAACACTCGCAGAGCTCACAGAAAAGCCAATCACTCGGCACAAGAAAAGTGGCAGCGAGGACCAGTGGATAGCAGCACACGGAATTGAGGCGAAGGCAGAGGATAGGCGGCAAACGGAAGATAGGTGAAGGCGGGGGAGACGAGGAAGGACAAAGCTGCAGACGATGCTTGCAGCAGCATCCTTTACTAGTGAGATGTTCCTTTCGTGAAAGTCGAGCCTCGGTGGGTGGGGCGGGACGAGTTTGCGACCTTCTTGCTTCGTACCTACCGAAGGAGGGGGATGGGTGACCTGGTCGGTTGCCACGATGGCAGCCCGGGGGGTCGCTTTCGGGGCAGACCCGTCATTGTTGCTATCATTGCTTTCGCAGAGTTCACGTTACCTCCTCTCCCTAGTCCAGTACTCCAGTAGTAGTCCCTCGTCCCTTCCGTTCCGCAGGTGGAGTTATAATCCTTTCACTCCTCGTTATCACTACGGTCCTTGCTCACTGCACTATAAAAAAAAAATCGAGGAAATTACAAATAGGGGCATGAAAATGAAAAAGTATTACAGATAGGGGCACACTTTCAAAATAATTACAAATAGTGGTTTGGACACTAGTTGATTTAGACATATCACATTAAATGTTAGTTATCTTTCACAAATTTAGGGATTTTTCCAAAATTTGTCATTTTTTTTACTAATTCTTTTTATTTAACCCCTAAAGGACCAAGCCCCCCTTTCAGGGAACAAATGGGATTTTGGACATGTACCTATGGTTAAACTACTTTGTATGATTTTTTGAAAATTTTACAAATGATGACGAATTCAAAAATTTATGTGGGCATCTAATTTTTTCTTCATTTTGACGTTTATTGAAGAAGTTAAAAATTAATTTCTAGAAAACAAGCAAGATTGGGCAACCCAAAAACTCTTTTGAAAATTTAATTTAAAAAAATAAAAATATGAAATAGGTTCTTTAGACTTATATATACATAGGAAGCTTTGAATCATTCAATTTACATTGATGAGATGAAAGTTATGAGAAGTTTTTGTTTGCGGGTAGGTGTGATTTTGAGAGAAACCACACCTACTTGCAAACAAAAACTTCTCATAACTTTCATCTCATTAATCAAAATTGAATGATTCAAAAATCCTTATATATATATATATATATATATATATATATATATAAGTCTAAAGAACCTATTTCATATTTTTAATTTTTTTAAATGCAATTTTCAAAAAAGATTTTGGGCTGCCCAATCTTGCCCATTTTTGGAAATTCATTTTTAACGTCTTCAATAAATTTCAAAATGAAGAAAAAATTAGATGCCCAAGTAGATATTTGAATTCCACATCTTCAATAAAAGTTTCAAAAAATCACAAAAAGTAGATTAGTTGTAGGTACATGCCCAAAATCCATTTGTTCCCCAAGGATACAGTTGGTCCTTTAGGGGGTTAAGCTTGATTTGGAGAGGTCTTTGAGTTTTTTTGGAAGTTAGCTAACATTTGATGTGGCATGTCTAAATCAACCAATGTCCAAACCAAAAAAATTACAAAAACTACAAATTATATTGAAATTACGCCCACGTTTGTAATTATTCTGAAACTGTGCCCCTATTTATAATATTTTTCATTTTCATGCCCCTATTTGTAAATCCCCCAAAAATATCTGTGTTTTTTTTATAGATTTTTTTAGGAGCCCAATTGTTTTATGTCACAATTAGTGTTAAAACTAGGGAATTTCTAAAGCCATACCTAAAATTGCAAGCATTACACCAAAGGTGTACTTTGCACATGAAATGTGAGAATTTAATGCTATTTTTTTTTGTTTGGATCAAAAAAATTGTTTTACCTCTATCATTCTATTCAAACAAATTGGAGGTGCTTGAATTTGAAACTAAAAATATAGGACTTTTGGATAACTTAAAGCAAAAACACATTAAAAAAATAGCAATGGTGCTATAAAAGTTCAACAAAAACTTGCATTTGTTCTTCTTTCTATGAAGGAGGTAATGCCATAATCAAATGAATGATGGACCACCTGAATTTAAAGAAATAGCATTAAATTCTCACATTTCATGCTCATAGCATTAGCAATTCTAGGTGTGCCTTTAGCAATTCCCTAAAACTAATATATTAATGCTATATTTGATATTATTGTTAATATAAAAACGAGCGGGCATCCAAAAAATCAACCAAAAAAAACATGGGTTTCTTATAGTGCTAGCTCTTGGTTTTTTCCTTTCTTTTAAATTCCACAGCACAAGGAGATGGGGCTGATTTTTAGGTTGGCCAACTTCAAGCTAAAGTTGGAGGATCTATTATCAATAATTTGGAAAAATTGGTTCTATTGTACTTTTCTTAAGTGGTTTTGGAGCAAGGTTCTTTGGTTAATTTTTTTTTGCCTAAACTTACCTCAATTTGACATTGGCTACCATAACACTAAAACTCTTTGGTGAAAAAATGGATGATATTGCCAAATCCCTCAAGCAAACACTAAGTTTTATCAAAATTTGGATGAATTATTAATTTTAGTAATTTTTTGGGATGAATGTGCACACTTCCTTACTTTCTTGCATTCTTGAGTGCGTGTCATGCAACCAACAAAAAAACAACAAAATAACCTTGGGTTGGAGCATTTACTTTAGTTTAGGAGAGTTTTTGCCAAAATCTTAGCTCGTTTTGAAATTGGGTACCGTAAACATGGATCAAATTGCCAAATCTGTTTCAAAGAAAACATTAGGTTTGCCCAATGTCTGGATGAAATTTACTGATACTGGTTGCTTTTGTGCGGGCACGGTATATATGAAAACTTCACATGGAACATGAAAATGTCACGAGGGTGGCAATTTGCAAGGAGAGATGGTTGTAAATATGTAACAAATGTGAATTGCATTATAATCAATGAAAATAATATTCACATTGAAATCTTATCTGAAATAAACATGGATTTTGCATTTCAATCCATCATTTACATGGTAAAATGAAGTTGGGTATCGTAAGGTGTCACATTCAATGTGACGTTTTATTGTATACAATGGGTTTATTGTATTCATGAATACGTCACATAGCATACAAAAATGTCAAAAGTGACATTTTTGCAAGGTTAAAAAATGTAAGTCACACTTTGTGACAAATGTGAAGCACTTTGTGATTTATAAAAACTTGCCATTTCTTCTGAAAATATTTATCCATGAAAAAAATGAATTTTTTATTTTGCATATGAACAACCAAAATGATTTTCTACGAAGTCGAAAAGTCATATTTCTTTAGTTTCAAGAAAATGTCACATTCCCAACCTGATTTCTTCACAACATGATATATTTGAGTGAAAGTGCACAATTGGATGATTCTATGGTTTTTTTCTTGGCATGTATGCATGCAATCTAAGGTGCATGTTAGTCAACCAATGAAACATGAAAGGATTCCTTGATTGCAGTAGTGTCTTTGGAGAAATTTGCATTGAACCAAAATATACATATAATTATGCCCGTTAATGGTATTTCTATGATCAGAACTAAATCACATGTCCTCTTGCTTACAAGTTACACTTTGTTACTTGAGGTTTTAATTTTGGAGATTGTATTGTCTTTATTTTGAAATATTGAGTCCTTAACTTCAAATTAGTCAAAGAAGACTCCAGTGGGTATTTTTTGCGTGCAACCAAAACAGCTGGTTTTAGTGGAGGCCCACTAATTACATAATTGCGATATGTTCTTGGTGGAAGTCAAGTAAAAAAAGACATATAATTTAGTCTTGACCGTTTGGTATTGATATTTTGGTTATTTTATATGTTTTCGTCCATCAAAAATGAAAATTGTTTTTGAAAAATTGCTTTGTGCTTGACAAAAAGTTACGCTTTTAACCCCTAAAGTTCTGAACACCCCGAGATGCAATCTTGGATCACAAAATTCATGGCAAATCTACGGTTAAGAATTAAAACTGAAATCCAGGTGGTATCTTATCTCTATAATAGCTTTATCTCTCTTAGTTAGGTAGTTGCAAGCAAAGTATGATTTCATTGGGTATTGTTTAATTGCAACCCCACATTTTTATGGCTTCAAACTAAATCAAGGTCTCTGAGTCCAAATATGAATTCAAAATTCTCAAATTTAACATTTTGATGGTAGAAATCTAAAACTTACTCTCCAGGGGATGTGCATATATCAACCCCCGGTGTGCCCATATTGAGGCCCATATCAATTCTCTTAATACTAGTGGACCCTTGTACCCGCTATTTTGGCTGAGGGCCATCACGGGAGGGGGTCTTTGCAAAAAATTTAACATGACCTTCTTCATAATCACCTTCTTCAAGATTCTTCTCCTTTCTGTTACAATGAGCTTACCTGTACTATGCCTACCTACATGCTTTGCCTCCTTCTCCATGCGACCACCCCCTATTCCCGAGTATACCCCATCCCCAAGGACAACCATAACCGCCACATAACCATAGAAATAAGAATAACCGCCACATAACCGCCACTTGATCTTCTTGAAGCCTTATCTCTATTAGTCATGTAGTTGCAAGCAAAGTATGATTTAAAAATTTGTGATTGGTCAAGGGCCAAGAAGCAAAGTGAAAAATTTATGATTGGTCGAGGGCCAAGGGGCAAAGTGATGAACATGGGCGTTGTGTTTGAAAGGACATCTTTGGTGAAACCCATTGAATCTTTTTCCAATTTGAATTTGGAAGTCACATATAAAGGGATAGGGAGGGAGATGAAGACTTGAGATGAAGAGGCAAATTGATTTGAATCTAAAATTGAATTTGAGTTTATATTATCCCATGGAATATTGTTTTGTGAATAGAGGGTGGCATGGGGATAGCATGGGTACGATAGCCTTCCGCCGGAACAGCGGGTGCACAAGTCCACTAGTGTCCCATAATAGAATAGCTTCTCTGAGACTTGACCAAATATGTAGCACATAAGAGCATCTCTTACCACTAGCTTTACAAGCCATGTCAAATGAGTTTTTGAGGGGACAATGGCATGAACCTGTATGAAGTGGCTAGGCATGGTTTGAAACTCTTATGCAATTAAGGAGGGTTTAGGGGGAGCACCTGCATTAGAATGCACTCCAGTTGTTTACCTAGTTGGAGAGTGACATTTGTGAAAGTTTGCAATTTCCACGTGCATGAAGAGTGCGTGCAAGGGGCCATGAAAAGGACTTGTAGAAAGTTGGAATTTAGCGTGATTGTGTTTGATTTTAGAGATTCCACACATGAATATCCGTGAATGCACTAATATTGGAGACTCAAAATCTACAAGCCCTTACGGGTTGACAACAAATCTATTTCCAGGACTCATTTCATTGGCGGCAAGAGATACTCTAATTGCTTCAAAAGCATTTTCAGAAAATTCTGAATTATTCTTTTAATTATTCTTGACACGTCTAAAATACAGATGAGGTATGTCTGCAAAATTACCACTAAAGTCTCTATTACAAGTCACTTTGGTCGACGGTCTCTGTCACGGCATTGGCATTGTAAGGCCACTGAAGGGTTCCTTTCCCTTTTGGCATCTTGCCATGAGCATTCCCAAGTCTAGTACCTTCACAAGCCCAGCTGGGCTGGGATGGTATTTGCCATGCCATTGGATGTGTTTCTCTCTATATCATTACCTCCAAGCAAATTCTTAATTGCACTAACAATAACCTTTGGGGTGTTTTCTTTTGTTCCAAGGTACCCATTTTCAAAAGCCAAAGTTGGACATGACAAATGTGTAATAGTTAACTAGAAATCAACTATATTCTATTAAACTTGTTCATCACTCTCTTTAACACAAAATAAATAAATTACAGCCTCCTATCATCTATGTTATAAAGTGTGGATTGTGTCTATGAAGAGAAATCTAAAATTCTTTATTGGAGTGGGGTGAGGAGAAGGGAAAAATAAGGAAAGGGAGGGCAAAAATGGAGGGTAAAGAGAGGAACAAGTAGAATAAGATAAACATACAAAATAGAGAAAAAAAATCATGCGAGATTGCGTAAAGAGCAAGCAAGGCATACTCATATCAATATATTTGGAATGATATGGATCGCTTTTGAGCTAATGAAAAATGAATGATTCTTTATTCATAACAAGCTTTCGAAATATACTATAATTATAGCCCAATGGGTTTGTGACACTCAAAAGTTAATGATTGTAAATAATGTGCACAATAGAATTATGTATTAAATATTACAAGTAATATAAAAAAAATCTCCCCTCTTTATTGGCAAATACCAAATGGTAAGTGCTTGAATAAATTTTAACAAAACAACAAATACAAAATGAAATTTACAAAAATTTGAGTTTTAATCTCAAACAATTGATGAAAACCGTTTGTAAGCATATTCGACAAACTTAGATGCTTAATGGCATACAAGTTGTTCACCTACATAAGTAGTTTTTTCCTTGTAGTCAGTGTCAGAAGTATCTTACAAAATCAATTCTAAACAAGGATGTGTGTAGTGTTACATTAACCCCTAAAGGACCATGGCCATTATTTTGTCAAAAGACACTTAAATCTACCACCTCTATGGCAAAAAGTAAAAAAGTTTGAAAATCAAGCATTTTGCATATTTGACCATAGGATCTTCTGCCAGACTACTATAAGAATGTGTCATTCAAAACTCAAGAACTTTGTCTGCACAGATTGGAAAATATATGCATTTAAAGTGTAAAAAAAAATTTTTTTGCACCTTGCTTGACTAGATTTTTCAAATTTGAACATTTTTAACTTAAAATTTTTGCACCACAGAGTTTGGAATTCTATTTTTGCATGGTGGGAAGTTGAGTTGGGAATTTTGGGAATTTTTAAAAAAAAATAATACTTAATTTTCATTCTTTAAAAAAACATTAGGTAGAAGAAGGTATGAGATTGAACAAAAACTTAAATTGCTAATAACCTTGCAATGGAATTGAAACGCAATTATCCCAATGGTGAGATTGTTCTAGAAAGAAAACTTCACCCTCTCCAACAATTTTTTTTTGAAAAAATGTTAAACTTGCATTCAAAAATGAAGTTTATAAGTTATTTTTTCAAGAAAATGCTTGAGTTGCCCAAAAAACAAAATTGTCCATAACTTTCTCATAACTAGTCCAAATGGAATGAATCAAAGCTTCAAATGTAGATAAGGATATAATGTATAAGAAAAATAAATAAATAAAATTCAAGTTTTTATAAGAATTTTTTTTGCTACCCCTAGTCCCCAAATTTGTGCTTATTTGGGCATAACTTTTGCTCCCTGGCATCAATTGGAATAAAAATTATATTCTCCAAAAGCTAATGTGTTTTCTATCTTCAAAAAAGTTTCAAAAAATTAGGACAAAATTGAGGCCGTAGGTACCTGCCCAAAATCCCATTTGTCCCCTGTAGGGACAATGGTCCTTTAGGGATTAAGTGTTTATAGGTCTTTTGAACTTTCAAAATTTGAAGGATTAAGGTAGAGGGCTCTAAAATGGAGCAAGCTCTAAAATGGTGCACCTTTAGGAATGGCTGACATGTTCTTCTTACATATCTACTACTATTGTTGTTGAGCTAGGTGGAACTAGCTTATAGCTAGTCCCACCTAACTCATCAACGATAGTAGTAGATATGTAAGAAGAACATGTCAACCATTCCTAAAAATGCACCATTTTAGAGCCCTCTACCTTAGAAGTTTTATTTCAAAAAAGAAAAGAAAAAACTTGAGTTTGCAAGATACTTTTTTGTCCTAGTTTTTGTATATTTTAGCTCTTCCTTGTTAGAGAATGATATAAATAATGGTGGTTTTTAAATTTTCAAAATATAATTGAATCGCCTGCGATAATTGATTCAATATTGACGAGACAACTCTGGAATCACACCAATCACAAGCTCTCTTCCAAATCAAGTTGATAATCCACTCGTATTTGAACATACTAATATTTGAAACATTACATGATACTATTTTAGTTCAAAAAAATTAAGGTTGGTGATTCCTTCTTTTTTAGTAGTAAGCTCAACACACCACCACAATTATCATGCATTTTAAGGAAACAACTAACTTAAAATATTATCAAGACAAACATTTACACATAGATCACAAGGCTATGTTCTATCTTTTACAAACAAACATGTTTAGCAATGATGAAGTCAATTTACCAACAATATCACTGATACTTTTACTTATAGATGATTGTAGAAGCTCAGCAAAACGTGGTTGCTCTATAATCTATTCCCTTTGTCCCTCTAAAATGCTCCAAATCAGGCAGAGTTCTTGTACAACTAAAAAGCTCCATTATGCTAATTTCAAATGTTGAGAAAATATTTGCCATGTTCAATGATCTCATGGGGTAAGTTAAGCAATTAGAGAGCATTCCTCTCCTAGCAAGCTTGGCCTTGCCCATATGAGATACCATTGTTGTTATTAATCTTTACATCATCAATAATGAAGAATTGGCAACATGCATAAATATGGTACTTTTTGCATGGAATCTGGGTTCCCAAATGGCAACATTAACTAGAGATTTTACATACATTTGGTAGATGGTATGTTAATTTTAGAATGCATGTATCACTAGCACAAAGACTAAAAACACAATTATTCCTTTGCAAATTAGCTTGTTGGAAGTTTTTAGAGGGATAGAGGGAGTATGAATTTTTCAATATTTTTTGGAGTTTGCAATTAAAAGATAAAGGAGAAAAACAAGGAAACGCAAGATTTTTTGAGATCATTTGTAAGTCAAATCTCAAAATCTCCTCACAAGCCTTTGTTGATGAATTTAGGAATATCCAAGTTTGAATGTACACTTAGGGGTTGAATTCTCTATTTTAAAAACGGGATACTAATATATTGATTAAAGTTGCATTTGGCTTCTTTTTATAAAAAAGATCAAACACGAGCAAGTGTAAAATATATTTCTATTTTCGTCAAACAACAAAGTTTTACGTTAGTGAATAAGTACGATCTTTTTTCACATTAAAAAAACATCAAATTGAATTTAATGAGGAACATACTAAGGTTAAGAAAATATGGATTTTAAGATGCTCAAAAGGCAAAAACATCTAAAAACGCTTTTTGTTGTAATAAAACCCTATCTAGAATTCGATAACATACATAAAATCGCTTCTTTAATTATTAGAAAATAGTTTATTTGATTTTTGATAAGTATGTTATATAGCAAAATTTCATCAAAAAATATGTTTGAATGTTGAATGTCGACACAATGTCACTTTCAGTCCTACAATTAGCCATGAAACAAAATGGGGTAGCGGAACAAATTATATTTTTATTAGGGTTTGGGATTCGATCCCTGCAAATTTGGGCTGTATTTTGAAAGGGTGGTTTTCTTGGATTCTTTAGGTGACATGTAATAACTACACCCTCTGTCCCTCTAAAAAGTTCCAAATCAAGCACAGTTCTCTTAACAAGTAAAAGCTCCATTATGCTAATTTTAAATGTTGAGAAAGCGTTTGCCATGTTTGTCATTTCCCTGTATATTAGGACATGTCAATTTGGACATTTTTTGTCAATTGAGATACTTTTTGTCAATTTGGATATATTTAATTAATTAGTATGTGTCAATTCAAATACTATTTCCTTCTAGCCTTGTTCATATGAGGCACTATAGTTGCCACTAATTTTTAAATCATCAATAATGATGAGCGGCCAACATTCACAAACTATGCACAAATATAGTACTTTTTGCATGGAATTTGGGTGCCTAAATGGCAACGCCAAAGCTAGAGATTTTGCTTGCATTTGGTAAATGGGTTATTGATTTTTTAATGCATGTGTCACTAGCACAAAGACTGAAAGTATAGTAAATCTCTCACATGGAAGCTTTTTGGAGGTTTTTAGGACAGAAGGAGCATATTCTTGACAAGTTGTTTAGAGGAATGAATGAACAAAGCAAATCATAAGGTTTGGTTTTGCAGAATACAATTGTGAGAAAAATTCAATTAGATTGAACCCTAAAGCGATTGACAGTTTTGAGGCCAAAATTGCCAAAATTGTGACCTTTAATAAGTACATACCATAATGATTTCTTGGGATTTTTTTTTGCGTACTTAACCAAACGGTCCCAAAACATAATTGATTTGTATCTGGATTTTTTTTCAAATCCTATTTTCTTACCGTTCACAAGATCATAACAATTAGAGACATAATTTAAATTTCTTAGATGTTGCAAAAAGGCGGACAATTGATTTCAAGGACTTGCAAATTCCAAATCTTGTGCTCTTGCACATGGTGACTTTTGCGATTATGTTGCACAAGTATGTTGGTAGCATATGTGAAATACATCAAACCAAGTGGACATATTTATCAAGTTGAAAATGAATTATTCATAAAAGTGATTTGACAATTTCATCTTATAAAGTATAGACTTTTGAAGGGTTCAAAAAAGATAGTAATCTTAAATTTTTGGAAGGCTAAAATCGCTAAAAGAATCCATATACCATAACATAACTGTCCAATATCTTTAAACACGTATTAATTTGAAATTCTCACGGATGTAGTTGTTGGTATGCATAAACATATTTGTCAATGCTCATTGAAACATATATAGTTGCTTGTTTTATGGAAGTTAAAAAAACAAAAGCTGGCTTATTCATCTTTCAAAAGATTGCAACCTATAATTAGATCAAAATGATATTTTGTTACAGATTGAAGGCCTACTTCCATGCTGCATTGGAATCAAAGAATTAGAGAAACAACAAAAAAGTTACAAAACCAGGCATCACTGCTAGTAACGCGTTATTTTTTAATTTGGGAAAAAGCGTACAACGTGGGACTTCTAGCTTTTTTTTTCAAAGAACGCCATATTCATTGATTTGGAAGTTTGTTGGTGTTTCCAATGAAATGAGATATATGTTTTCGAGAAACAAGCTCTTTTTGGACAAAAAGTTCATTTACTTCTGAAATTTTGGACACAGTTCATTAACTAGGATTCAGGTGACCACTTGAATTCAAATTAAGGTGGCTATTTTGAATTTAGGTGAGGTACAAAATGGTACCCATCATTTTCCCAAATTAATGAATTACACGTTTAGTGTGCTAAAAAACATCAAAATCAAACTTTGAAAATGGCATTTAGAGAAGTTTCTTGTAAGAAGCACAATTTTTTTTTGAGATTAACACCATATTAGGTAAATTGGGAAAAATGGATAGACCTTTTTGTACCCCAACGTTTCTTACATATAGTAAATGTAGGCATAGCTATAGCTCAAAGTTGCATTTATTTGAAATTCTTGGAGGCATTCGTTGAGACTTCACTATTGTACAAGAAAATGCACTCTTATTTTTTTGTAATATGCTAAATTGTACATAATGACAAAATTAGTGAAAGTCCTAGAATGTACTATTCTTCCCAATTTACCTAATTGAAATTTTTTACAAAGTCAAAAATGTTGATCACCATGGATATTTGTCCCAAAGGCTAGCCCAAAAGTTTAACCCTTCAAAGTCTAGGCATACAAATGTGAACTCTGAGATATTTTCTTGATTTGGAATGAATTCACACCTTTACTATATTTGAGATCAACATAAAAGTTGGAATATAGATCAATGCAATTCTAGTGAGCTATTTGAGATCCCAAATTAAAACTTCTTGTTGGTAGCAAATGCCAATAATATGACAACATATATAGTCCTGACAGTAAGTTGTAATCTTTTTTTATAATTTTATCACGCAATCAATATTTTACCAAATCTAAAACTAATTACATACTTGAAAAGCTTAGAAAAAGGAGCAAATTTTATTGAAGTTTAACGTAAATCTAATAAAGAGAAGTGTTAGAAAAAAAAGCATTTGAAAGAAAAATACAATTATCATTTAAATGCTTTTAAAATCACTACAAGTTTGTCAACAATTTACCACTAGTATATTCTCAATCTATTCTCAGTGTACAACAGGCTTGCTTGAGTTGAGACAATTTCAAGTTCTGAAAGGCACTTAAAAGCCACAAAGGTGTTGATGATGTTGATAAAAGTGGATAAATATGGCATACTCATTTGTGCAAAAATGCATTTGACATGAATTAAAAGTATGAAATAAGAATAATCACTTTTCAAATTCTTATACATTTTGTCCCCCTAAGCTAGCTTTTCAAATATGTAATCACTTTTGAATTTGATGAATGATTGAATGTGTGGGAGGGGTTTTAAAAAGGACTACAATTTAATGTCCAGGACTCTACTATGCCCTATAGTTGTTTAAGGGTTGCACAATATTCATATCTAAAAATGGGTATTTGTTAATCCTTGAGCGCCCCAATGCCCCAAATCTAGCCTCTTCATATTCACCAATTTGTTGTCTTTGACCCTTATAATCTTTTAATTTGTGCAATGAACACTTATCAAAATTTTCATATAGTTGCGAACTCTAAACCTGATGCAATATCAAAGGCTAACTCTTCTAAATGTTGTTTTTGAACTTACCATGCCAAATTATTTGCAATGAGGTCCAACATGGCATGAATTTGGCCTAGGCGCTTAGGGGTTAACCCTTTAAGGACCACACCCATTTTCACAAAATCCACTAAAAACAGGGGATGTAAGCTTAGATGTGCAATTGACTCAAATATGAACCCATTTTTAGTAATCCAACCATACGAATGGGAAGTACACCTTGTTTACTATAAAGCACCAAAATTTCAGCAAGATCTACCATTGGAGGTGAAACATTATAATGATTGAGTGAGCCGTATGTAGAAAATATATAGTGTTTAATGCTTGTGTGGTTTTGAATATTAACGCTTCATGCAAGCTTTGATTGAAAAGAGCCTTACGTTTCTAGAAAGCAGGGTTTCCCACCTTTACAATAAGACTAATTTCACACAAAATAAACAAAAACAGCAATCACAAGGTGTAGCTAAGTGGACAAAAAGGGTAAAAAAACCCACTTTCTTTGCTACCCTAAAACGGTTCTATAAGAAATTTGATAATTGTTATGAAAAATCCAATTGGTGAAAGCAATTAAGACTAAGCCTTAAATGTAGGATGACAAATTTTAAAGCCAAAATGACAACACCATTTTAGTAGATTTTCAAATACTGCAATTATACTACTACCTTATAGGAAAACAATACAAGCGTATTTCTTAAGCATTTTGAAATTTTTTACATTTGTGCAATTGAAATTTGACATTCTTCTTGCATACTTGATGTATTGTGTTGTTGATTTGATTCATTTTTGACAAAAAAATGAATACGTATTTTGAAGCCATGATGTATAAACACCATTATTTGTCAACTCACATACCTGATTACATTGTTATTTTTTTAAATGGATGTGAAATTCTTGTGATCACATGCGTTCTTCAAAACCAAATTCCAAATTATTAAGCTATTTCAACCTACATGCCAAAAACCACCCTCAGCTGCCAAAATATGGTTGCGTGGTCCTTAAAGGGTTAATGTAAACTCAGAAAAAACATGAAAATTGACATGAAATGTTTGGAAATTAGTGTAGGTAGGAACAAGGGCCTCCTCGGGTGTTAATATGAGAACATAAGTCGTGACTGTATGAGTGCAAATTATTACATGAGACTCTCCCTAGGTTTGCGCCTATGAGCAGCATGTAAGGAGGAGTCGACACGTGTCACAGAGGGCGCTGCTAGAGTGATAAGAATGATGGGCTTGGAGGGAGCAGGACCTTGTCGGATTGGAGGAGGCAACAGAGCCGCTGGAGACCACTAAGTACCATTCCAGCTTCAAATCATGCGAAGTGGATGAATGAATCATTAGGTTCAGGATGATAAAGGTCCAATCATTACTCGAGACTTTGAACAAGACTTTGTTGCCTCTAGCATTATCATCCATAGGTGTACTCCCCGTTTGTAAAAGAGTATCTCCACTAGTTTGGGGAAATCCTAGCTCCACACAGGTGTTTGCTTGGGGTCACGGTGACAAAAGTGGCAAGGTTGAGTATGTAATCTCCACCAGTTGAGGCTAGGAAGGACGTGGTTTGAGGGTGTCAGCAAACTTTTGGGTCTAAATGAGGTTTTTAAAGAATGGCACGTAGGTTGTGGGGCTCAGACACACTAGCTGCGCCAAGTAGCACGTACTGCATGCTGAGTGCATTTGTGCAAATCAGGAAAGCAAGCACACTTCTAAAGCGCTACAAAATTCATCTACCCCATACTCGAGCCCTCATTTGGCGAGGCCGGGGAGAAAAAAACTTGGCCGTGCCACTAGTGGAAACTCAAACTATGAACAATACTCTAAAAACTCTCTAGTTGAGCGGCTGGAACCTTTTGATGGAGATGCTCTATTGAAATAGAGATCCTTCCATACTACAAATTCAATAATTATGTTAACCTTTATTTCCAAAAAGTGTTGCTTGAATATATATATATATATATATATATATATATATATATATATATATATATATATATATATATATATATATATATATATATATATGCATTCCATGTAAGAAAAATGTAAAAATTTGAAAAAGTCAAACTCCAAGAATATACTACCATTGGAATGTAAATATTAGAGTTCTCCTTTCATAATTACATTTCAGACTTTAACCCTTAAATGCCCAAGCCCATCTTTTCACAAAAAACACTTGAAATTGCCAGCTCTAGTCATCTGATTTCAAGAACAATTTTTTTCTATTTTGTGCATATCTAACTATAAAAAAATTCATTATATTTATGTAAGAAGACATGGTGAAAGTTTTATGATGTTTGATAGTACAGATTGAAAAACATGGTCATTTGGAGGTAGTATAAAAGTTTCTTTGACCTCTGCCCAAATTTTTTAAGTCCATTTGACCGTATATTATGGACATTCTTTGTAACATGGGTGTTGTAAAGAGTTGTACAATATGTTCTAAATCATGTTAGACATATCTTCTACAAATTTTCAAGGCCAACAAAGACACACAGCACACCTTACGTGGCCATGCATTACAAACATGTGCTTGGAATTCACACCACATTGGAGTCTTTTGCAAACCTAATCTTTGAGAACTAATTTGAAGATGTAGAAATCCAAATACAATAGTGCCTAGCTAAGATGAAAGTGACTAGACAAGAAAAAAGTTCATTTTAAGAAAGCATTCATTGTAGCCAAATACCCCTTGCAGCTCCGCCAACACTAAATGTATTGGGCAACTTCCAAGTCATGGACAGCCATCTTACCCAAGCATTTTTCTTACATAGATTCATCTTAGCCAAACACTGTTGTAGTGGATTGAAAGACTTTGCCCTTATTGCCAACCACAAAAGGAAAAAACTAGTAGACAACCAAATCTCCAGTAGCTATTGCAATTCAAAAGTTAATGTACTTATATAATACACTATTGCTTTAACTAGTAGGAAAATCAATATTTTTGTTGTTTTGGTAGTGTTGATCATGATAATTTTTTGTTGATATTCAACAAAATTATGTTAAGTTTTGTTGAACATCAACAAAAAAGTATCTTGATCAATGCGACCAAAACAAAACAAAATGAGCTTTCTACAAGTCAAACACATTACAATATAGGATTATGCTTTCATTGATTGCCTTGGGAGAAGTCAATGAAAAATGATGTGCTTGGCATGCCCCTTGAACCAAAAAAATCCATAAAACACCATTAACTTTTGAATTGTATATCCAGTTTTAATAAGGGAAAATTTCATGGATACCCATGAAGTTTGCAATAATTCCATAGATACTCCTACATTTTCAAAATTATCACAAATACCCTTGGACCAAAAAATTTAGGAATTTGTTTTGTTATGCATGTCATTTCCTTATCCATTTGTGTGCACATTACTCCTTTCTTGTTATGCGTGCTCACAAAGGAAGAAGGGAAGTGACATTCACAACAAAACAAATGCCTAAATTTTTTGGTCCAAGGGTATTTGTGATATTTCTGCAAAAGCAGGGATATCTATGAAATTATTGCAAACTTCAAGGGTATCCATGAAATTTCCCCTTTTAACCCCTAAAGGCCCAAACAGTGTTTTTTTGGCAACATAGCAATTTTGGGCAGCTCACTACAAATGGATTCTTCATTTTTTTTCTTTGAAATTTTCACAAATGATGTGTTCAAGGAGTAGCTTTAAGGCCCAACAAATTTCATAACTTTTGACTTCATGGTTCAAAAGTTATTGCATGATATGTAGTTTTGTTTGTTTTTGGTGGGCAGCCCAGGCAGCTCAAAAAACTTCCCATAAAAGACCATGGCCTTTATTTTGTCAAAAGACACTCAGAACTGCCACTTCTATGGCAAAGAGTAAAAAAGTTTGAAAACTGGTATTTTTGCATAATTGACCGTAGGATCTTCTACTAGACTTGTATAAGAATAAATCCTTCAAAACTTAAAAACTTAACTAGCACAAATTGCAAGATATTTGCGTTTAAAGTATAAAAAACAAGTATTTTTGCACCTTGCATGACTAGATTATTTGACTTTAAACTTCTTTAACTTAAATTTTTTGCACCATGGAGTTTTGAGGTTTATTTTTTTATGCTGGGGAATTGAGTTGAGAATCCTTGGAAAAAACCAAAACAAAAAATACTTAATTTTTATTCTTTGAAAAAACAATAGGTAGAAGAAGGTAAGAGATTGAACAAAAACTTAAATTGCTAATAACCTTGCAATGGAATTGAAACTCAATAATCCCAATGGTGAGGTTGTTCTAGAAAGAAAACTTCACCATCTCCAACAATTTTTTTTGAAAAAATGTTAAGCTTCCATTCCAAAATGAATTGTATAAGTTATTTTTTCAAAAGGATGCTTGAATTGCCCAAAAAACAAAATTGTCCATAGCTTTCTCATAACTAGTCCAAATGGAATGAATCAAAGCTTTAGATGTAAACAAAAATCTAATCTACAAGGGAAAAAAATTATTAAAAAAAAAAAAAAATCAAGTTTTTGTAAATTTTTTTTGCTGCCCGGACCCCCCAAATTTTTGCTTATTTGGGCATAACTTTTGCTCCTTGGCATTGATTGGAATAAAAATAATATTCCCCAAAAGCTAATGTGTTTTCCTATCTTCAAAAAAGTTTCAAAAAATCAAGACAAAAATTGAGGCCGTAAGTACCTGCCCAAAATCTCATTTGTCTCCCAAATGGACAATGGTCCTTTAGGGGTTAAAAATTACATTTTTTTGAATTTTGTTTTCTAGAAGTTAGTTTTTTAGATATATATATCCTTGGGAAGCTTTGAATCATTCAATTTTCATCAATGAGATGAAAGTTATGAGGAGATTATGTTTGTAGGCAGTTATAGATTTCCTACTCTAAAAAAATCTTTTAAGTCCTATGGTTTACTCAAATTTTAATATTTTGGAAAAGAAATAAAGTCAAAGTATGTAGATTGTTTATTACAACATTTTGATCATTGGGATTGGAAGTTTCATTAAAAAAATTAAATTCTTAACAATTTAGTGTTTTGTATCATGCTCTACTTCTTTTTACTTACTTTATTTTTCCTATGTGTTATATACAATTCCAAATGATTTGAAAATTTCAAGTGTGTACTTGACTTGCCTTGAAGAATGAATACAAAAAATTACAACCATTCTGAAACTTTTTCATACAAATATGACCATGTGAAGTGCAGCTGTCCGGATTTTTGTAGGGACAAAAAACAACTTTTTATCAATTCAAACTCAATCACCTAACAATCCACATGGCAAAAATTTCTGAATTTTTTTCTTACGGTTAGATGTGTCCAAAAATAACTTTTATCTCAAATTTGATACTTGCACTACAAATGACAATTTTGGGACAATTTTGATGAAAACATAGTCAAAAGCCTTTAGGGGTTAATAAAACTTATGTCCCCAAATAGCCCTTGTAAAAGAAACTAATTAATAAAAATTCCCAATAAAAACCTGTCCAAAATCCATTTTGTCCCCCATAGGGACAATGGGCTTTTAGGGGTCAAATCACCAACGTCCAACTCCTGAGCTCTATTTCAATCTACTAAAACTTATACGTATTAGTTGTGTATATTAGTTGTATAGTTAAGTTTGTTTTTAAATGATACGGCCTTAAATCATCATGAGGTACACAAGCCCACTTCTATCCATTTAACAATTCCACCTTCTTGTCCTTGCAAAGTATGTATTATGTGTATGTGTTCGTATTCTCAAATATTTGCTAGTAATACATGAGAACTGAATTCAGTGTTTCAGTGGTAATAGATAAGTTATGTCTATGTGCCCTTGTTGCAGTTGCTCAACCCCTAAAGGATTGAGTGTGCTGCTGCGACCAGTACAATACGAGATATTTTTCTTATATTTGAAATAGATCAACATCTCTACTATATTTGAAATCAACAAAAAAATTGGAGAATACATCAAAATAATTCTAGTAAATTACTTGAGATCCCAAATTAGAATTTCTTATTGGTGGCAAATGCCAATTATATGGTAGTGTATATACTATGCCCTATGGCCCTTTAAGGGTTAAGCCTGACAGGGAGCACTGTAATTAGCTATACGGTATGCCACTTTGATTAAAGAGTTCATTTCCTATAAACACTTTTTTATAAAAACTCAAACAACTGTTTACCTCTCAGCATTACCTCTCAGCGTGTGACCAGACCATCGTTCATAGAAATGCTTCTTTTTATACAAAACTTTTAGTAAATCCGACGGAAGTCAAGGTAATAAGGTAGAAGGCTCATAAACCGACCAAGGGCTGAAACTGAATTTTGAGGAGGTGAAACTTATTGAAAAATTTTCAGTAAGTTTCTCAAAGACAAGAGGAATTGGCATTAACCCAAGTTGTTTCATTTTTTTTGGAACTTTGTGGAATTAGTTATGAAATTTTGATGTTGAAGTGACATAGGGTTCTAAAACTATCCACCTCTTCAAATGTACACTGCTTGTATAATGTTGAAACCTATGAAAAATAACATGTCCAAACAAACTACATTTTAAAAGGTGGACAATTTTAGAGCCTAGGTGACTTATGAGCCTCCTACCTTAAGGGAAACTTAGATAACGCATCCATAGAGATTGAGCATCAAAGAAAGACTTAATCAATATTTGACCTAAAAAACTAGGAGGTTTTGTGATATGAAGAAAGGGTAAAAGAGGGGAACACTTGTACTGATTTCATTGATTGCACCAATGTTTGGGGAGAACCAGCTATTAGTGTATTATTAGCCAGTTGAAATTACAAAAACACCAATTGATATTTGAATCTATTAAGGTAGGAACACCCATAAGCGTCAGTTTCCCCATAACCGTCACCCCTGAAATCTTGAAAAATATGTGGAAGTGAACAGATGTAATGACAAGAATGTACAACATGTGAACATGAAATCTTAAAAGTGATTATAGGTGCAATGGCAGTTTGCTCTTTAAAAATTCACAGCATATTCTCAAAGTATCCAAATAATACGTTTGAAAGTGCAATTTTTTTTTCTTATGTTCCTAATAGGATCTTATAACTTGCTAGTAGTTTATTAATAGTCATCATTTTCAAAACCCTTAGTTTGACGTTTATGGGTGCTCCTACCTTATATCTTAAACCGGGAATCAATTGTAGTATATGAATGTAAATATAAAAGAAATATTTCATTCATACCCTTCAAAACTAGTTGAAAATGAAAAGTGTTGGATTTTAGCAGGAGTTAAAATTTATCCTCAGACGTTGTATTGTACCATGTGCTACATTGGCATACTCCACTCCAACACTACCTTATGTAACCTCCCCCCTTAAACGGTCATGATTGGGAAGAACGTGCTATCAATACAAAGTCAACTTGTTGAAATGGCAAATGAATTGGTTGAAATTAGAAACTACTAGATTCAAGAAAAAGACCATAATATATTGGGTAAACAGAAGATGGTAGGAGGCACAAAAATTATCCTAAAGTCCTTGATCCTTTAAATGACCCTTTCAACGTTTGTATTTTTGAATGTGCAAGTGGAAACTTTTTTAGCTTTTTGGGGTAGACAACTGCGAGGTAGTGTCGAGCAAATTCAAAATCAGGGTTTACGATTCCAACCATACTAATAGATGCATAGCGTTGGTTGTTTGTGGGATCTCTATTTTAGAGACCGATTTACCCTCTCTTTTGAGAGATTTTTTGATTTGCCAAGTAGACTTCTTGTATATAAATGTACAACCCAAACAAGCAATAATCTTTGAGTGGCTTGTATTATTTTCTATTTACCATATTTGTTTCTAGTTATAGAAAATATCCAATGAACAAGAAGAACCGGTTGAAATTGAGAAATACCAAAATTTAGTTGGTGAAGCTAAATAGGGAATTGATATAGACAAACTCGGGTTTGTTATATGGATACCAGGGGTAAATTTTAGATATTTATCTTCAACTTGTTGAATTTTGAAAATTTAAATTCAAATTTAGATTTATAGATCTTGGTTTAGTCTAAAATCATAAAGGGGGTTACAATTGAACAACACTGGGTGAAAATATTTTTTAATTTTATAAACAAGGGTAAAAGTAATAGTTTGCCCCCTAGCTAAGCTTTTCCACTAGGTGTTGTTCAATCGTAATCGGCTCCTTCATGGTTCTAGACTAAATTGAGGTCTCTAAATTTAAATTTACATTCAAAATTATACAATTCAACTTGTTGATGGTAAATATCTAAAATTTACCGCCCTCCAGTGTCCATATAACAAACCCCAGGTGTGCCTATATCAATTCCCTGAAAAAGGGCTTCTAATAAGTATAGAAAGAATGAAGACATGATAGAAAAAACAAAGGAAACACTAGGATAAATTCTATCCTTTTTTCTGTTTTCTTTTTTGGTTCCTAATTTGCATGCAAAAGTGCATGTCACTTGACAGTGACACAATGACACAGTCAGTATATGCAAGTGCCAACACCTATGGAATAGAGTCCATAACAAGGGTAGGTACAACCCAACTGTAGAACACCATGATTGTCCAGCCCGCTTAGAAACTTTTTTAAAGAAAAAAATGTAAAGGAAAAAAATAAATACATGTCACTAACTTAGTGTTTGGGGAGAAGTTTGAGCTTCATAAGCTAATATCAGTCATTTCCCCTTCTCAACCAATTTTTTAACTCTCTTGTACTTTCAAAGTTTGACTGATTTCATTTAACATTTTTACCGGCTAATAATACACTAATTGCACACAACAGCCAAAATTTGTATCGTGTTTTGTGGAACTGTGATTCCCAATCCAGTAGGGCCAGGCTACAACCAACATGATTTTGCACCATGAAGTGCAATTAACCCCTAAAGGACCAACTGCTGTCCCCTGCGGAGACAAATGGATTCCGGGCATGTACCTACAGCTAATCTATTTTTGTGATTTTTTGAAACTTTTATTGTATAGAATTCAAATATCTATGTGGGTATCTAATTTTTTCTTTCATTTTGACGTTTATTGAAAACGTTAAAAATGAATTTATGGAAAACGAGAGAAACCATGCCTATCAGCAAACAAAAACTTCTCATAACTTTCATTTCATTAATGAAAATTGAATGATTCAAAGCTCCCTATGTATATATAGGTCTAAAGAACCTATTTTGTATTTGTATTTTTTTTAAATGCAATTTTCAAAAAGTTGTTGGACTACTTGATCTTGCATGTTTTCCATAAATTCATTTTTAACTTCTTCAATACAAATCAGAATGAAGAAAAAGTTAAATGCCCATGTAAATCTTTGAATTTGTCATCATCCATAAAATTTTCAAAAAATCACTCAAAGTAGTTTAGCCATAGGTACATGCCTGAATTCCCATTTGTCCCCTAAAAGGGGGCTTGGTCCTTAGGAGTTAACCCCTAAAGGACCAGACCCCCTTTTTTAAAAACATAACAATTTTGGGCAGGTACATGTGATTGGAGCTTTTCATATTTTAGGCTGAAATTTTAATAGAATGTGGGGATGAGGTGTATCTTTCATATGCACTAAATTTCATGATATTTGGAATTATGAGTAAAAAGTTATGGCCTCATGTGATTTTTTTACGTTTGGCGGGTAGCTTGGGCAGATTTTAAAAAATAAAAATTTCAAAACAAAAGTTTGAAATTGGTTGAGGAGATTTATGTGAATGAAGGACCCTTTGAATCATTCTGTTTTGATC
Organism: Ulota crispa; assembly: GCA_963920765.1. Lineage (NCBI taxonomy): Eukaryota > Viridiplantae > Streptophyta > Bryopsida > Orthotrichales > Orthotrichaceae > Ulota > Ulota crispa. The sequence continues at coordinate 8,406,937 of OY987243.1, forward strand.
AATGAGATGAAAGTTATGAGGATTTTTGTTTGCGGGCAGTTATGAATTCTCTACTCTAAATTTTTTTTTGAAACCCTTTATTTTACTCAATTTCCAACATTTTGGGAAAAATAACAAAACCAAAGGACGTAGATTGTTTATTATAGCATCATGACCATTGGGATTGACATTTTTCATTTCCATAATTAAATTTTTAACAACTTTGTGTTTTGAATCCTTCTCTACTTTTTTTTACTTACTAATTTTTTTCCATATGTTATACAACTCCAAAAGATTTGAAACTTTTTTGACATGTACTTTACTTAGGTGGAATGAGGAATTTAGAGAAGCACCACCCACATGGCCTTTTTTCCTTAGGAACTTCACCTTCTGAAGGGTAGCTGCCCAATTTTTCACAAGACGTTTTTGAATATTCAAACCATTCTAACTTCCAATCCACGGGGTGGAAAACTCTAAATTTTTTTCCACATTTTTTAAAACCATTCTTCTACAAGATCCTACGGTCACATGTGCATAAAAATGTTTTTGTTTTCAAATTTGGTTGATGCTCTAAAAATGGCAGTGTTGAAGACTTTTTGGGGAAAACTTTGCTTGGTCCTTTAGGAATTAAGCCAAAATAACCTATTTATTTGTATAAAAAAACACAGAAGACCCAGCTTCAGTTGGCTGTTGGAAAGTAAGCTTACAGTAAGCTTGAGTTACAGTGCTTTTTGATTTTCTTACCTTTCTACTGATATGATGCAGTCAGTCAACCTGCAGGGGAGTTCAGTCTCTGATACAGTGATTTCTTTCTTAATTAAGATATCTAGGAACTCAAATAATAAAATATTAAAATGAAAAAACTGCCAGGATTTGATGAAACAGTCTTCAGAAATCATTGTTTCGAAGAAAATCTCAGATTTGGGCTTTGGGTTGTAACATGTATCTATGCCAAACATAGCATGTATCTATACCAAACATAGCATGTATCTATACCAAACATAGCATGTATCTATACCAAACATAGCATGTATCTATACCAAACATAGCATGTATCTATACCAAACATAGCATGTATCTATACCAAACATAGCATATATCTATATCAAATATAGCATGTATCTATATCAAATGTAACATCTACAACAAAACATGTTTAAACTGATATCCTCTCTAAGCTAATATCAAACACAAATCCCAATGCGGGGCCCATACTCCATCTAATAAACCTTTATACGTACTACACACCTCCACTCTGTAAGGTAATAACCCGCTTACACCAACATGGACCATTGAGTATGAGCCATATTAGTTTACATAAATATTTTTGTATAAATATCACATTTTGTATGCAATCATTTGCTATTTTGATATGAATTTTTATGGTCATCCATGAGAGGATATTGAGATTGGCACTGTGATTTTCATTTTGAAATAATGATTTAGGCATATGTCAATCTAGGATGAAAAACCAAAGTTAACACTTTGATGACCTAAAAGGATCCATTGTTATAGAGATAATAAATAGAAGTAGGGATCAGAGAGGCTCACTAAAATTAAATTAAATGTTGAAATTTGAAAGCAAGGACTATTGAACGACGTATGTTCTAGCCTTGATGGTTTTTTTTTGGGTGAAAATCCAAGACTGTGATAATTTTTAAAACCTAAGTTTGGAGAACCCACTTTACCATCTAGTGTGAACACCCCCAATATTGTTGTTCAACTTAGGGGGATTATGACATCTACCCAAAATCCATAAAAAGCAAGTTTTTGTAAGAGAACACTTATATTGTTTGCTTTTTCTGAATCTCATAAATTGTGCCTTGAACTCATGCATGTATTTGTTTGAACTTTCCAGGGAGTCATAGATCACATTATATTCAAAAAGGAAAAGAAAAAGAAAAATTAAGAAAGAGAAGGTACGAATGTTTATAATAAAAAAAAAGCATTTTGATGGTTCCACAATCCAAAAAAGGTGTTTGGGAAACAATAATTTATTGGGTCATGGTGGTGGATTCCTAGCACCGCTTTATTTTTTCTGCATAGGGTGAAACACCGGGGGCTGGGAGGGGGATAGATATTCCAATTACATAAAAATAGTTTGAAAACCATAAAATAAATAAATAAATAAACTCTGGTGGGGGTGGGTGTGAATAACTTATTGCAGGAAGGTGAGGGAGGGGAGGGGGTTATGATTGGCTGTATGCATGAGAAGCCGCTCCATAGACAATGTCAATACAAAGTGGAACAAAAAAACAAATACGTTGTGTAGGACAAATATTATTAAAACTCTCTTATCTAGACAGCTTTCAATGGCACCTATATACACAAAGGAGTGACCCAAATGTTCTCGAAGAACTGCCTCAGATATTCTATACAAAAACAAGCATAAGGGGGCTCTTTTATCTCATATCTCAAACTATAAATTCAAGCCTTGGAAATTTCGAAAGAAAAGGTATGAAGTTCGAAATTGGGTAGTCATTGAGGTTTCACTTCCATCCTAAGCTATTGGCTAATCATAAAAGGTGTATTTTTAGCAAAAAAAGAAAAGATGATTGTGTTTTCTGAAAATCTAATAGTGGCCATAAGGTAACAAATTGGAAGTCCATTCTTCCTGGATCCAATTTTTGGATTTGGAGCATTGGCAAATCTTGTCCACGTGACAATACAAAAAAATCTCAATATTTTGGCTCCTGGGAAGATTTAGAAATTCAATAAATGAGAAGCGTATACTGGGAGCTTCTTGCTCTTCAAAACAGCCTCCACTCTTAGTTTAACCCCTAAAGGACCAAGCCCTTTTTTCTTTAAAAATTGCTGAAAATTGTCATTTTTGGGGAATGAGTAGAAAGGTAGAAAAAAAGTTTTTTTTAAAATTCAACCGTAAGATCTTGTCCTACACTATGGGAGGTACTTGTGGGTAAAAATCAGCTCATTCTAGTTGTAGGGGAGTGAGATATTGACATCTGAAATGAAAAAAAAAAAGTTTTATTTCCCTGTTGCCCAAAAATTTCAGAAGCCTTTGACAGCTCCTATATCGAAAAAAATTCTCTACGCAAAGTTGAGGTTTATTTTTCCCATGTAGAAGACCAAGTTAGGTAAATGTTGGAGAATTCTCAAATGAATTCGAGGTGTGAACCTTACTTTGTAAAATACAGCAATGTTGTAAGGTCATGAAATTTGCATATACACTAGGCAAATTGGAGGATTTATGTAAATTTGAGAAATCTAAATTACTTTGATCCAAATGGTGAAATCCAAGGTATCTTAGTCTATTACAGCTTGGAAGAAAAAAAAAAAAAAGTCAAAAAAAAAAACACAAAGAGCTCAAAAAAGTAAAGTAACAAATTTTACAAAGGGCAAAAAGAATGGAGGTTTGGGAGTTTCATACCTACCCACGAACTAAAACTTCTCACAACTTTCACCTCATCAATCTAAACATGAATGATTCAAAGATATCCACGTATATAACAACCTAAAGAACCAATTTCAGATTTTTATTTTTGAAAAATGCAATGTTGGTTTTTTTTTTTTTTTTTTGTTTTTTTGGCTGCCCACCCTCCCCCTTTTTCAAAAATTCATGCATAAGTTCTTCAATAAATGTCAGAATGAAGAAAAAATTAGATGCTCATGTACAATAGCCTCGAATAAAGTTTGTCGGGCCCTCTTTTTGCATTGAGAGGTCTTGTCATGTTTTGACATGAAAATGAGGTCAATTGGCCTCTTTTTTTCTTATTTCTTTTATATCTCATTCTTACCCCCAATCCCAACCAAGCATACCAAATTTCAACCCCAAAAAACCAAAATCCAAATTTTGATAAATTTTTTTGTGTCACAAATCATGATTTTACATGGTTTTACAAGAAAATTGATTGAAAAACATTGATGATGAATTTTGGAGATTTGATTGCATGGGTATATAGGTAGCATCCATACGCACATCCATACGCAAATCTTCCATGCTCAAAAAAACCCCTTAAGTAAAACAAAATTGATCTTTGAACGGTTTGGTGTGACTAGTGATATGTCCAAATTTTATAAAATAAATGTTTTCTTATGATGATCAAATTTTTCTAATTGACTCATACATTGTGACAAGGATTGTTCCTTTGAACATGCTATCGTATTTCTTTGGTGAAATTTTAACTAAAAATTAAAAACATTTATTTTATAAAATTTGGACATATCACTAGTCACACCAAACCGTTCAAAGATCAATTTTGTTTTACTTAAGGGGTTTTTTTGAGCATGGAAGATTTGCGTATGGATGTGCGTATGGATGCTACCTATATACCCATGCAATCAAATCTCCAAAATTCATCATCAATGTTTTTCAATCAATTTTCTTGTAAAACCATGTAAAATCATGATTTGTGACACAAAAAAATTTATCAAAATTTGGATTTTGGTTTTTTGGGGTTGAAATTTGGTATGCTTGGTTGGGATTGGGGGTAAGAATGAGATATAAAAGAAATAAGAAAAAAAGAGGCCAATTGACCTCATTTTCATGTCAAAACATGACAAGACCTCTCAATGCAAAAAGAGGGCCCGACAAACTTTATTCGAGGCTATTGTACATCTTTGGATTGCCCACCTTCAATAAAAGTTTCAAAAAATCACAAAAATTAAACTATAGGTACATACCCAAAATCCATTTGTCCCCTGAGGGGACAAGTTGGTCTTTTAGGGGTTAAAGTGGCCATAATTTGCTTCCTCAAACTTTGTAAGACACAACTTAGCCCCTATAACCCCTAAATGCCCAAGGGTACTTTTCTTGATTGTAGAAGGCATTTTTGGAGTTTTTGGACTATTGTTGTAAGATCATTTTTAAACATTGAAATAAAATTGTAACTGTGGGATCTTGAACTTCAAGGCTTTTAGATGGTGCTGCCATAAAAAAATCCAAAAAAGTCACACGGATGTTCAAGTATTTGCAAATGAATGTGGATGAGTATGGAATTTATAGTTATTTTGGAGCTACAAAACTTGTTGTGCTGAATGACAACTTTTGTGTACAAAATTGAGAAACAATCTCTTATTAGTTTTGAAAGTAAAAATAATAAATACTAAATCATCATTGCGCATGATGAGACCTTGACTTTATTTTCAACTTGTTGCCCATTTTTCCAACATGACAACTTGTCATAAGCTCTTTAGGAACATTGTTCATCATTGATCACACTTCTTAGTGTGCAATAGGCATACTTGCATTTTAGCTTTCACCAAAAACGATTGGAATGATATATGCTAGTCATTCAAGTTGAACATTGAACTTAACTTTAGAAAACAACTTCTTCAAAAAAAATTACAACATTCAAATCTTAGCCTTTAGCAAGGTCTTAAAGTTTCTTGAACACCAAAATTTGATGCCTTGTGACATTTAGTGGTTAACCCTTAAAGGACCGTTCTATGTATTGCAAAGTAAATATGCTACCGTATAACTAGCATTTGCTACCAATAAAAAGTTTTGATTTGAGATCTTGACTAGCCCACTAGAACCGCATTGATCTATATTCTAACTTCTTTATCAATCTCAAATGTAGTAAAGGTGTGGATGCATTCCAAATACAAGAAAATACAAAATATGTATTGGCTGCAAAGGGCTCCTCGATCGTTTAAGGGTTAAGACTAGCAGTCAAATCATGCCCAATGAAGTAACATGAACAAATGAAGTAACATGAACAAGTCCCTGGCTTACAAACATTATATTTGTTCATCCATGCATATGTTGTTTGATACTTGAGTAACATTTTATCTTATTGATGTTTGTACAATATAAATTCTCAAAAAAAATTCTAAGTAACTAGAGAGTACAAGAATGCTACCTCGAAAATCCACTTTTTCTAGTTCAAAACAATCCTTCAAACACAACCTCAAACGGTAAGGCTTAGTGTGATATAAAAATATAGAAAATAAAATCTCAACTGTTTATTGCGGTATAGCTCAAAACTAATTTAGATTATAAGAGCAACAAAAATTCTTGCAAAAATTGTCTACTTACAATCTTTTGTCAATTTTAGAAGGTATTTTTTAATGATTCAATTCCAGTCCATATGGATGAATATTGGAGTGATGCGATAGATCCAACCATACCAATATGATCTATGGATCATTGTCTGTTTTATTTATTTATTTGAATGTTATTTTCTACTTGTTTTTCTATGGTAACATATCTTCATATTTTTGGAAATTGAGAGTACCCCAGTTCTAAAGGGGGGCAAAAGGAAAGCAGACACAAGTCTCATTTACCTGCTGATCTGTCCAACTATGCGGTTTGACTTTGTAATAGCAGCATCTCCTCTCCCCCTTAATCCTGAGAATATATTATTCTTGTCCATAAGGAATCAAGGCATCTTCACTCATGCAAGAAAACCTCATCAACAACATAACCGGTTTTTTCAAGAATTTTGTCGACGTGTTACTCAACAATTGGTTCTCAGAAGAAAAGTACACAAGCAATAACCAACAAGGCAAAACAATTAATAGGAGCACCCATAAACGTCAAACCAAGGGTTTTGAACATGATGACTATTAATAAACAACTAGCAAATTATAAGATCCTATTACGAACATAAAAAAATGAGTCTGCACTTTTGAATGAATTATTTGGATACGGTGAGAATAAGTTGTGACTTTTTTAAGAGCAAATTGCCATTGCACCCATAATCAACACTGAGGTGTTATGTTCACATGTTGTACATCCTTGTAATTATATCTATTCATTTCCACAGATTTTCCAAGATTTTAGAGGTGACGGTTATGGGGGCACTGATGCTTATGGGTGTTCCTACCTTATGAATGATTTGAAACCATTGCAAGATTAGTGCGTTTTGAAGCATTGGTGTCAACTGCCAAAATCAAACTCTATAGTTTTAAATTTTGCTCTTCATTTATGTCAACGAGAGCCATTGATCCTTGAATCCACCTTAGCATCTTTTTGGTCCTCCATGGTGCTTCCTCATTGGCCACAACCCCGTAATTCTCGTACTACCTAGGTCAAAACCAACGTGTCAATACTGGTCATGCTCGGCAATTATTTTTTGGAACCGGTTATTGGTGCAAAATTGGTTTTGCAACAATAACCAATTCCAAAACACGATTACCTGATACAAAGTTGTGAAATTGGGTCACTTATTTGTTTCAATTGAACTACATGTTAAACTAAGGGGCACTTCACACTAGATTTCCCACTTCTCATGTCCTACATTTCATATCCCACTGAGATCTAAGAATCTAATTGTTGTAATGTCAAAAGCTAGGACTTGGCACTTCACATTAAATCCCAAAACCCATGTCCCAATTCAATGCATTTTGCTTACATTATAGCATTTTTTGAAAAGTTTGATGTTTGTGAAAGTGGGACTTCACTTGAGGTTTGAATCAACTATTTTGCTAAACCCCAATTATTTGAGTCCCACCAATACATTTGCATAATACATTCATGGCTAAGTTCTTTAGTACGCCTTTTTATTTTTAATAAAGGCAGTGAAGTTGGGATCTTTTGCTGAAGTGGGACTTGCAAAGATGGAACGTGGGACATAATGTGAATAGCCCCTAAGGAACAATCATGCTACATCTCAAGGCCTAGTTCAAAAAAACTTAGTTTAACATTGGATCCCTCAGTTTGTTGGGTTGTAGAAGGGGAAAAAAAGAAGCATTCCTAAAAAATTTGAAATATTTTACGCAAACTGTCTTGGGCCTCGACTCCCAAGCTAAATTCTTGTTATTGTTATATCCAATTTTTGAAACAAAGTTCCACTATGTTGCTGTCAAAAATTCCTAAAACGTACAAACATGTAAGTGTTTCTAAGTGAACCAGGACTTGGAATTTGAAACATAGTGTGAAGTTCCAAATTTCAACCTCTCAACCACTTAGATTATGAAAATTCACTGGGGCTTCATACATGGGACATGGCATAAATTTCCTTCGACTCTCAATCCATACAAAGTTGTCTTGTGTGCAAAAGCAAACAAAGAAGAACTCGTTTCTTGATTGTAAAAAAGGAAAAAAGAAAACGGAGCATTGCCAAAAAAACGGAACTTATAAAAGAAGTTGAAGGTGGGGTCCTAGCAGTGATTATGCAAGCTTTCATCCAAAATTTGGAAATGTTGGAATCTTTCACAAAAGAATCTAAGTATGGATGTTAACTTTTTGTTGTTGTTTTGGTTGAGTTGATGAGTGCAGTTTTTTATTGATGTTGGACAAATTTCTGTTGAACATCAATAGAAAAGTGCACTCAACAACGCAACCAAAACAACAAAAAATAAAATTTTCTACTAATGATTGGACAATCAAGCACCTTAACTCCTAAATAACCAAGCACTATTTTTTGGTAAAATAGCAATTTTGGACAGCTCACAAGTGATTTCATTTTCTTTCTTTGAAATTTTCACACATGATGTGGCCAAGGAGTAGCTTTAAGGTCCACTGGTTTTCATAACTTTTGACTACATGGTTCAAAAGTTATTACATGATTTGTACATTTTTTGAACTCTAGACAACCTGGGCAACTCAAAAAACTTCTTTAAAAATGACATTATTATTATTATTATTATTTATTTATTTATTTGAAATTGGTTCTTTAGACTTATGGGTAGTTGCAAGAAACACTTCACAGTTTTGTCTCAAACACCCTTAGTATTGATAGTACTAGTAGTACTACTGAGCTTTTGGAATCATTTTTTTAAAAATAAAATAAAATATGGAAAATTTGTAAAGCACTTAAAATAGCATACTTGTGAAAATTCAGACCTAGAAATTTTTTATTCTAAAGGTTATGCGCAAAACAAAATCACCTACAAAAAGCAAATTTCTTTCTTGCTTTTTAGAAAATAGTAAAATAATTCAAAAAAATAAAATAAAAATTGGCCACTTGAGAACCCATTAAACACATTCACATGGTACAATTGCTTTGCTAAGGAATTTCTTTGTATTTTGCCAATGAAGGGAGATAGGATGCCCACTTTGAGACAATGTAGATGCCATGGAGTTTATAATTTTGTAAAACCCTTCAATAGATGCATGTAAACATGCTCCATAAACAACATCCTTGATTTATAGCCCTAGAAAAGCTTTTTTGGACCAAAAATAGTACTAAAAACCCCCAAAATGGCCAAGGTAGACACCTATTTGGGGGTTATTTAAAAATAGTAAAATAATTTTAAAAAAAATGCAAAAATTACAAAAGGTTTGTAACTATGACATGTACCTTCCTTTGAAATTTCAGCTCAAAAGAACGTGCTATGCAAAAGTTACAAGCCAAGAAGCACATACGGGAGGTGAAGAGGACAAGAAATAGTACAAGTGTTTCTTGCAATCACCCTTATATATACATTGGATGCTTTGTATCATTCAATTTTAATTAATGAGATGAAAGCTATGAGAAGAAGTTTTAATTTGTGGGTAGGTATGGAGTCTCTCAAAACCATACCTACCATCAAACTAAGACTTCTTGTAACTTTCATCTAGTTAATTGAAATGAAATGATTCAAAGCTTCTCACGTATGCATAAGTCTAAAGAACCATTTTAACTAATAATAATAGTAATGATAGTAATAATAATAATAGTAATGATAGTAATAATAATAATAATTTCATTTTTAAAGAAGTTTTTTGAGCTGCTCAGGCTGCCCAAAGTTCAATAAAAACTACATATCATGTAATAACTTTTGAACCATGTAGTCAAAAATTATGAAAATTATTGAACCTTAAAACTGCTCCTTGGTCACATCATGTGTGAAAATCTAAAAAAAAAAATGAAAAATTCACTTGTAGTGAGCTGCTCAAAATCCAATTTGTCCCGCATAGGTACAATGGCTTTTAGCGGTTAACAAACCTTCTTTTTACACGGTCAAAGAAAAGAAATCGCAACTTCAGAATCTTCTGAAACTTGTTGTTGCCATATCAAAACTTAAGTCTTACATCCCAAGTCCCTAACCAAATTTTAGCAGATTCAGAAGTGGCCATTGTTTCCTTTTACCATCCAAAGAAGGCCTTTGAAGGCACACTTCTCTAATCGTTTGAAGTCTAAATTTAGATTTTCTATAGTTGTTCAATATGTTGTTTTAATGCACATCACTGACATCAGAGGACAGCATTCTGGCGATATTATTCCATACAGATAAATAAATAATAAATAAAACATTTTCACAGTTTTGAGAATTGGAATGGAGATGTCTAGCTAATTATGAAAATCACGTTTGGGATGTGTGGCCCAAGCCATAACTTACTTGTAACCAGGGTTTTTTTTGTTTGTTTTCTCACCAATGAACACCATATTCATTGAAATGGGAGATTACGCACCTTCCAAAATAATCAAAGGAGACATAAAAATTTTCAATTTTAGGTTAGTTTTGAAAGATTTTATTGTAATTTAGGTTGAGCCAACCAAATTGCAATAAAATTTTATAATTTTAAGTCAAATCTGAAAATTTTTATGCCAATTCAGCTCAAATCAAGCTGAATTGATATAAACCCTTTTGTTGACTTTCTTTTACATTACCTCTCATTTCAATGAAAAACTCCCATTTTAATGGTTATGAGGTTAATGGCTGTGTCTGGCTATGTGACATTCTTTGAAATTGAAAATGGTTTGTAACTTGCTGGTTCCATCCCTATTTTTGGTTGAAGTTGAAGGTGGCCCTTTGCATGGATTTTTGCAACATCATGGTTATCAATAATGAAATTTAATTTCATATTCAGTAAAATGGGAGATTGGGCACTTCCCAAAATAACTAGAGAAGACATAAAACTTTTCAATTTTGGGTTAGTTTTGAAAGATTTTACTGCAATTTAGGTTGAGTCAACCTAAATTGCAATAAAACCTTCTAATTTTAGGTAAAATTTGAAAGGTTTTATGTCAATTTAGCTCAAATTGAGTTGAATTGACATAAAACCTTTTGTTGACTTTCGTTTACATTACCTCTCATTTCCATGGAAAACTCCCATTTTACTAAATATGAGGTTATTATGGAGAAGTTGACACAATCAACTATTTTGACGATGCTTTCAGATTTGCCTCATCATGAAATGATAGCATCAATTCTCAATTTGATAAGATTTTTATGAAAATCTACGCTGCAATGCAATATTCATTGTTGCAATTTGGCATTTTCTGAAAAAAATTCCCCTTTTTATTCTATAGGCTTGGAGTTTTGTTTTTGTTGTTTTTGGGGCAATTGGGCCTTAAATTGCCCCAAAAAACCCTAATTGTAATTTTAGAGCAAATTTCCATTCGCAAGACCATCCATGGCAAGGCATTGTTTTCCGCAAAAGGTAGTAAAATTGGCAACAATTCTGATAGATTTGGACAAATGTGGGTTGGTCCCTTCCTTTATCACCCAATGGACAATGGACATATAGAATTTGGTGAAATTTGCCAAACCCAAAAAAATGCCCTGGTTTACGAGGTCTGTCCAATTGAGCTCAGGCTTGTCCAATATCATTGAATTCAGAACACAATAAAAAAGGCACATGTGAACTTACCTTATACGCGTTAGTTATACACTTGGCTGCCAATTTGGAGTTAAGGCGTGGAACAAGGTTGTCAAAACTGACGTGATGTGGGCTTTCACGTTGAGATGTCATGACGCGTCCTGACCCGTCATAATCCGTCCCCTAGACCGACGATCCGTCCAAGCCATGGATGAAGTTTGTCGACTAGACAACGAGTCTATCTAGGCCGTCCATTAAAAGTCCATTAAACTGTCCAGTTCTCATCCGATGTTGACGGTTCTGTTGACGGTTCTATCGACGGAGTCATCCTAACGGACGCCAGGAGTGAATCTTGACATCCGTCTAGACATCTAGACAGGCGGAATAGACGTGACGGGGACAACCCTGGCGTGGACTCATGTGCAAGGGTACATACGCATGGTCATGGCAAGGACATAGTAGCCAAGGCGCCACCTCTACATTTGGGCAAAGATGCTAGGCTAGGTACAAACATTGTCGCCTCAATTTTAACCCCTAAAGAACCATTGTGCCTAGCCTTCACAAGATAAATGGGATTTTGGGCATGTGCCTAAAATTGTACTAGTCTATATGATTTTTTGAAACTCTTATTGAAGGTAGGGAGTTCAAAAACTTATGTAGGTGTTTAATAAATCTTTTTTCTTTCTAACATTCCATAAAGAAGTTATGCAAGAATTAATCAAAAGTAGGAGAGGAGGGGTAGTTTGAGCAAGGTGCCAAGGCCTCTTCTTTGTAAGTGGGTGTTGACTCCAAAAAGGGTCAACCTTTATGGGCATAAGGTGTGGCCACTTGGACAAAGAAGAGTGGAGTGGAAAGGGCCCATCTTTGGGGACTCCCAACCCTCTATTACTTTTGCCCCTTGAAAAATTTGGTATTTTAATTATTTGAGCAATTTTTGTGTGTGTGTGTGTGTGTGTGTGTGTGTTTTTTTTTTTTTTCCCAAGTTGTCATAGAAAAAGATTTATTGGTTTTGACCATTTGTATTAGTGTAAGTCAAATTTTTGAAATGTACATAATGCCTCCAATTTTGCATAGAATATTTGCAATGACCTTTTAGCATTCTAAGGTTTTAGATAACATGTTTTACTCCTCCAATTCATTTGATAATTCTCTCACTTACACCTAATTTGGTCTTTTACGTGGAGGAAATTAAACCTCCACTTTGAGTAGAGAAGTTTTTTACTATATGAGTGGTCAAAGACTTGTGAGAGTTTTGGGCAGGAAGGAAAAATGACTTTTTTTTATAGTTTGGATGTCAATATCTCACTCCTCTACATCTAGAATGAACTGATTTTTTTCCCACAAATACCTCCCATAGTCTTAGGCAAGAACCTACAATTGGATTTCTAAAAAAAAATCCTATCTTTTTACTCACTCCCCTAGAAGTAGAAGTGGCAGTTTTCAATGACTTTTACAAAAAAATGAGCTTTGTCCTTTACGATCCTTAATGGGTTAAGTTCATGTCCTAACATGGTTGCTCTACCTGAATTGGCACCTTAGCATAGTCACCTCAATCATAAGTTTGCGCCTTGAATCCAGTACGAACAACCACATCATTAAATCAAAAGCCATATCATACAACAAAGGTAAAACACAATAAGTTTTTCTTACGTTTGAATGCCTGAACCTAAAACCCTAAGACTATGCTTTGACATTGAATAGGATCACCGATCAATGTCACTTGCCCGTCTATCCAATGCCAAAACTTGTCCAAACTAACAACCTTTGTTCAAGGCCTGGCCATCAAATAAAATCGACATTTTGTAAAAAAAAAATAGCATAGTTACTTTTTGAGTGTAAAAGTAGACTCTTTGATTTTCTTCAACTATTTTTTTTGATTTGTTCAAACTTGACTTTTTTGAGAGTTCACAAATTGATGACTCAAACCTCGTGCCCTTGCCCTAGAATGATGGAGTGGTTATTTTTAGTAGAACAATAGATGAAACCTTCAAAAAGTGATTGTCTCCTAATTTTCCAATGGCATGGGTGGCTAGTTCAAACTGGCAGTTTGTAAGAACCAAGTGGTAGAGTTATTGGTTTGCGTAAAAGCAGATTCTTTGACTTTCTAGGGTACACTTTTTTGATTTGTTCAAAACTGCCAGTTTTGAGAGTTCTTCTCAAACCTCCTGCCCTAAAATGGTGGTATAGAGGTTATCTTTAGGTGAACAATATATGAAAATTTGGAAAAGTGATTGTCTCCCAGCTTTCCAAAAATACAAGATACTCTTCATCCGTTTCAAACTGCCGGTTTTGGGCCTGTGTGGCCCCGGCATCAGACTCCTGAAACAATCCGCAGAAGAAGTTGTTTCCTGAGCGGCACTCTCGCAGGTCAGAGGCCCCAAAGGCGGTTGGTTTTCGAAGATCGCTCAAGTTGCAAAAAACACTGGAGAATGTGCTACCAAGTCCAAAGTTCAACACACTGCGGCATTCACATCTGGTTTGGAGGAAGACGGGTTTTCGGGACGAAGCTCAGAAATGTTAAGCTTAACTTAATTAAGTTTAGCCACACTTGTAACGAGTGCTGCTGCTGCTGCTTCACAGCAGTGCAGTGCAGTGCCAGAGCCAGAACCAGAGCCAGGGCCAGTCATGAGTCATGAGACTCATGAAGACTTGAGGAGTCATGAGATTAATGAGGACTTGAGGAGTCATGAGGACCCGCCTGGGGGCGTGGCAGTAGAGAAGATTTGCTGCTCTGAATGCAAGCGTGCTTGGCTCTGTGTCGGCAACGATGCATCAGCTTTATTCCCTCAAGATCTGACAGCAAGCCGACCTCGAGCGCAGCACCCGATTCTCTTCAGACAGGGGACCAGACTCCAGACTCCAGAATCCAGAGCTGATCGAAGCAGCCAATTCGATGTAAGTAATACAGTATCTCGTCCTGCCAAAAGGCCGGGAAGTCTGAGCCAGTTCTGTCAACTCTTGAAGCAAAAACGGAGCTGCCGATTCTCCTTACGACTCCTCATCACACCTGCAGTTCCATCGAGTTCCGTCCAGCGATCTTCAAACTGGCTAAACTTAGCATGGTTGCTACCAAAAGTTTCATTCAGCTAAAAAAATCTGCACTAACTTATACAGTGTTAGATTTGAAAATTTTAGCCTTTTAGCAGTGTTTTTGGCCACTTGAGCTAAAGGTGAAATCATATTTGGGATCACCAGTTCCATCCAAACATCCACAGCTGAGATGTCTGCAGTAGGCTCGCACACTCTCTCTCTCTCAATGTTGTTGGCATTCTAGCCTTTCTGCGAAGCCCAGTCCAGCTACATGGGGCGGTATCAAAGCTGAGCAGGACTAGCAGATTGCGGTAGATCTAGGGGAACAGTATTTCTGCAAACTCGGGGAAGAATCTGTTCTAGCCTCTCTCGGTACTGTAGTTGGGTAACAAACTTGAAGGAGCTGCCGAGCTGCCAGTTTCGAGTAGAACGGTTTTGGTATACGAGTTAAATTCAGTACTGAAAAGTAAAACAAACCAACACCACCACTTAGGTTTTAAAAGGTGTCATCTGTTTACAATCCAGTTGGGTTTTGGGAACGTTGCTCAAAGGATTGGATTGCGATAAATGTCATATTTAACTAATTGTGGACAATTCAGTGTCTATAAAGTAGTAACCAGCTCTTTTATATTGCACGGGGAGAGCTTTGATAGGAGGCTGGTCCTTTATGATCACTACGGTTATGTACTATCAAAATCAAAAGTTGCTTTTACATTACTTGAACATGGCATTTCACTGCAGGTCGGTTCGTCTAACCAAATATTACGCTGTACGAGATGGTGGGTTGGGGGTCAATTTGAATTGAGTTTTCTACTCTTGGTTGGAGATTTTTTCATCCACTGGTTGCAGAGGAAATGGGGTTGGGTTTGAGTTTGGATTGATTGGCGCATCATTGAACAACTTGAAAAGATAAAAATAATCTTCAAACTAAGCAGGCAGTATAGAAAAAGTTTGTTGCAGGATGAGTGAACAAGGTAGCGTAAAGTTTCAACTGAATGAGGGGCCCATGTGTTAAAGTATCCGGAACCGCTGTCGTACTAAGAGGAGCCGAGGGCTTTTGGCTGCAGTAACAAGAGCAATCAGCTTTTCATGGCATGTATAAGCTCCACAGTTTCATCCAGAGTTTCGCAACAACTCCAGAACCCAGACAACCTACTAAATTATACCAGTTTAAATGCCAGCATTTTAGATTGTTTCATTTTCTAGGTTATCGGAAGCTGACAACACTCCAAAAAAGAGGAACTTTACCCAAATCCTCACAAGCCCTCTGTCAGAGGACGTACAGTCCATGGAGCGGACGTGTTCAATATCTCTGTGATAAATAACGGTTGTCAGTGCATCTCACTGACGCACTCTCGGGCGTAGAGAATCGTTGAGAGACCGTGCACCACAATATGTTTAATAACTCCCGCACTAACTTCAGTTTGTAAGGTTTTAACCGTAAGTAGCATCCAGCCGTGGTTAGCTCTGCTGCCATGCACCTGGACTCGGAAATAACTGACCTTCACTTCGTGAAACACTTCTTGTTTGGCAGTTAGGTAATTCCCTCTTCATACACTCACGCCCACATATCCAGCACGACCTCTATCCAAGCAACATCTGCTCCGGAGTCAGAAAACCTTTCATTGCAGATCAGGAAGCCATATCTGCTCTGGAAGTTACATTACAAATCACCTGCGTAGCAACCCCAACAATAAACATACCGTGACACCATTATTACGACCCATCAGAGGATGTAAGACGGGCTTACTCCCAATCAGGATTCATAATTTCAAAGAACCTCACAGTGCTTGAAATTTTCATTAGTTTCTGTACTAGATCCTACAGAAAACCAAACAAGCGAGGGCCACTTGCTGCTTTATACACTCAAGCTGTGGAAAACTCGGATACAAGGTGACTATGTGTCCAAGATTGCAACATTTCAAGCGCTCATGTTAGTCCTCGTGAGTACCACAATTAATTCATCAGGCCAGCCATGCAACTGATCCAAGGCAAGAAATCATGAAAGAGGTACTATATAGGCACCTTGCTTGGCCCTAAGCAATCACATGTTTCGTAGTGCTGCTCACAAACTACCTAGCTCACAATCTGACTAGGATATGTGAGTACCATGGGTTTTAGGGTATCATTGTTCACATGTGTCGAGAATAATTGAGCAAAAGTTGTAAGCCTTGAGTACCTTCAGCAAGTCGATTTGCAAATACAGCATCTCCTTCAAGTCTTGAGAATGAGGTGGTTCCTGCAATGTTTCAGAATCATGACAACGGTAAGAGTAGCATGTTCAAGCGCATACCCATCAGAAAACGCACTGTTCATGACACTCGAGTACATGCACAATATGGAAGATACAGGTAATTTAAATGAAATACCTGTAAAAAGATCTCGCCGGTTCTTTAGTTGCAAAAGGTACAGCTCCCTAGTACACCATGTTTCTCCAGCACCGATCGTTATCACTACTGCAAGCAAGACTTCGATTTCAATTTGATTACCTTCCGCTGCTCGGCCGTACTCCCAATCCTTCATAGTTTCATCTTCACCTTCGGCACTGAGCACCCTTCTCTTTACAGGCTTGGATACTCGACTTCGGAGGCACAGCATCAATCTTCTTCAAGTGTTTTCCATTGGAATGGTAAGAACCATACCCCTTCAATAGAAAGAGCTTCCTCTCAAAAGGCAGGCTGGATATCTTGCCCAGTCAAAACATATGTTCATCCAAAATATAAAACACTCAAAGGATTGAGACGACAGTCAAGATTCCTTGCTTGCCTCCTCCCCCCACCTCTCGCTCCCTACAATTGATTAAGTTACTACGTAAATCATCGCAGGTTACATGTCGGCCCCTTAGTTTGCACAGCTTCATCAGGGACGAGAATACACATCTGACAAAAAGGTAAAAAATTGTAAATGATCACACATTGAATCCAGGGCATTTTTTTCTGGCGAAAGACAGCCAAACTGGCGAAAAACTGACAGCTTTTGCCCACTCTCGGCTGGTCCCTCCATTTATTTTCGAATCGACCATCGACACCTGTAAACTGGCGAACGAAAAAAAATGCCCTGATTGAATCACAAACTACCTAGTTCATTACCAGCACAACAAAACAAACTGGACCGATCCTAGCACGTCTAAGAAGAGTCCTCATCTAGAAGTTATTGCCGACACCACACATTATACTTCAACGAACATCGGAGGGTTGACTGCTTACACAGAGTGAAGATTCAGTTTCTCAGTCTGGTCTGCTCTAAATAAATGTAATGCGTGTCATGTAACCTGCGACAATCCCATCAGTTATAACTGAAGATATTATCGAGTCCCTCGACAATGATGAAAACTTATATCTTCTGCAAAGCAACGTCAAATCATGCGGAGCCTGTCTACGGACAGCATGTTCAAGCCGAGGTTCCAGAAAATACTTCCAGAAGAGAAGTGCTGGGGAACAGCCAGGGTTGACAGAAAGTTCCGCATTGAGAAGTTCAGAGGAATCCCATCCAAGATGACGTCGCCCTACAACACAGAGACAACATTAATTCGTAAGTGCAATGATATATGCTTTTCAAGCCCTGGCATATCGCTAGCATAACACAAGAATGGGACAAGAGGATGCGAAAAACCATCAAACCCACGTCCCAATGTAACGATTACACCACGGTATGTAAAACAGCACAAAAAAGGTAGGCCGTGTTAGTAGAAGATTCACAGACTGAACTCCAGTTACAAAGCACTCGGTACCTGGCAAGCAATGGCAACATCCGAACGGCCACCAAAAACGAGAATCTCCCTAACAGAGGGACAGACGGAACGATACGTGCACATCATCATTACAGATGAACAAATCCTGTAACACTTTTGCTGGGAACAACACACACAAACACACATATCACAGACCACTGCCCATTCACACAGGAATATATGTGTCCAGGGAGGCAACTCCAAACTTGAAAGGAAAAAATATAAACAAGAGAACAGAGATATAGACTAACCAATGAAACAGACATATCCCATCCCTTGGCTGGCTGCAGTAAACGCTAGGAACACAAAGATACTAAACAAGATCCGATAAAAGCTAAACAGACACCCCACATCATGACTGCAGCCACCATGACAGTAAAAAACCACTAAATAGCTCAAACTGATGATGATACTTTCAGTTACGGCTACTTAGGAAACCGTAGTAAAAATGGGCTCAGAGCAGAAAAAGTGTTATAGTTTGTCTCGATTATAACTTGCGTTAAATTTAGCCTGTATAACTCACTCATACACAACAGCTTAGAAAATGTATGAAATGGAAACAGCAACAACCCAACATATCCTAAATTTTACAGAAAGAGACTGAAATAGATGGATAGAAGATGCACTAATGCAGTGAGCATTCTTAATGAACAGGGTAACACAAAGTCCAGCCTCGGACCCATACGAACATGAACTTGAACATACTATAGACACACCCGTGTCAAAGATTAGGAACACATACAGATATATGAAGAACTTCAAGCAGATGATCAACATTGAACTTCCTAAGTAGGCCATAAATGGTACATTTCACAGGGGTGCTAGCTTGCACCAGAGTAAAATAGAGCAAACAAGCTTGCTTGACTTTGAAAAAGCTGTTTTCCCCACCTGCAAGTATGATTGGTGTTGGCGCCCGCTCAGCAGTTCAATTAGACGGCCAGCACAACTATTTTCCCCGCACGCACTGTCTAATGTGCACCTCTACTCATTGAAGCAGGCACCCCGTGTCCCAGTATTTTTCAGTAGGGTTTGCTTTGTTTCGTGTCCCGCTTAAGCTGAACCTTCAACCTTTTCCCACTTAACTGGAATCCGTTCATTACATTTATAGCAGCTTGGGCTGCTTCAGGAGTGTCATAACTTACAAAACCTGCATCATCCATAAATTCAAATCACTATTAATCAAGAACAGAGCCAATATGAACACAGCTACAAAAGAAACCGGGGGTTAATAAAATATCTGTATGTTGCACAAACCAAGCCACACCATTCAATTTAAAACTCTGTGAAGGAAAAGTAACTGATGCACTGCTCGTGAAAAAATCGACAATACATAGTTGCTAGAAACATCGAAGGGAAACTATTGTAGATTGATACGCACAGAAAAATAAAACAAAAGGGAATCCATATCTAGTGATAGAAATAAGCAGAGCAAGCCACAGAGATAACAACTGCATGATTACGTACCGAAGCACTTGCTGGCTCCAGTTGTTTTGTCTACGAAGACTTTGGCACTGATAACATTTCCGAAAGATGAGAAAGCTGTAGATAGCTCCTGATCACCAAATTCAGGAGGTATGTGATAAATAAATAGATTAGCGCCTGCTGGACCTGCAAGATAACAATAGCATCAACCTCGGTACCTTCATACAGATTCAAAAATTCTTAGCGTACGGACCCATGAGCATCGTTGCAAAGAGGCCTTCTGACGACTCCTACTGTTTTGCGATCGAAGGATAAGTTCTTATGCAAAAAATATGTAACGCGGTTATTGCGCAGCCCATTACATTGAACACGACGCTAGGCCTCTTACGTCTAATACAAATACTTGACAACTTTACAGAATTCAAAATGCCTCCAGCACAACTTTACAGGTTGTGATCAAATAGAGACAAAATACCTTCGTTTTGTGGACCCACGCTAGTCCTAACAGCAGCTGCGGCTGCTTGCGCAGTATTCATCCCAATTAAAGAAGGTGCCAGTGGAGATGCGTACGCCTGACCTTGATGTCCCATCATCTGGCCTTGATAAGGGATTGAGTATTGCTGAGCACCGAAACCATAATTTGCCGGTTGCATGGGTGCATAGGCTGTGAGATCGGATTGAGTTCCTGGGATAGCAGTCGGTAAACCCACCATGCCAGGCTGTTGTGGGTACGCCATGGCATAGTTGCTCATTGGCTGCACCAATATTTTCTTCATCAATAATAAGCAAAGAACTTCAAAATACCACATCCCACTAAAAATATACAACCCTCTTGGAAGTTACCAGAAGTACGAACACACCAACATCAGTCTCCTAGTTACAATCTAAGAATGTAGGGAAAATTGTTACCTGATAAGAGTAGCCATTATAAGGTGGTGGAGCAGGTACATAGCCCATCGGAACAGCGCCAAATATTGATGGTTGCTGCCCGGGAATAGAAGGAGAAGAAACAGCTTGAGCCTTCTGCACTTTACGCGCCTGCCTTTCTTTCTCAGTGTCAGCCCACTTGACCACCAACGCAGATGGTGAGCCCTGAAAAAACGCACATTGTGCTCAAGTGTGAGACGCCAGTTGAATGGTAATTTGCACCTGGATCAGCAGACCAGTTAAGATCCTCAAGACCCAGAGTCGATCATTAGCATATGCATAAGACGTACACACTAACTGATTCCGATAAAAGAACGGATAATCATTTTACCTCCATTTTGTAAAGCCCGTTCAAAGCCTCAATAGCAGCAATAGCTTGATCCTTAGTTTCGTACTTTAAGAAAGCACAACCTGTAAAAGGTGTTTATATCTCAGCATCAAATAGAACAAATAGATGCAGAGTACAGAACCTTCATCGATAACTCATATCTAGGTAGGTATAATGCACCGAACTTATATAGAAATAACTGAGAAAAACGCTAATCAAGAAGGCGGAAGGCATCATTGTGCGATTCCGCGGGCAGAGCGACGAGGTGAACTTCACCTTTGCTGGCTGGCTGGGACCCTTTAATTACAGAGAGTTCCTTGACAGACCCATATGGCGAGAAAACCCCCATCACGTCTGACTTCGATGCACCCTTAGGCAGCATGCCAATAAAAAGTTTGTGCTCTGACCAGAGCAACCCACAAAATGTTAAAGGACAAAATCAGCTGAATTCACAATTAGGTTCAAAAATACATACTCGTACACCTGTTAGCGTGCCAGCAAGACTATATAAGGTAGGAGCACCCATAAGCAACGCTGTCCCCATAACTGTCAGGTCTAAAATGTTGGAAAATCTTTGGAAGTAAATAGATGTAATGACAAGGATGTACAACATGTGAACATGAAATCTTAAAAGTGGTTATGGGTACAATGGCATTTTGCTCTTTAGAAATTCACAACTTATTCCCACAGTCTCCAAATAATACATTCGAAAGTGCAAACTCTTTTTTTTTTGTTCCTAATCGGTTCCTGTAATTTGCTAGCTGTTTATTAATACTCATCATGTTCAAAACCCTTAGATTGACGCTTCTGGGTGCTCCTACCTTAAATTATTATTAAAAATAACTGAGAATCAAAAAAACTCTCAGAGGCCAAGCGACTGAAAGACGGACTTGAATAACAGAGTCCAGAGAAGTTCATTGACAACATTAGTGCAATTCAACGAGGACTAATCAACTACCAACATAGAAAATTACGGTGGAGAGGTTTTTCACACCTAGCCGTTCCATCTCGCCATCTGCATACTTGACTTGCAAGGGACTAGCAACCTGTCCTCACAAAAAAAGATCAATATACGAGGCCTAAAAATTCTCCTTCGATAGTGCATATCATAGACAAGCTAGAAAGACACTAATTCAAGAAACAAAGACTCCAACATACATCTCCCGAGTCTAAGCAACCCATAAATATCAATTTCTCTACGAACAATCTATGTGGTGTGACTGCAAGAAGCCAAAATATAAAGCTACACAGGCACATATCCACGAAGACACAGGCAACGAAAGAAGCCATCTTACAAGTTCTTTTGTCAACGAACTACTCTACAAACAAGCCATAATAGAAGAACTTGAGGGAGCTTAACTGGCTGGAGAGTGCGTTTGTTGTGAAAGATCTCGATGGCATTGTCAGCCTCCTGTTTAGTTGTGTAAGTAAGAAAACAGCACCCTGTGGTAGCAAATACAAAATTGTTATTTAGTTTCTAAACTGCACTACGTCAGATTTGACAAAGATTACCACAAAACACATACAAACATGGTCGTGATCTATAACCTCTGCAAGCTAAAACAGCTCCCAAAAATTCGCTCAGGTTTCAAGGTGACTTCCAGGCACATGAACCAGGCCAACGTACTATTTCCTAATAAAACGCCAACCTCGATATAACCCATTTGATAACAACCGGGGAAATAAGGTCCAAAAAGACGTGAACATTGAGAGGAGATGTACATATCGAGCGATCACAAAAAAAATGCCTCCTCACACTAACATCCGTAAATACTAATTATACTCTGAAATATTTATTTCTTAACAGAATAAGCAACAGCCAAACATAACGAGAAAGCACAAAGGCGCTGCAACGAAGATTAGTCGACAATCTACCAAAAGAAACCACATCGGAAATTTGTGAGTAGGAAAGGGATTAGTGTTTTGATTACTCAATCTACAACCCTAAACCAGAAAATATAATGCAGCTGGCAGTTAAAGAATGCAGTGCACTTATATTCTGTGCTTTGGTTCGCCTAGTGACAAATATATGTTCAAATTATTCACCATACTGACACCAGCACTAAGGATAAGGCACGACGGGGCAATCAAGGCACGATCAAAGCAAAAAAAAACCTCATCACCAGTCACGTGTCAAATTCGACGAAGTTGGTACGACACCGACCATGTCAGGATATCGTGTGCATTGAACTCATCTAGCACAGAAAGAGACTCACTTCCTCCTAACTCCACCACCAAACACAATTTTCTGTAACTCCACTTTAAGGTGGATCATCTAATAATTTAAAAAAACAGAACTCTAACGTGCGCACTGTTGACAAATAAGATTCCACTAATAGCGAATTCTCTGTACAAAGTATATTGCATATCATCACTGATCTAGAGACATGGAGCACATACCTCGAGACTGCTTAGTAAGCTTGTCTTTGATGATATTAATCTCATAAACAGTTCCCGCTTCAGAGAAAACCTCCCCCAGCTGCTGCTCAGACATCTGCTTCGGCAGCTGGCCCACGAAGAGTTTCACAGAATCAAGTGCCCGATTTGCCCCGTTTTCCATCACACCTTCCATGGCTGCAAATCGCCAACCTGATCACAGATTACAAAACCGAATAGATTTCCATATGAATGACTACAATGCCAACATGAAGGGAAAAAAAACTGTACTTTTACATGAAAAACCAAGTCCTGAATCGAGGACGACAACGATATTCAGAAAATCTTCACTTCCAATACCAAATCTGACCAATAGCTTCGGTCTACCATCCATCGAGTTAGCAAAACATACATACTGAACGGTACTCAGCTGAATGTCTACCAGAGCCCTTGAATAGTTTTCGGAGGTCTAAGATTCATGAACTCTACTACGAAAAACAGAACAAGATTCTACACGAATCCAACAATCAGAACTCACACTTCTAGCAAAGCGCTGAGCTCTTGGAAGAAGAAATATTAACAAGATACATATTTAGATTCAAGAAAGAAATCACCTCAAAAACAGAGAACCACAAAACACTTCAAAAACAACTTACTCCACTCCAGTCCTCAAGCTGAACGCGTCGTGCACTATCTCAAAAAAACTGCCGACACAGTCCCTCTCCACTCTAAACGGCGGAATCTCCTCACAGACAGTACAACGAAGACACTTTGAACTCGACTGAATCTGAATAGAAAAAATTGAGGCGCAAAACGCCTGCAGACCGTCCAAGGCCAAAAAGGCAGATAAAAAAGAGAGGATGAAGTCAGACAAAGAGATAGGAAGCGTGACAAAAGGTTCGGTAAGGGTGAAGCAAACCTGAAAGGTGAGGAAAAGAGGGAGAACGTGGGGCCAGGCTGCAAAACTAGAGCACACCTGGCGCTCAGCTTACTGCTGGACTTGCTCCACAGCAGAGAGACACTCTGAAGGCCGTGGAAGAGAGTATTAAGATGCTGCGACAAGCAGCAGAGCAGCATGAGAGACAGAACTCTGCAACTGAATGAAGCAAACGATCAGTCGGAACGGCAAAAAGGCACAAATCCAGAAAGAAAGGAAGCAAAAAAAAAAAAAAAAAAAGATTCAGAAGCATAAAAGAGGACCTTGTCTTCCGAAGAGACATTACCAGCTACAGTGGCAGTAGAATAATAAATTTCTGCCGAGCAGACGTTGTCTACTGTCGGATCAGCCTGGCACCTCGTAACCTAACTTAGTAAAACTTACGGAATCCATCGCGATGTGATACTGGCAAGTGTCGACGTAAGCTCAGCTGGCGTGCGCGCAAAGCTGCTCGATTCTCACTGTCGTATTTTAGGGTTTTGGCCGGGTCAGGAAGACAACGACCTCGGCGCTCTTTTCCTGGGAACGGGAAGGGAACAGAGTTGTTAGCAAGGGAACGGAGTTGCAAGCAAGGGAACGGGTGACGAGGACAGCAGGAATGGCAGGATGCTCAGCTGGCAGGCTGGCGAGCTAGCTGGACTTAGTCTACGAGTCTAGGAGTCTAGGACGGACTCAGGTTGCCGGTACAGTTGTTGTCTGTCAAGAGGAGCAGTATCTAAGATTTTCTTTTTCTTTTTTTTCTTTTTGCTAACCAGGGTTTTCAAAAAGTTATAGGTCGGCAACTATTATTCGATTTCGTGGAATAGCACTTTCTTTACTCATATGGGAGATAAGAAAGGAGAGAATGACTGAATGAGTCCTACGGTGTACATGTCAAAATAAAAGTTTATGGTACTCACGTCGTGCAGTTGTAGTTGCCTGGCAACAATGCAATTAACCATCGGTTAATAGCCTGTACCTGAAATGCATGTGCAGCCACCAAGTGGTATATCAAGTGGTATATGAATGGTCAAAGAATGCTTTTTTCCTGCTTACAAATGGAAGAATTTCATGTAATTTATTTTTGGTAAGCATTCCTTGAATGTGTGTGCACCTCAGGTGCAAAGTTTTGAGCCCTCCAAAAGCTCCCTACAAAGTCTCTAAAGGATATTACAACATATACTTACTACAATCAACAAATCGCTATTCCCCTATTTTCACTCACCTTTTGAATTGAATGTAAATATGAAAATCATACTACTATGTTATCCTTATTGGACAAAAACTATGAGTACAAATCTACAATAGGACCATGAATTCTACTTTATTCTTTTTGAATAGATGAGTGAAGTACTTGGATAGTGGGTAGTGAGTACATTTACATATTTTATGAGTACAATGCCTTTTTTATTATTTTGGGTTGTGCATGTGGCTTAGGTCCTTCATACAAGGTGGCTACAAGTATGAGTGCCCTTTTCTTGTACTCACGCTAGCCAATTAAAAGTTTGGTTTGTCAAACCTTAGGGGCTCTTGGAGGGCTCAAAACTTTGCTAATGCTTGATGATAGAAAAACCTGTCAATGAAAACTACAAAAAATCCACACAAAAAGATGAAAAATTCACAAATGGCAAAATAAAAAAATTTAGTGTACTTGATATTACTATCTCCTTGCTCTAAATCTAAACAGTATGCCACAACAAAATACTTGTTGAGTTTGAGTGCAACTAATAAAATGAAGCTTTCAAAGTCAAGTCTCTATTCCAATTTGAAAGTTTCCATAATTCTAATGTTGTATCAAAATTTGAACTTTTAGCATTGGCCAAGGGCTATGAATCTTGTGATTAGATATGTTCAATTGTTGTAATTACTACATGGAAATATGGTTAAGGTCATAGTGCTCTAAGCTATAATATACACTTACAATGAAGTTTTCAAAATTTTAAGCTTGGATTCTATTTGGTATAGAAACATCCTTATAATACACAAAATACAAAATAACCCTGGATAGGCAGCAAATACAAATTGATCTTTCAAACTGAAGTTAATCTTCTTTATCCTGCAAAAGAATCTCAGTGGCATCAATAAATTCCAAGTTGAAAAATTCTTGTAACAGTGCATGCTAGTTGGCACACCGATGGTGGCACATCACTACAAAAGGCCATGACAAGATTAATTATGTCTAGCAACTTGCAGGAATTGATACTAAAGCCCACTTTATACATAGGGCTGAGCCTGATGGAGGGCTGGCCCGATTCAAGCACCTTCTGGCCTTAAAGCTGGCCCGGCCCAAGCTTCCAGCCCCACGTTGCTCTAAAGTGCAAAAGTTGGACTCGGGCTGGCTGAAATGAATCGGACCAAGTGGGAACTTGAGTTCATGAGAAGGGAACACAGAAAACCTATTGGGAACAGCCACTTTGTGAACCAGCCTTCGAACTAGGTTTTTTTTGTTGGTCATGGTACACACCTATATTTAGGTCAGCAAATCCCCTAGCCACGTCAACAAAGGCCTAATCTAGCTTAGCAAGCATTGTAAATTGCAAGGTTGGCATATGCTTGCCAAGTGCATAGAATTTTTGTTAAGGTTTGAAAAATGAGAGATTTTGTAAACATCCATGCAAATTTTGGTTTTGTCTTGGAAAGAGTGATTTTCTAACGTGTTGGTATTGGTTTATGAGATTTTTCTTATTACTAACCTTGCCAACAATGCAAGCAGGTAAGGAGAATTTGGATAATATCAATAATGTGTGTACATTCATTCGTATAATATACAAATATTTGTAACATTCATCCAAATATTGGCAAACCTAGTGTTTTGCTGAAGAGGGACTTGGCAATTTCATCCATTTCCTCACCTAATTTCTTTAGTGCTGTGATAGCCACTCAAAATTGAGGCAAGATATTGACTAAATTTTACCAAAAATTAAAAGGTTTAGGTGCACTGCTTGAGCCAAATACCCTATTGCGGCCTCCAATGGATTGATTTGCAATTTAGGTTTGTTTCCTTGATGAATTTTTTGCCCCCTTTTTGGGTTGTCCACTGTTATGCATGTGATGTCAATTAGCCAGCAAAAAAGAAATGAAAGATCTAAGGAAGAGAGAAATTTGGGAGGTTCAATTTATTTTTGAAATGTGATATGAGTTTCTTTAATTTTTTTCAAAATGAATTAAAGAATATATACAGGGAATTGATATACACCGGGGGGTTGATATTTGCACACCCCTTGCAAGGTAAATTATTGATTTCTACCATTGAAAAGCTGCATTTGAGAATTTTGAATTCAGATTTGGACTTAGAGACCATGATTTAGTCTAGAACCATAAAAAAAGTTGTAATTGAACAACATCCAATGAAAAAAGCTATTCATTTTTACAAACAAAAGTAAAAGTAATACTTTTCCCTCTAACTAAGCTTTTTCACTGGGTGTTTTTCAATTGCAACTTTTTTTATGGTTCTAAACTAAATCATGATCTCTAAGTCCAAATCTGAATTCAAAATTCTCAAATGCAACTTTTTGATGGTAGAAATCAATAATTTACCCCACAGGGGGGTGTGCAAATATCAACCCCCCAATGTGTACATATCAATTCCCTATATATATATATATATATATATATATATATATATATATATGTATAGTGATTACTTAGTGAATGAATTGATATGTAGCCGCACCCATGGGCGTCATTGACAAAGTCAAGATGGTTAGGGGTACTTAAGTGATATTTATGACAAAGTGATGCTTGTGGATGACTCCATGACGGTTTTGAGTACCCATCTCACTATTTAAGAACCAACAAGCCTTGTTTCTAGCATCTCTTACACATGGTTCCTACAATTTAAGTGATTTTGGACTTTGAAAGATCTTTGTGATTTGCTTGCACTTGGAACCTTGAAATTGATACCAATATTTTTGGTTTCCATTTCCTAACTTATAGTATTTTTTTCAAAGTTAGTCAAATGTTTTACCTACTCTAGAACCCTTATGTCCATGCTTACGGGTGCTCCTACCTTAATTGATATGTGCACACCAAAGGAGGGGGGATAAATTTTAGATATTTACCATTGTCAATTTGAATTTGGAAAATTTGAACTCAAATTTGGGTTTAGAGACCTTTTTTTTGTTTAGAATAAAGGAGGTTACCAACTTACAATTAAACAATGTCTATTGGAAAAGTTGAGATTTTTTAATAAACAATGGTAAAAGTATTAATTTGCTCCCAAGCAAAGCTTTTTCACTAAAAGTTGTTGAACTATAATCTCCTTTGTGGTTCTACACTAAGTCATGGTCTCTAAACCCAAATCTGAATTCAAATTTCCAAATGCAAATTGTTTATGGTAAATATCTCAATAATTATCTCACCCCCCTTTGGTGTGCATATATCAAACCCAAGTGTGCATATATCAAACCCAGGTGTGCATATATCAATTCCCCATATTAACCTTTAGAATTCTATTATGTATCCAAAATTAATGAAACTTTCATCTAAAGTGTATATTACAATAGAACTTAGTTTCGTATATTTAAGAAAATTTGGAAGTTCTTAGTCTTAAGAACTTCACAAAAAAAACATGTGTAGGACCAAGTTGGCTCATGATCCATTCTACTGGTAATTGCTCTAAACAGCTTTGTAATAGAAATTTTGATGAATTGTACTCCAACATATAAAGTACACTTGATTTCTTCAATTTTGCTTACTCAACCATAAAGTGTAATTTTCTTGAAGTCAAAATTGTTTGACCAAACAGCAAACATAAAGATCAGAATATATTCCTCTAGGAATAAAAAGAAATAATGTTTTCATGAAATTTTTGCTTATTAAAATATTTCTTCTTTCACCAAGGAACTCTACTCAGAACTTCTACATCTATACTCAATATGTTGAAACTTGGCATTTTCCATTCACAACTAGTTTTTCACTAGCAAGCACTAGATACCTCATACTAATTTTCTTCATTTACAATTTCATAAAACTAGTCTTCCTCAATAAGTTTGGCCATTTTTTTAGCCGGTAGTACGAGTTTAACCCCTGAATGTCCTAGGCCTTCTTTGAGCTTCTAGGCATTTTCTTACCTTCAAACAGAAAGTTAACATTTTGAAAAGGTGCATTAAAAAGAAATTAAATTGTAATCGTATGAATTTAAAGTACAAATTTTAGAGATCATATTGGAAAAGAGAACATAAGCCTATCACTTATGGATTCATGGATTTAAAGATTGTAATGTTTGATCATGAGGGTGTTAAAATTGCAAAAATGATTTGAAGTTTTTCAATCCTCTTTTCACATGTCAAATCTAAAACAATCTTCTTTTCAAATGTCAAATCCAAAAAGTTAGTCACCCAAAAAATTTAAGGTTATGAAACGTAACATACCTAACTCTAATCACTTTATGGTTTTCCATAATCTTGTTCTTGGGGACTTTACAGTAATAATAAAATCTTTTAAAAGGATTATAAAAACAATCACTCCAAACAAAAAAACAAAAAATTCACACAAATGCAAAATTAAATATCTCATAATTTATTTTGGGTAATGGTTCCTCCAAATATATGGAATATAGAAAACAAAGGGAAATGATAGCTATTTCAAGGCTTCAACAATCATTCAAAATTTTAAAACAAGAAAACACATGTTTGAAAAAGGAAATATAACAACAGATTGACCTGCATACACAAATAGCAATGAACAAATAGTACATGTCTAATCAAAGATTGAACTGCATACCCATATAAAAATGAATAAACAATATATGTCCAATCAGAGTCACTTTCCACGACATGTGCCTCACCAAAGGTTACGTCCCTCTCCTTTCCTAGATGAAGTTGATAGCTATTGTGTGCTAGGGTTTCATGTTTATAGGTAGCTTGACGTAGCATATTCTTGATATTTTCTTCTTTCTCCCTCTTTGATTGTGAAGATTCTGCATTGTCTCCCAAAGATTTTGGATCATTGCCATCATATTGCAGTAGTGCTGATTGAGGGGCTATTGTAGTTGGCAATAGTTTAATTTCAATTTGCTTCATAAATTCTCTTGCAATTTGAATTGTTCGAGCATGGTCTTCTGCTATATGGAGGTTCCCAAAGTCTTGATTTGCAGATTCTCGAAGTTTATCACGTGCTTCTCTTGCCCATTGCATATTGAACCCATCAGAATGAATGATGCACAAATTATGTAAACCAATGCATGCAATGACTAGATCCGGTACATTCTCTAGTGGCACATCTATTTGTTTCAATATGATCCTCCCAAAACTTACATTGTGCATCTACTACTCCTTGTAATAAAATTGAGAAAAATCCTTTCCAATTATAGTATTCCAGAGAGTCCTTACTGGGAGCTAAAATGGGTATGTGTGAACCGTCTATGGCACCAACAACATAAGGTATACCTTTTAAAGACTCAAACTCAGCAAAGGAGTCATTTTTTCTATCACTATAGGTAGCAAATGAACTTTTATGGCTTTGCAACATTCTTGTACAATTACAAACGCAGTACTATCAGCTATACCATATAAATCTCCAATCATAGATAATGAGTAGCCAGTTGCAAATCTAGCGAGTGTAACTGCTACTCTAGTTTCAACATCAATAGTTTTGTTCATTGGGATATTTTGTTTTCTAAGACTTGGCTCTAAAGTTTGACATAAGAAGTAGAATGTGTCTTTATTTACCCTCAATCTTTCCCTGAATATATTATCTGTGTAAATCCCCAACAATTGATTACGTAGAAATCCTTCTTGCCTATTATACCTTTGAACCGATCGTACTTGTGGCCTATCTACCAACAAAAAGGTCACTATGAGCATTGACATATTGTTCAAATACATGGCCAACTACATAAAGGAGAACACGGAACCATAAGCACATTTAAGTGCAAGGAACAACACCATCAACACCAAAACCCTCTCTCTCTGCGTAGTCACCAAACTTCAAAGACAACAAAGTTAAAAAGACACAGAAAATAACTAAGTTCATTAAAGAAAGATAAGAGAAGACACATAATAATATATCAAATGAAATTATATTTATATAGAGTTCTAAAAAGTAAAAGAAATCTATAGATAACAAAATAGAATACATTTAAAAATAAAGAACCAAAAGAATTTCTTCAAAGTACCACTAGCAAAGGTAAAGATAAAGTATAAATACAAAAATAAAACAAAAAAATAACAACTGTGACTTAACCCTAAAGGAATGAGCCTTTCTTTTTGGTTAAAGTCATTGATAACTGCCATTTTTGGGGGAGTGCGTAGAAAAATACAAAAACTTGTTTATTTTGTTTTATTCTATTCCAACCGTAGGATCTTCTTCCAGACTACTAGAGGAACTTGTGGGAAAACCCGGTCATTCCAGATAGGGAGGAGTGAGATATTTACATCTAAAGGGCAGAATTTTGTTTTTCTTAGGCTTCCTAGAAATTTCAAAACTCTTTCTCCACTCTTATATCAAAAAAATTGCTTTACGCATAGTTCAAGTTCATTTTTCATATGTAGGAGATCAAGTTTGTTATATGTGGGAGAATTTATAAATCAATTGGAATTAAACAACACATGGGAAAAATATAATAAG
The DNA here is from genome assembly GCA_963920765.1 of Ulota crispa. Classification (NCBI taxonomy): domain Eukaryota; kingdom Viridiplantae; phylum Streptophyta; class Bryopsida; order Orthotrichales; family Orthotrichaceae; genus Ulota; species Ulota crispa. The sequence continues at coordinate 8,438,645 of OY987243.1, forward strand.
CAAAATGAATTACATATTGAGTGAAAGTACCATATTTCAGTTAAATTTAATTATTGCAATAAGAAATTTAAATCCCAGCAGTTATAGTTTTATGATAAACAATCTACTTCCTTTGGTTTTTTTTTTTTTTTTTTCCAAAATATTGAACTTTCAATAAAATACAAGACTTTTAAGATTATTTTAGAGTAATGAATCTGCAATTGCCTACTAATAAAACTCCTCATAACTTTCATTTCATTGATTGAAATTGAGTGATTCAAAACTTCTCATGTACAAAAAAATCAAAAGAACCTATTTCCAAAAACAAAATTCAAAAACTATAATTTTTAAAGATTTTTTTTAGCTGCCTGGATTGGAAGTCTTTTTCAAAATTTTCAAAACTCATGCATAGTTTCTTTATCAAATGTCAAAATCAAGAAATAAATAGATGCCCACATAGATCTTTGAGTTGCCCACATACAATAAAAGTTTCAAAAAACCGCACAAAGTAGTTTAACCATAGGTACATGCCTGAAACCCATTAGTCCTCTCGAACGGACAGATAGTCTTTTAGGGGTCAAAGTTAAAAAATAAATAATTAAACAATGAAAATTAAATAAATCAAGTATCATCGTGGATGAACATACAAGCATTGTTGGTGTTATTTGATTTCTTTTTACCTTCTTGCATAGATGGTAAGGTTAGTATAATGAATAGCTCAAAAACCACAACCAAAACTCACTTTCTTCAAGACAAATTATATAATTACCTGTAATTTAGAAAAATAAATAAATAAATTTTGAATTTTAATATTTTACCCTAATATGAACGTTTGAAAAACAAAAGAAGCTGGAGGATACTTAATGATTATTACAACGTTACAATCATTGAGATTGACATTTTTGATTTCCATAATTAGATTCCCAACAATTTCGCGATATAATTCAATCTGTACTGGTTTTTTCTTACAGTTTTTTTCCCTTCTATTGCACGGTGAGAAAAGGTTTGAAAATTTTCATGTATATACCCAACTAGACTTCAAGAATTAAATTAAAGAGTTTCAACCATCTTAGAAAAAAATTGTACGAATATGACTTGATGAGTTGCAGCTGGCCGGGTTTCTGCAATAAAAAAATAGGGTTTTTATTAGTTCAAACTCGTGTATATTACAATCTGCATGGTGATAAATTATTAATTTTTTTTCGTAATTTCTTAAAGTAGTGTTCTAAGTACTAGGTCTCACGGTCAAAAGTACCCAATTTTTTTTAACAACTGTCGTAAGGGAGGAACACTCATAACCATCATTGTACCCATATCCATCACCTCTAAAATCTTGGGTAATCTCTAGAAGTAAATAGAAGTAATTAAAAGGATGAACAACATGTGAACATGAAATTTTAATGTTGGTATTAGGTATAATTGCAGTTGGCTCTTTAAAAATTCACATCTTGTTCTCACAGTATCCAACTGTTACATTTCAAAGTGCAAACTCATTATTTAACTCTTGCTAACATGATCCTGTAATTTGCTAAATGTTTATTAATAATCATCATGTTTAGAACCCTGAATTTGACGGTTATGGTGTTGCTACCTTACTCGTACTTGAAGTGGCAGTTTTTGAGCATTTTTTGTGAGACCTTAATAAGGAACCCTTAGGGATTAAATAGGGAAATCATAATAAATCATTTTTGAAATAGTGTTCTGCATGCTAAGACTAGACTTTGAAGAAAAGTGCATGAATAACATAAATTCATAAAAATAGCAATTGGGTTAGGTTTTCTTGAACTTCAAGATATTGTAACACCAAAGGGTGATGGCACGATCACGGTAACCAAAAAGGACTGCTTAGACCTAATTTGGCCATACCCATGATACTTTTGCTATTTATTACGTCTTCCTAGATAGTGCTTTGCTGTTTTTTTTTTTGGCAAGAAGTTGCTTATACTTGTAGATTAGTAGAAAATATACATACTTTTTCAAATGACAAATGTTATTATGTCCAAACGAGTGATTTTGTGAGAAGTTCTAGAACTCTCATTTCATCAAAATGAAGTAAAGGACTCATCCAAACTACAAATTTGGTTAGTAGGAACTAGGTTAAAGCGTTGATAGTTGTGCAAGCTTCTATGGTCCATGAATTTAAAGTGTATCAGTCCATACATTATTAAAATTAGTTGTTATGAATTCTTTTAGGGACAATGTCATGCTAGTTTTTCCATGTCCAATAAAGAACATTAAAAACTTGTAATTTTTTAAAAAAGTGACAAAAGCATGCACATATACTTGTTTCTAGGTATGTATATGGTCAAAATTATTAAAATGTTGATAGTTCATTTTAGGGAGCCATTACAAATTACAAGTCAAAAAATATGAAACAACTTGGGTTAGATGCCAATTCATCTTGTCTTTCAAGTAAAACTTATTGAAAACTATTTCAAGAAGTTCCACCTCCCCAAAATGCAGTTTCAACCCTTAGATGGTTGGTTTATGAACCTCTGACCTTACTGCTGCTTGTTGCTTGGTACTATGGGTTATTAACCCCTAAATGCCCAAGGCACATAATTTGGGTGTTTACAGAACTTTGAAGGTGAATGAAACCTTATTAGATCATTACTTTTAGTTTCTTTTTTGAATCTAAGGGTTTTTTTTGAAGGTTGTTTTGGACATCAAAAATCCTATTTTGAAAATGAATGTTGATGATCTTTCTACTCAAGATATTGTACAAGGGTGTCCACTGCAATCTTGAGGTTTTTAGTGTTGGATGATGTTGAAAATGGCCCTCAAATACACCAGAGCTTGGAGGGAAATCCACTTTAGAAGTTAATTTAAAAAAATAGAGAAGTAGATTTTGAAAACCATAACTTGATTAAAGTTAAACATGTAATGACCAAAACCCCCTTTTTTTTGGTGACCAACTTTTTACATTTGACATGTGAAAAGAGGATTGGATGACTTAAAGTCACTTTTGCAGTTTTAGCACCTTCAAATGTAAACGGTGTAATTTTCCAAACTATAAGTGATGTTGTTGTGTTTTCTTTTTCCATGTAATCTCTAACATATCTAGTTTGAACCTGTATGGTTACAGTTCAAAAAAACTTGATGAAATTCATGAAAAGGTTGATTGATTGTTCAGTTTCGTTAAGAAGCTCAGAAAGTCCTTGGGCATTTAGGGGTTAACAGGTCGAAATTGCAGGGGTGCTATAAATCTCAGATGAGTCTTCTGGAAAAAGTAAAAATAAAAGCAATCCTTGAGAAAGACGATAGCGGAAAAAGAGCAAATCGAAGCAAGGCTTGCATATGCACTGCATACAAATAGTCCTGCCTTTTGCATTCATCCATTATTCCATACAGTGAATTCACTAAAACAAATGAAATTCAACTCCAAATCAAATTTGCATTCGTAATCACTCTGTATGGCAAAGTCTCATGCTTCGGAGTGGAAGGGCTAATTAAAAAATTATCAAAACATGACTTACAACGGAACACCAACACATAACAACTCAATTTGTCAAATCCATGGGCACACTATTACCTCTACGGTACTGTGACATAAAATCAAATTGGCTGCTACAGTAATCAATCTAAATGAATAGTATCGGTGTACCTTGCCTCTCATCCCCTCCAAATATTCAATCAGCTATTGCCTGGAAAATCGTGAGGGCTCGATGGAACAATACCGGAATTGTTTTCTCCCACGGGAAGGATGGAGAGGGAGGCTCTTCTCCCTGGCAAAACCTGTACGTAAACAGCGTTGAACACATTCGAACTCCTTTCATCCGCCATGTTCTCTCTTGGCTAAGCACTGTCAATATCTCAGATATAGACACAAACTAGCTATTACATAAGCTAGGATAAAAGCAAGGAAAATGCAATTCTGCACCAAAAATCTTTACTACAGAACTTTGCCAGAAATATGAAAGTTTTATGCCGTAGTCTCAAAGCTAGCAATTTTACAGGTACAGAAACAAGACAGAGATTGAGCGCATTGTGATGACGTCAATACATGGCATCTGTAATCAGTATTTGGAGATATTGCATTAAGAAATCAAACACACTACTGATGACTGCGGTGGATGCATTGGGTTGCTTTAGGGTTTTCACATCAAATGAATGAAGTTCAGATTCTCAGAAATGCAGCCACAAAAAACAGATATTTATAGCATTAACATGTAGGGAGGATGTCATAATTCTGAACAAACATACATTAATAGGGAACAGTCATGTACACGTATGTTCAGAACAGTCCCATATTATAATGAAGCTCATACTGCAAACAATAGCCTCTTACAAAGTACTCTATTCCACCATTCCGAACTTCCCAAGACAAGGAATAGAACAATCAAACTGCGAAGTAGGTAATCTAAAGCTTCTCAACAAGCTTTTCAATGTGCTTATCGAGGTTGCCCATGAATCCAGTAACACGGTCCATACTCGCAGCCATTTTTTCGTTGTTGTCTGCAAGCCGTGACATGATACCTAGAGCCTCTATTTGGTATGGTGATTTCCCACTAACCTTTTTCTGCTTCCTTGAAGACCATGATTTGGGCTCGGAGTCTTCTGTCTTAACCTCTGCTGCGCTGCCCTCTCCATTGCAGATGTCACTAGAGGACGCAGAGACATGTTTCACCACGGATCCGCTCCTCTGATACCACCTGTCCATGGAGTCGTAGAACTTACAATTGTGCCGCGCTTCTCTTGAAATGTTGTTTGATTGCTTGGCCTCCTTGTAAACCCTTTGCACATCACTGAATTTCCTTTTACAAGCTTTCGGCGTTTTTTTGAAATTAGGGTGCAAAAATAAGAGCTTGGAGTGCAGTTTTAGCCACATGTCCACACCTGTAATCACAAACAGTTAAAAAAAAAAAGGTAAGTAGCGGACCAAACCCTAAACAGAAATTATAGAGAATGAAATGTGAACTTCAGTACCTGTCTAGCTACTACCTAAAACTATCCCCTCCTTTAAGTGAGTGGGAAGAGATGCTATAAGCTTGAAGCCTGTAAAGACTTCCACTATTCGCTGAAAGCCTTCGCATGAAGGCCCAAAAGTGAAATCCGTGAAGGAATAAGCAAACCTGGAAGCAAATGATGAAACTGAATCTTATCACAGAAGTTGAAACTAGAATCAAGTCAAGTCAGAAGAAAGAGGAATCCAAGAAGCGGCAAGGTATAAATCATGATAACTCTGAAGTAGGGCTACTGAAAGAGGAGGTATGTCAACTTTCTGATAAAATGTAAGTATATGGCAAAGAGCCGTAACGTCATCACTCCTCAAAAAAGCAGCGCATGATGAAGTTACGTAGAATACTCCGATATTGAGATATTGGGTCCATGGGATATCATGGATTAGAGTTTCAGTTGTTAACATGACCTTGATCTTAGGATAGGAGCATTTAATATGTTGCGAATATTTTGAAAGAGCACACTGCATTAATGATTAATATGTTTGAGCATCCTGTGAGACGGACAGTCAATACGTTTAAGGTATTATGGTTGGTAACCACCCATCTAAGGTCATCCCTGTTTTTCATGATTTTCCGTGGATGGGATGATTTTCAATTAATTTTTCAGACAAAGAGAAATTGATGCGGAATGCAATAAAAGTCGTTTCATTTTTTTGTAATATTTTTGAGGTACTTATAAATTCTCATAGTGCATGTGTCATAGGTAGCTATGAATGACCTTAGACTTTCCAAAAACTATTCACTTGCAAGTTGTGAAGAGATTTGGGGAAGCAAGGAGAATGTTTGGCTATTGGAATTTTAAAAATATTTTCCTCCATGCATTAAATGAGTTGTAAGAGGTCAATTTGAAAACCACAAGTGCATCATTTCACAAGAAGCTACTAGATGGTTCAAAAAGTGCAAACGGTTTATGAGAGTATTACCTTAGTTGATCAAGGGACAAATTTGTGTGGATAATGCATGACTGACCTGATGGTTACATATGTTGATCCTTAGATTTTGAGAAGATCTTACAATGCCTTCATGAGATTGTTAGTATTTCATGTTGATCTTGGATTTCATAAGACTGTACAGTGAGCGTATCATAACCATGTATCATAACCATGTTTAGTTAATCAAAACGCCTCATAGAGTGTAAATAAAAACCACCCAACATACAATTGTTTTGCATGTGTCATATTATTTGAATCCCTGCATGAAATTGACTTTTTACAGTGACATTGGTGGCAACAATGAATTGGAGGGAACTAATGGCAGTCTTACCAATGATGAAAAAGCTACTGAGCAGGCAAATATTCTAGACAGGGTAACACTCTTGCATTTCTCAACATGTGATGGGACTGCTTTATAAAGTATATTTTTTGAACATTGTATGTACGATCAGATTATAACTTGTTTTCTTGTTTTTCTAAATTTAGCATCTTCCTTAGTAGAATGAGTATTGACTTTTTATGTATTGTGAAGACAATGTCGCTTGTTCCTAGTCTCTGGTGGCATGGTCTCATGCTTCACTCTCAATTTTTTTTGGATGCTAGCATTTAAGTAGTTTCATTAATCTTGTCAAATAATGTGTTGTTATTTTTTTCACACGCTTTAAAGTTCAGTTCATTTATGGATTGAAGTGATGAGGGAGAGGTTTAGGTGATGGACATAAATTGCAATGCTTTGTAATAAATCCTTCTATGTTTTTGCGCAATATTTTGGAAGAAATGAAATATTAAGGCCCACTTTATACTTGGGGCTGGATTGAGGGCCGGCCCAAAGTCTTCATATCTTGACCAATAGGATCGCTTGCTTCTCCTCAATCCGGCCCAAGGGCTTTATGCTAGGGCTGGGTTGGAAGGTCACCAAATCCTACATGGCATCCTACATGGCACTCTTTTGGCGCCAAAACCTCCTCCGCTCTAATCTGTCATTGCATTGCTTTGCCTTCCTGCCTCTTTGCAATTGCTCCTCAGCTCCTTTGCTTCTCCTTATGCTCCTTTTGGCCTTCTGCTCCTCTTGATGCACCTCTTTGTCTTCTCTGTACCTTTGTCTCAAAGAATTTTATGTTGTTTAGGGTTTAGGGTATTGCTTGAGCTTTGCGGTTTACGGTTTTGTAGGTCATGGAGATTTCAGCGGACCAAGTAGAAAAGCTGCTGATGGAAGTCAAGAAGCTGCCGATGGAAGTTGAGAAGGTTGACGATGACTTGCAAAAAGTTTCTGCTCCTCCGAGGAAGAAGGCAAGAAAAAATGCAAAATCACAAACCCCAAAGACCAAAGACAACGACAATCAAATGCGCAATTGGTTGGATAGCAAAGTTGAGGCATTGATTGCGTTGAAGGGTGAGATGTAGGCAGAGTTCAACAGCAACGCCAAAAAACAAGGTATGTTTCTAAAATTTGATGTTTTGGGTGATTAGGGTTGCGGTTTTATTAGATATATTGAGCTTCTATAGGAGGCGCTTTGACGCAAGGAAGACCCTGAGATAACTAAGATTAGATGTGAGGTTTTTAAAATTGGAGTATCTCTCCAAGTGATAATTATTTTGGTCAATCCAAACGTAATCTGTTTCCTTTGTATGCTTCTAAATGAATCATCAATCACTTTGTAGTTTGAGTATTCAGTGTATGTGAATGCATAGTAAGGGCCGTGACCCTTAACCTCTCAAGGCCCAAGCACCCTTTTTAATGTTGTCTAGGGATTTTGGATAGGCCACTACAAATGAACTTTGCATTTGTTTTATTAGATTTTCACACATGAAGTACCTAAGAAGTAGCTATAAGGCCCAACAATTTTCATGGCTTTTGACTACATGGTTCAAAAGTTATTGCATGATGTGCTGTTTTCTTTGCTCATCAGGGCAGCCCGGGCAGCTCAAGAACTTCTTTAGAAATTACATTCCAAGTTTAAGATTGTTTTTTAATTGGTTCTTTATATCTACATATAGGTGAGAAGCTTTGAAACATTCAATTTCCATTAATGAGATGAAAGTTATGAGAAGTTTTAGTTTGCGGATAGGCGTGGAGTTTACCTACTAGCAAACTAGAACTTCTCATAACTTTCATCTCATTAACGGAAATTGAATGTTTCAAAGCTTCTCACCTATATGTAGATCTAAAGAACCAGTTAAAAAAAAAAAAAATCCTAAACATGGAATGTAATTTCTAAAGAAGTTCTTGAACTGCCTAGGCTGCCTTGATGAGCAAAGAAAACAACATATCATGCAATAACTTTTGAACCATGTAGTCAAAAGCCATGAAAATTGTTGGGCCTTATAGCTCTGCTCTTTAGGTACTTCATGTGTGAAAATCTAATAAAAAACAAATGCAAAGCTCATTTGTAGTGGCCTATCCAAAATCCCTAGATAGCATAAAAAAGGGTGCTTGGGCCTTGAGGGATTAAAGGACGGAGCCTATGACCACTATTTAACACTTCTCTCTCTCTTTGCTTCCATTTTACAAAGTTCTCAACATGAATGAAGTTTTTTGTATTTTTTTTTTCAAAGATGAAATCACATGTCTCTTATAAAAAGTAAAAATCCCAGAAGCTTTTGTGAAAATTTAATTCTTTTTGTCATTTCAAAGAAAAAGCAAATTCTTATCAAATACAATTTAAACTCAAAATTTTGAAACATTCTCCATAAGTATGTATTAGCTTACATTATTGGGGCATTAACCAAATTTTGTGTCATACTATAACTAGAAAATATGTAAACAGAAAATTGGTACCTTTTGGTTATATGCCCATTATTCAAATTGCAATTTAATATTCAAAATTTGGAAATTTTCAAACTAGAGTAGAAACCAAACTTAGTAAGCTTTGCTTTATTGGTTTCACTCAAAAAAATGTTAAAAAAAATTGTCGTGGAAAAAATCTAACTTTGAAGCAAATAGATAGGAGATATCAAGTACTAAAAATGCATTTTTTCATCCATGGATTTAGCATCTTGTTGTTTAAAAAAATTGTTTAGAAAAATTGTAGTTTCTCAATGAGGGACTTTCCATCACTAGAAGTTGCATATGCACTCAAGGAATGCTTACCAAAAACAACTTTTTCAAAAGAGCAAGCTAAGTTTGATCATGCATCAACCATGTTTTGGCCTCTTTTGTGTTTCAAGAATAAACCAAATCTTGAGATTGTTTGAAGTTTGAGTCAAACTTATGATCCACTTGGCCTTAGAAACAACCTCAAGCATACAAGAAGAGTAGAGTTGGGGACAAAAATACCCCTTCTCACTTAGACCTTTCCTATACAATTTATTATTTACTAACATTAAAAATCAGCTATTTATTCTAAAAGTTCAGCAAGGGAGACAATATTTGTTGAAGTTTGATTTGCATACCATGCCTTTAATCCTTGCCAAGAGAAATTTTACATGTTCAATGTAGTATGCCATCATTATCAAAATCAACCAACACTAACTTGGCTTTAAATTGCTCTTTAGATTTTGAAAAGCCTTGCAAGACAAAACCGGGGAGCATGACTCCACTTGCATTGCATTTTAGAAATTGAAAGTGCCTCAATTCAAACAAAAGCTATGTAAACTAATAATAGATTTGTGATGGATTGTTGGTGGAATTTGTAGTGACTTCATAAGCCTTTTTATAGTGTTTTAAACAATTTTTTTTTATTGTTAATTATCTTTATTATATTGACCTAAGATTTTGAACCAATATTCTTCCTTCTCTCAAAAAGATTAGCTAATTTTAAAATTGGTGAGGAACAAACCAAGTTGACAAAGATGTGAGTGAGAAATGGGTTTTTTTTGTCGTCAACTCTACAGCTGATATAATCACAATTTTTTTTCTACAAAGGCTTTAAAGCCAAAACATTGGAGCCCTAATCTTTGAGCCTTGAAACTCTAGAATTGGACACTTCTATTTGGTGAGAGTAAAAGCAAGCCACGAGTAGTGAGCCAAAATTTTTGTGAGCGGTAACAAATTTTTAGCTCAAAACCAATGAAAAACAAAATAAATTGTAAGTTTATCAAGAGATGAAAATTAAAAATGCACAATTAAAAGGCTAGGTGAAATTTGTGTTTTGACAAAAAATCTAGGCTCACGGCTCACGGATTGCACTCAAGGTATAGCATTCCCCAAAAGGAGTCTAAGTAGAACATGAGTTCAAAGTTGCCCTACATAGTTTTTATCCAATCAAATTTATTTGTTTAGTAAAACATTATCATATTTTGATGAGATATGATTATGGATTCAAAACACCAAATTGGCTTTATATATTCTCAGTACAGCCAAATTCTTAGGGTTAGATTGGGTCAATTTCTATTTTTTGGACATTAAAATATGTTTCAAAATTTCAATTCCATACTATAATGTATAGTCCATGGAGTTTATTTTAGTAATTCAATCATTGAGAGGTCATGATTGCAGGGTTTTTTTTTTTTTCATTTTTTAAGAAATGCCAAAGTGGCGATTTAAAATGTTATAGTGGTGCTCCAAATTTCAACAGTCATCCACATATTGGATAGAAAATATCACATTAGCACATAATACATGTTTATAATTAGGTTTCCATCCACAATTTGGCGATTTCATCCAAGTTTTTTTTTTTTTTTTTTAAATTTGAAGCTTTTTGGCAATTTCATCCAAATAATCATGTTTTTTTTTTTATAGGCTTGGTGCCAATCAAAAAAATTTGGTGCTTTTTTGCTCCAAATCGCCAAAAAAAAAACACTACATGGTTGATGCTTTTTTGGGCTCCAAAACAATATCCACTCCCAATTGTAAGCAACTTTAAGTTCTACCATGTACGTTTGTGTACAAACATAGCTGGGCAATTATGGTGACCAACCCATTGTTTAAACCCCAAGCGCCCGCTGTTTTTTTAGTGGTTTAGGAGGGTTTACGAGGTCTTGGGTTTACAAGGCCATGTGTGTTTGCTTTAGGAAGATTCAAGAAATCTGGCCGTTGAAATTGGTAGGGGGTTCGTTTTAGGAGCAGAAGGTGGTAGTGTTACCTAATTTGATCGTTTGAGTTGGCAAATTATAGGGGTCAAATTTGAGTTGACCATTCAAGGACAGCTTGAATTTTGGGTGGTTATGAGTTTCCACGCAGACGTACGGTGGGGTTTAGTTGATTTTTGAGCTGGATATTTTGACACGGTTTGGAGTGGAAAGTTAGGCTGTAGCTAGCAAAAAAATTGGCTGGTTTGGATACCGGAGCATCCCAAAAATTCCTTGAATGAATGTCTCTCCGAGCATTGAAAGCTTTGGCAACCGGTTCTGTACCATGGTGCTACTGGTACTATGGCCTCAATGCTTGAAGAATATGTTTTGAAGGATTGGAAACGACCTAGTTGGCATGGCATGAAAACCCACCCCCAATTACAAACCACCAACCACCAGTCTTCCCGGTTGTCAAAAGCACCTAAACTCATACCAACCCTGGATTGTGTCCTAAATTTGAACAAACAAAAATTCCCACCTCTTGTCACCCCACTCCGCCTCATAACAACCCCTAACCCCTACCCACAAGTACAAACCGTACTCTAATACACCTAAATCTAAGAATATCAACCCTTGTTTTCTAATCTAGAGTGACGGGATCCTGCTCATGGGGCGCTCACGGGTTAAAGATTTAGCATTAAAGATAAGCTATCTATGGCATATCTAGAATTGAGATCTTAAATGAACACCTTGTGTACATAGTAATGGCATTAGATTCAATGATTGGGAATAGGTATACCTACCCTACTTTAACTCCTAAAGTTTTTTTTTTGCAAAAGTCATTAAAAGCTGCCATTTTTAGAGCAATGAGTAGAAAGGTAAAAGAAATGTTAGTTTCAAAAAGCCAACTGTAGGATCTTGCCCTAGATTACAAGAGGTACTTGTTGGAAAAAAGTTAGCTCATTTAAATGCAAAGGAGTGAGATATTGACATTTAAAGTGAAAAAGAAGATTGTTTCCTTTGTACCCAGAAATTTCAAAAGCCTTCGACCGCTCTTGTATCAAAAAAATGCTCTTACTCAAAGTTGAGGTTTATTTTTTCCATGCAAAAGGCCAAGTTAGGTAAGTGTGGGAGATTTTCAAATGAATTGGAGGTATGAATCATACTTTGTAAAAATTTTGCTATGTCGTAATGCCATGAAATTTTTTATATACACTAGGCAAAATTGGAGGATTTATGTAAAACTCATAAATCTAAGTTACTTTGATCCAAATGGTAAAAACCCAGTAATCTTAGTCTACTACAACTTGGAAAAAAATATATTCAAAAAATAGATGCAAAGAGAGCTTAAAAAAGTAAAGCACCAAATTTAACAAGGGAAAAAGGAATGGAGGTTTGGGAGTCCCATACCTACCTGCAAACTAAAACTTCTCATAACTTTCATCTCATCAATCAAAATGGAATGTTTCAAAGCTTCCCACATATATGTAAGTCCAAAGGACCAATTTCAAAATTTTATTCCAAAAAAATACAATTTTTAAAACTCTTTAGATTGCCCGCCCTCCCCCTTTTTTTAGAAATTCATGCATAACTTCTTCAATAAATGTTGGAATGAAGAAAAAATTAGATTCACACATAGATATTTGAATTCCCCACTTTCAACAAAGGTTAAAAAAAAATCATAGGTACATGCCCAAAATCCCTATTTGTCTTGCAAGGGGACAACAGTCTTTTAGGGGTTAATGAAGAACTCGTTGACATCCTCCAAAAGCAACAATCTTTAAACTCTCTAAATTTCAAAAAATTGCTACCAAAATATTCATGTACCTCAAAAAACAAATTGAACTTCACACTGTTAAATTTGAAAATTTTAGCTTTTTAGCAGTATTTTTTAGCCACTTGAGCTAAAAGCAAAAATCATACTCCTCGCCGTCCAGAAGTAATTCGCATTCCCTCGTAAAAAGAAACCCCGAATTCAAAAAGTTGTTTTTGTGCATTTCTCAGTTGCAGCTCTGCGAGCTGGCGATGGCGGAGTCGAACTTGCAGGAAGCTTGACGTACACGGCGCTGCTCCTCTAAAGGAGGCTTGCTTACTTCGCCAAAGTGAACGCACTGTCGCTGGTCCCTCCTCTCTCTCCTCCTCTCGTGGTTTCAGCTTCCCGAACACTGAAGAGTATCGTTTGAAGCGGGACCTTGGCGATTCACGGTTGCAGTGGTGCGTGATATTCAACAATAAAACAGAGAAACTAACTCATACTTCCGAATGCTTGATTCTCACTTGAAAATGTATTGTGTGGCTGCTTCGTATCATTTGGTTCAGGGAAGGAGCTTATAAAGGAAAATAGAAGGAGGGGTCGATTTCAGCGGAGACCATGTCGTGGTCTCAAGCTCAGAGTCAAGGCCAGCCAGGGTGGCAGCAACACTCATTTCAGACGCAGGCGTTCCAATTCCGTCTCGTTCCTGTAATTTCTCCCTCCTTTTTGAATGCTTAGGGTTTTGATGCAACCATGCTTTACTAAGGATTGAACGCTTTTTTTTCCCTTCTTGCCTTAAAGTTGAATACACATAAGAAAGAGAACAATGTCAAAGCACCTGTCATTCTGAACGCATCGTTTCTCAGGTAGCATAAGAATCACAAGAATTGTTGGGTCCAAGAGTGTTTTAGGGTTTAAGGCAGGAGGTTCTAAAACGGAGCGTTTAAGGACTGAAACTGAATTCTGGGGAGGTGAAACTTCTTGAAATGTTTTTCAGTAAATTTTCCTTGAAAGACATGAGAAATTGGCATCTAACCCAAGATGTTTCATGTTTTTTAGAACTTTGTGGAATTAGTTATGAAATTTTGAAGTGGAAAGGCCATAGGTCTCTAAAGTGGTGTACCTCCTCAAATGTATCACCTGTACATTGTTGAAGGGCTATGAAAAATAACATGTACAAAAATTGAGTACATTTTTGGAGGTGCACCGTTTAGAGCATGCACCATTTTAGAACCTCCTACCTTAGCTGATACGTATCTGTCTTTGCCTTGTGTCTGCAATACCTTCAAAGAAAAACTTATAAGTACTAGTAAAGTAATGTACAAATTTATCACGAAAAAGCATCGCCGTCAGTGTTAAGTTAATAAGGGGTTAGATTCATTTACCGTACTCCGCAGCAAATTTTTTGGAACGAGTTTGAAGGAGTAAATTTGTAAGATTCTTTGAGCTTTCCTTTATTCTATCATTTTCTGATCACATTGTCTGGTATTTTCCTTGACGATTTCAAGGATATCGAAGCATTAGCAGATTCAGTCGAGGGAGGAGCACGTGATCAGCAAGTTGATGATTCGGTAAAAGAACATCTCATTATCCTCGCCCCTAATCTGGGTTTTTAATGCCGAAATTTGTTTTTTAACGACCCGAACTTAAGCCGTTATTGTACCCTAATTTCTGTTCAGGTCCACGACCTCGCTACACGGTTTCAGAAGGCAGAGCAAATTTTGAACTCTTTAGGGAGTAACACAATTGAGAAGGTGCGTCCGTTAGACCTGGCTTGTGTCTGCGCTCTCCGGACGCTAGTCTTAGTTTTGAGTGAAACCCTAAAGGATGTTGCGTACCTAAAGTGTTGGTTGTATTCATACAAGGATCATTTAGTACTTGAAAAAATGGCTTCATGACAAATGTAAAAAATTCCCCCAAAAATCCTAAGTGACCGGGAGTACGTTTGTGACTTGGCTTAAAATTTATAGCTCCAATGGGATTCATGTGCTTCCCAAGTACCCCATCCATATATAACACTAGAGAACGTATACAATACATCAACATCCTCTAAAGCTGTTGTTTGAGAAACTTGTGTGTTGGCGTCAGACATCAATTACAGAGTATTCAGCGAGCTCGAGGCAATAATGATTGCAATCCTGACGATTTAGTACCATCATGTCCTGTCATTGTTCATCAGAAATTAGATGGTTAGATCACATTTCCAAGACATTTAATGTGCACAATATTGCGACTCTGGATATCAGTCTGGTGTCATAGTAATTGGTGAAGCGGCCATCATTACACCAAAGAGATAACTTGTGAGAGTTCTTTTGAAGCCAACACTATCATTAGCGTGCCGCCACTATTGTGATAGACTTATGGGGTTGTCAAAATCGGTCTTGTAGGACGTCGCAACGCAGAGGAGAACTTTGGAAGATCACAGAAATAAGCTGGAGGAACGCAGGTTTGATTCGTTATTTGTTGGAATGCTCGTTATAGATATGTAACACAGTGCTGGTTTTTATCGCAGTTCGTCATTTTCTCTCTGGTAATTCTAATGCAAAAACCTCAATGTTACAGGGCTGTTCTTGCGAAATATAAAAATGTGGTTGAGAGCATATATCCAGCAGATACTTAGGTCGTTAGATTTTGGGAACGTCAATGTAACTGAACATCAATTTCTCAACCAGCTGGAGGCGTTGAAATTATTAGGACGTTGGTGTTATGGCTATAAAATCGAAGCAGGACGAACAATTTTACTATAAATCGGTACTTGGCAGATGTATAGTCTTTGACAGTTCCTATTTGGGGTGGGAGGATTCAATGCGAGCCCAAGTCGTCACATGGAATTGAACTACTAGAGGTTTGGCTGGAGATGTGTCTCCTCTTAGATTTGCTTGATGATCTTCTCATTGGAACAGGAAATGTATTCGTTGTCCTTGAAGTCAACATATGTGCCACTGCATGGTTTGGGCTCATAATAATAAGTGCTCTTTAGACATCTTTGGGAGGTAGAAGATCTCATTGTGTTCACGTTTCTGTTGCAAGCGCCCCATTTTGGTCATGTGTTTTGTGTACAACGTGCACTTTTGAAGAAATGTGAGTCTTGGTCAATGTGTATAGCTCTGTTCAAAATAACTTTCAGTGATCACAATGTAGAGACTTTATAATCATAATCTTCACCCTTTTCGAGGTGCTAAGATAGAATTTTTGCAAAGAATGTGATTTCAATATGGTACTGATATCATGTGTTTCCATGTTCTATTTAAGTGAGTATTGTCCTCATAATTAATGACCATTACGAGTGCAGTTTTTGTTAACTTTGGGGATACTCAGTAGCAGGTATGCCATATCAGAGTAGTACACTTTCAAAAATCCATATCTTTTCCAAAAATAAGATGTTCCGCTTTCATTCCTTCTCATCTCAATTTCCTTTAAGGTAACGATTCAAGACCCCGTATGAGCAATACTAAGAAGTCAGTATTCATAGAATATATCACCCTGCTCTAGTCTACTGCCTAAGACCACTTACGACTTAGACTCTCCTGGATTTCAAAATATGGCCAATAAGGGGTAGACATGGAAAAACCCTATACAGGTGACAGTGATCCCAAATACGATTTTCACTTTTACCTCAACTGGTTAGAAACACTGCTGAAAAGCTGAAGTTTTCAAATCTATTACTGTTAAGTTCAAAAGTATTTTAGCTGCATGAAACTTTTGGTAGCAACCAAATTTAGCCAGTTTAAAGATCGCTGCAGGTGAGTGGAAAAAATTACAGGGGGCACACAGCTTCAAGATGTCCTTAGGTGATATGATATAGTTCTTCCTTCAGTCCACAAGACCTGCATGGCTTGAGCATATCCAGGTGCATTAGTCTAACCAGGTTCTGAACGTTCCAGTTCCATTTAATGTCCTCTCCATTCTAAACCAAGGCATTCGAGGGTAGCTGTCACAGCAAGGAAATCTTCTCACAGTTTCCTACTTTGCTCTGGAATGTATCTCGGGCAACATACACTGCATTTGTCCCAGACCCAAAATTCAGAATGTTCACTGTTATATTATTCCCCTGTTGAAGGTCTTTGCGTTTCGATGTGATTCTTCGTGGTAAAATTCCAGTCCCGAATGCTGTTGTCACTCATGTCAAAAGAGCTTGCCCCTGAGCATATCTGGCATCATGGTCAGAGGTGTGTTGGCTTGCGACACCAGCTGCATCAATCACGCCATCGGTGGCCGCAGTTTGGATTACAACACACAAAGAAAAGCGTCATGCCTTCCTCTCCACGAGCAGTTGCCTGCATGTCACATACGATAAACATCAGTAAGCGAATCTTGTAAAAACCGTTGCCTGTATTATGCAAAACCACTCCTCACCTGGTTGGTCAAGTAAAACCCTACGATACATCCAAAACTATAAACAATTCATTTAGAAAGCTTCCAAGAAAGTTAACAAAATATGCTAATGGAAGAAGTCCTGTCCTACATTATCGAATAACAGAATTAGGTTTCGGAAATTGCTATGATCAACCTGAAGTTGTCAAAGTGGACTCCATATTTTAGGTTTGGTACTACGCTGAATATTACATTTAGATTGCCCCACACTAATTTCTTGACATTTGACAAATATTGGGAAAATTTCATGGATACCCCTGAAGTTTGCAATAATTTCATAGATACCCCTGCTTTTTCAGAAAGTTCACAGATACCCTTGGACCAAAATTTTCAAGCGTTTTTTTGTTGTGCATGCCACTTCCCTTCTCCCTTTGTGCACACACTACTTTCTTGTTATGTGTGCGCACAAAGGAAGAAGGGAAGAGGCATGCACAACAAAAATAACACCTAAATTTTTTGGTCCAAGGGTATCTATGAAATTTCTCAAAAAGCAGGGGTATCTATGAAATTACTGCAAACTTCAGGGGTATCCATGAAAATTTCCCTTGAATATTTAATGCTGCTACAATAATCTTCATCAAGAATTACTGCAATAAACACCTTTTGAAGGGTCTGGCAACAACAAACTAGCGGCTTCCAAATCTTAAACCATGTGCAATTCAATTATTTAGAGAGTTTCATGCACATCCAAGTGGCCAAGTGGTGAGTCATGAGGTAATTTTCCAGGGTAAGGCAACCTAATTGTCAAGGAAGCCTAAATGCAATATTCAGTGTATGGAAAAAAACTACGTATAAGCTACAAGGACAAAATTTCTGTAAAATCATCCATAAATATATGCATGATACTGATTAGCGGATAACTGACACGATAATAGGGTCATTTCGAACTAGAAAGAGTAAAGAGGACGTGCCTGGAAGAAAACTGCTTCTCCGTGCTGGCAATTTGCGCAACGCACATTCTTGGTACGTGGCAGAGTTGGATCTGAAGCGATATCCTGAAGTACTTGCGTGCGCTCATCCGCACTGTGAAGCACCTCGTTCCTGTACACGCAATTATTGTCCGCAACCTCCTGCAGAGTCAACAATGAAACCCTCGCTCAAATCCTAATTTTCGACACCCTAAGAAAACGAGCAGATACTGAAAAAAAAAAAGCTCACCTGGTGATCGCAATTCCGGCAAGCGTAGAGCAAGACCTTCTTGTCGCGATCCTCTCGCGGGTACAGGATGTTGTTACTGCCACACAACGAATGCCACAAAATGGTCAATGATGCAACAGTCTTGATCCATCGAGAAAGCAGAAACGAAAGCTGATGACAGAAAGACAGGCAAATTGGAGATGGGCACTGCTCACCACTCTCGGCAAAACTTCATGGTACTCATGGTGGCAGATTAGTGCAACACGCGCCGCTTGAAACTTGAGAAACAGCAAAAGCAAGCTCAACAGCAAAACGAAACGAAACGAAACAGAATGGCGATGGAGCTGCACTCAAACTCAGCGAGGGTCTAGGGTTTAGGACCGTATGTATCATTGCTCGTATATCGGTGAATTTTATTAATCTAATACGTAATATGTACGGTTGGAAGTATACACTTTAAGGTAGCAGCATCCATAAGTGTTGCGTTCCCATGCCCGTTACCTCACAGTGGCAGGGCTAATCAATAAAAAACAAATGGTTGTGTGTGACTAAGTGATGGTTATGTGTGATGAAGTGATGGCTGTGGGTTACTAGCATGAGGTTTTGAGTACCCATTTCACTATTTAGGGGCCAACAACCCTTGTGATCAGCATCTCTTACACATGGTTTCTACAATTTCCGTGATTTTGGACTTTTGAAAAATCTTTGTGAACAAATTCTTGCAGTTGGAACCTTGAAATTGATGCCAATATTTTTGGTTTCCATTTCCTAACTTACAATATTTTTTTCAAAGTTAGTCAATTGTTTTACCTACTTCAAAACCCTGATTTCCACGCTTATGGATGCGCCTACCTTACATACTATTGAATATATACGGGAAAATTTTATGGATACCCTTGAAGTTTTGCCATTTTGGCAAAGATACCCTTGGTTTTTCAGAAATTGCACAAATACCTTTGGACCACAATTTTCAATTGTTTGTTCTATTGTGCATGCTGCTTCTTTCTCCCTTCTGCACACGCTGCTCCTTTTCTATTCTATTGCACTTCTTGCTTTAACCCTTGAAGGGCCCGAATGCCCTTTGCGGCTATATGTATGATTGTATATACAAATGTATTGGAGCTGCTCCGAGTCAAAAAAAATTATGCACCTACCATCATACAACCCTTCAATATGTATGGTTGTAACACTTAATTTCTAGCTAATTCAAACTTTTGAATACTGGTTGCGACCGTATTTGGTACCGTAGCTCCAGAGCCCAAGGGCCCTTCAGGGGTTAACATTGGTCATAAAAGAAATTAGAGTGCATAACAAAAGAAATGCTTGAAAATTATGGTCCAAGGGTATTTGTGTTTTTGGTGGAAAACCAAGGGTACCCATGCAAATATGGCAAACTTCTAGGATATCCATAAAATTTTCCCTTAGGGTGTCCTCAATTCATATGGGAAGAAGGTACAATAATGGTTTATGGTACGTAGGTCCAAGAGTAATGAGAGAAAATTGTTTTCAATCAATGTGCAAAGCTAAACAAGAAGTTCTCTAGTCTTAGTATAGGAGTAATCTTGGTTGACACTCAAATGAAACTTGTAAAGTTTAGAGAGGTGGTTGCTATTTGGTTTGGTTGGTAAGTGAGATGATTCTTTGAATAATCCTTTTACAAATCTTTCATTGCTTGCAATCAACTAGTACTTTAGTATGGTTCGCAACTCTAAGGCTAGTTGCACATTAGGGTTGCGCATTTCACGAGGAGGTTGCCACATGATTTGCACATGTAACAATGCCCTTCTTTTGTTGTTTTTGAGCTCTTATCCATGCCTCAATTGAGGACACCCTTATACTTCAAGTGTGGCCATTGAAAGTGATTTGAACATTGAATCCAATGCAATTGGTAAAACTCATTTTTTTTTCTTTCTCTTGGCAAGCTTTGCAAAGTTTGCAAGGGACCTTAATTTATATTATGTTCTTTTATGATGCCAACAAAAATAGTTCTTTCTTACATTTTATTGCACTATGGCAATAAAAAAAGATGAGCTTTCCCTTGTTTTGGTGGTCAAAATTTTGACAATAAGATTGCTTTAGGGCTTCCCTTAATGTTAGTATCATCAAAGTTGGCAAACAAGCCAGAAACGCAAAAGACCTTAGCACTTGGCCCTTGATTTTTGATGTTGAATGTTAATTGAGGGTGGTGTTTGAGCATCCTCAACTCAACTTGCTAAACTTGAGCTCCATAGCAAGTTATCAACAACAAATATTGTTTACAAAATTTTGTAGTAAAGTACATTCATTGTTTATTTGGTTTGACAATTAACTGTATATGATTGCATGGAAGGTGGTCTTAACTTCTAAATGCACATAGTTGAATGTTCAATTGACACCACTCTTTAAATACCTACTTATTCCAAAAGTCTTGTCAAAAAAATCTCCTTTGTACCTTAGGTCACAACTACTTGTGAAAAATAGGTAAATTCTTTGCATTTTAATCAATTTGACCAATTTTGTTAACACAAAAATGTTGCTTTCAAATAGCATTATTTGTACTGAGTCTTTAATTTGTTGTAGTGGAGGTTGTTTCTAGGTACATACATAAAATGTAAATTGAATAAATTCAAAATTCTTTTTAAATTTTAATGGTTCCATCATCCCGAAGGAAAATGCTCATTTTTCAATTCCAATCGAGGCTTTTGAAATTTCCATTTTTGAGTTTGGTTTAAGTTAAAAAATATTAAAATTGGCACATCTGTTTTTTAGTTCATCTACAACAGTGAATATCTAAAATAATAAAAAATCAACAAGTCCTTGGAGTTTTAGGCTTTACCAATTAGGAATTTAGAGTATAGAAAGACAAGTGTTTTACATTTGTTATCAAAAAAATTTACACTTCTTATCTGAGTTATAAGTAATTTCAAATATAAACTAACACCTATTTTGGAAAATCATTATTAACTATAACACATATTATAATTGATGTAATCTCTTTTACCTATTACACATTGAATAGTCACAATTAATTCTTCTTGTTACTTTTGACTAAAAAAGGGAGTACTCAAAACAAAAAAATCGGTTTGACGTATTAAAAATATTGGATTCTTAGTACTCGATTGTACTCTTATGTTAATTTCTTAGCATTTGCTTGGTACGTCAAAAATATACACCTCAAAAACCTTTGTGTGCAATTATTTTATAATTCAAGATGAAGAAGCTTGTTTCATTTTCAAAAACCGAATTTTGTACTCTTTCTTACATTTAAGAGTAACATTTGCAATTATATGAGATAAACTAAAGCACATCGTTTCACCTACACTTTCCAAAATTATAGTTGCAGAGCATAATTTGGTCAACCTGCAAAATTTAGTCAAATTTATTTTGAGAATTTTTTTTTTTGTTGTTGTTGTTGTAAATTTGAAGGATTTGAAAAAAGAAAGAGGTTAGGATGTTACATTTTCAATGAGGCAAAGCATGGTTTGTGAATATCAATTTTTTTTGTTTAATGTTTATACTGCAGCAGATATACACATGTATTCATATAAACATGCATAATAATTTTACAAATTTTTTAGGAGTGTATCCTCGAAATGCTAATGAAACAAAAGGGACTGTCCATCAAAATAAAGGAAATTATCTACTTTGATGAAAGCATCCATTGATCAAATATGTTTACAAAAAACAAACTAGCATTCATCACTATACGGAAGGCCATACATTCCCATCAAAGGGTCCATAAATCGAACATATTCTTGGGAAACCAAAATAATATCCATTCCACTTTTTGAAACTATTGGTTTCAATGAAATAATCTATTAACCACAAGTTTTTTACAGAAACCATACTAGTATTCATCATCTACTACTAAATGGGAGGATTTCTCTCCCATTGTGCCTTTTTTTTTTCAAACTTTTTAGAACTTTGAGGTAGATTGTAAGGATAAAAAACACCTCATAGGTATAGAAGCACCCCTTGCAATAATACACCCAACTTGCTCAAAATGCGTGCTTGCACACTAGTGATATTGAAGGTTATGTGTTTTTAATGAAATGGCCCAAAAAGGAAAAGGTTCACTTGAGAAAGAGGAAATATATTTGATCCCATTCCATTGCCCTCTTATTTCTTTATTTCATTTAGAACCACTTGGGGGTGGGAGGGAGACACCTTCAAATGGGAGTACCAAAAGGCTCCACATGCTTTTTTCTCATCGTTTGCCCACCCCTGTACTTTGTGCCAGAGCTTTTCAAGCTGCGATGCCTTTTTCTTCGTGGGGGCAGCTTCAATTGCCCCTGCTTGGGCTGATTGGGCAATCACCTGGGCTTCAACAATGTTCGGCATCATCGACATTTTCACCAACTAAACTTATCCTATATTTTAAACTTTTGAAATTATGGGCAAGTAATTCCTTTACAAAAACTGAATACTTTTGAAGGCACTGAGTGAGAGAGGCTAGGGAATGACAGAAAACTAATGCTGAAATGAAGGCCTAGTTTCTACTTATAGAGATTGTAGGAAACGAGGGAACAAACGTAAAAGTGATTATGCGCAACTGCTTGTGGATAATTAGCACAGGAGCAACTTAAAAGCAATGTAAAAGCAACGGTTCAAAAAATTCTAATATAAGAAAAAAATGTAAAAGCGAAAACCATGATGTGGTCCGAATTAGTCTTAAAAAGGAACAAAGTAAAAGAAACGTAAAAACACGATGCAACAGAGAATACAGGTGTTGCTGACGTGCTTAACGAGGGAGTCCACGTCAGCCTAGCTCACAGTCCTAGTCAGCTCCCAGGCAACATACGAACAATGACTCGACGTGCGAATCCATCGCTGCCACGTCTCACACTTTCCATCTGAACCACATCGACTGCCCCCTGCCGCTAACAGGCGGCAGCGCTAGCGGCACCCGTTGCTGCAGACGGACGCTGCCGCCGCTGCTAAGTGGCAAAACACGAGCGTGCACAATCCATACTTTTCATTCCCGTCACGCACTTGTCACGAGAGCGAAGGAATCTCGCAGCACCGGTGCTTCTGATCGGTGGCCGGATGCACAATTCCTGCAGGCAATCTCAGGTAATTTGCTCAGCTGCTCTTTCTGTTGAGCTTGGTGACTCGATCCTCGTCTTTGTCGTGGTCCTCATCGTCTGGTGCGATCCGTAGTTGGACTCGATCTTGCCGGCGAAGATATAGTCCTTGGAATTCTGGGTCGTGATCGTGTTTACTGAGAGAATTGCAACAGCTTGTCGAGCGCTCGTAGAGTTAAGCCAGGATGATTGGGGCCGTGAGGCAGACGCTGCGGAGCACCAGCAGCAGCAGGTGTAGGGGGTACCAACACATTGGCTCGCAGCTCTTGAACGGGTCGAGGCCATGTCCGCTGTCGAATGCCGCACCGCTCCGCATCCTCGTGCCTGCAGAGAATCGACTCCGCCCGTTGCTGCCATCGGACTTGCGGTCGTTTGCCACAAGCGCGGCAGAAGCCATCAAGACCGAAAGCCCTAAAGCTCCGGCAGTGAAGAACTACGTGGGAGGCGAGCTGGTGGAATCCCAAGCGTCTCAACACATTGACGTGATCAACCCCGCCACGCAAGCCGTGGTGAGCCGCGTGCCGCTCACCACTCACGAGGAGTTCGAGTCGGCGGTTGCCGTGGCCAAGGAGGCATTCCAGACATGGAAGAAGACGCCCATCACTACCCGGCAGCGGGTCATGCTGAAGCTGCAGGCGCTCATCCGCCGCGACATGGACGAGCTAGCCATGTCTATCACCACCGAGCAGGGCAAAACTCTTGCCGATGCCAAAGGCGATGTCTTCCGAGGCCTCGAGGTAAGCCAATTCTCATACATGAATCATAGCATCTCTATACCCTATGCTAGCTCGTCTGTTCTTCACTGGGATTCTGCCCTAGCTGATACATGCTGTGCGAAATTGTGCTTTCTTTTAACATACACTCAACCCTCTCTCATGCCATACTCTGTGATTGCACGTTCCCCGGTCCCTATAACATGAACCTTTCTATTCCCTCCGCTAGCTTACAGATTGCTCGTATGCTTTTTACAGAGCTTTTAAATGAATACTTTTTCTCCAAACATGCACTCAATCCTGTCTAATGACATATTCTGTAATCCTCTCTAAAGCTCTCAAAATCTGTCATCCGATTAGGCAACAGGCACAAAATTAGTGCGAGTACGGGATCCCCCAAGGCAGGGATGTGAAAGAATGTTGCGTGTACTCATATAACCTTCTTTGCCATTCTAGGTCGCCACCTCATAATCTGTCCATTGCTCTTGCAGGTGGTGGAGCAGGCATGCGGCATGGCCAACCAGCAAATGGGGGAGTATTTGGAGAATGTTTCTGCAGGAATCGACTCATACAGCATCCGTCAACCGCTGGGGGTATGCGCAGGGATCTGTCCGTTCAACTTCCCAGCCATGATTCCGCTCTGGATGTTCCCAATGGCGGTCACCACAGGCAACACGTACATCCTCAAACCCTCAGAGAAAGACCCCGGAGCCGCAATGCTGCTGGCAGAGCTGGCAGCCGAGGCAGGGCTTCCTGCGGGGGTGCTCAACATCGTGCACGGGACCCACGACGTGGTGAACCACATCTGCGACCACCCAGACATCAGAGCCGTGTCTTTCGTGGGCTCGGATGTCGCTGGCATGCACATCTACTCGCGAGCCTCGGCCACTGGCAAACGCGTGCAGTGCAACATGGGCGCCAAGAACCACGCTGTGGTCATGCCCGATGCTGACGCCGATGCCACCCTGAATGCGCTCGTTGGGGCTGCGTTTGGCGCGGCCGGGCAGCGTTGCATGGCCATTAGTACCGCCGTGTTTGTGGGCGATTCTAAACGCTGGGAAGGCGGCTTGCGAGAGAAGGGCGTCAAGCTCAAAGTCACAGGAGGCACCGAGCCTGGGGCTGACTTGGGCCCTGTCATCAGCAAACAAGCCAAGGAGCGCATCTGTAGCCTTGTCGAGTCGGGCGCTAAGGCTGGTGCTAGGCTTGTCCTTGATGGACGTGACATCAAGGTCAGTAGTTCATAGCCACCTTGATCACCTCTCTCCATGATCACTGCAATCATCTTCGACCACTTGCTTCCATGATCAGCTGAAATCACAGTGGCATCTCTCAATAATCACCTCCTCTTTGCTTTATGCTGGAAAGAGCATGTCTAGTCTCTTGATGACATGACCTTGCTTGCATTCCAGGTTCCTGGATACGAGCAAGGGAACTTTGTGGGTCCAACGATCTTGGCAGGCGTGACGGCCGACATGGAATGTTACAAGCAGGAGATTTTCGGCCCAGTTCTTTTGTGCATGGAGGCTGCAACGCTTCAGGACGCAATAGAGATTGTGAACCGAAACAAGTATGGAAACGGGACAGCAATATTTACCAAGTCGGGGGCTGCAGCCCGAGCGTTCCAGCACGAGGTTGATGCTGGTCAAGTGGGAATTAATGTTCCCATTCCAGTTCCCTTGCCTTTCTTCTCCTTCACAGGCTCCAGGGGTTCGTTCGCTGGTGACCTCAACTTCTATGGTAAAGCCGGAGTGCATTTCTTCACACAGATCAAGACAGTTACGTCACAATGGAAGGAGAAAGACCTGCATGGAGTGGCTATGGCTTTTCCTACCTCAGGAAAGGTGTAAGTAAGAGGCATCGAGAAACGTTAGCCAGCAGACGGGAATAACTACTGAGACATCCTCTCGAGTGCACGTGGCGGTGGTTGTTACTACTCAAGGTGGTTTTCCTGTGGCACGCACTTGTAAATATTAGATGGAATACCTGAATTGTTCAGACCTGGTTACACATAACCTTCGGGAAGGTATGAACGGCACACCTTATCAGAGAAGATTTCTGTTCCTTGTTGGTTGTTTAGAAACTGATAAGTGACACTGCATTCACCCACTCGACTCATGATGAGTTTGTATCGAGCACCGGCCTTTATGTACAAAGCTGAAAGTGTTAATAACCTATCAACACCCCATGGAATAAAAAGTACTTTAACTATTGCAACATTGGTGTCCTACTGCAATCTCGTAACTCAAACCAGCATGTTAGCGTGTACTTAGCTGTGGACAGTTGCTGTGTAGACAGGGATTTCAAAATGCACGAACCAGATCGAGTGTATGGAAGGATGTTGTATGACACAGGCTAATTATTGCTCCACCGTTGTGTAATCACAACCTTACCGTGGTTTCCAACCACAATCAACTTGATAAACAAGTTCACAAGGAGCATCTAGACTACAAAGTATAATGGTCAAGAGTAAAAAATCTAGTGACCTTTGTAATTTTGTTTGAGATTCTGTGCATTCTGTAGTGATAGGTGCTCCCTAACTAGTGTACATTCTCGAGAAAAAATCATTGGTTAGTGTAGGAGGCTTACACTATGTGTACCTCCATTGTCCACTTATGACTTGGATGACTTGGATGTACCCTTCATGGGTTCAACCCCGTGCTGGAAAGGAATATTATTCAGCAGGAATTTACTTCCAGGGCTATTTGAGCCTTCATATCTAGTGTCAGTGCTGCCACTCCCTAGCCTGCATTACTGCATTGTGATATAAGGATCGGCGTTAAGAAATTTACAAAGCTGGCCTGCTGAATTGTCCGTTGGCATCCAAAAACGTAGCCTTATCCGTGCAACAATTCCGTGTCACACTCATAGAAGTTCACCTGTGAGTGAAAAGATATTCAGATCCAAATCCTCCAAACTCGCATCTCTGCACTTCCCACGTCTCGCATTTACTTGGTGTCTCCAATTGTGGCTGTTGAACTGCTGCTTCATTGTTTGTTGGCAGTGTATAGGGCCCAGACTCGAGAGCACCCAGCCTTATCCAAAGCTAATGCATACAAGGTGCTGCATGTGCCCCAAGTATGGATATCGACCTAATGAAGGCTACCAAAAAGGTTTGGCGGTGTCCAAAAGTATCCGAGTTGCACAACGAGATCTCCCCGCGTTGCGTGACCAAAATCCGTCTAGACGATAGCACCGTACTGTCTGCGTTGAGACCCTATCACTGTATACAGAGTAAGCATTGAAAGTTGCGGACACAATCATCCACATAGAGAGGTCCCATCAAGGTCATATCGAGGAAAGAATTTTTTGGTGTTAACTTACTCGACCAGATTTACCGAGAGGGGGCAAGAATCCTATTCCTGGAGGAGGTTTGATGTACTTTCCAAGCGACTTCTGCCTTGTCTTATGCCTCATTCGAGCCAACTTCTCCTTCAGCTTTTGTCTCTTTTCCAGCTTTAATCTTAAACGCTCTTGCCGTTCACGCTCAGCAATTCCTTGGTAGTACACCTCACCTGTTAGTGGCCACAACCACTTTTCTGACGGATGATCTCCATCGTCAGCTGCCTCTGCAAGGTCCGCATCCATGACCCTGAGGGTATTCAAACTGAAAAATTTAACCCACATTTTACCATGACGTGATTCTAGTGCATGCTGCTCTTCCATTTTTCCTGTTTGCGGATCCACATAAATCATTCGCCGGGCGCTGTGATATGCCCACACGTTGACGAGTCCTTCTAGCAGCCGACAGTAGCACTGCTGACCCTAAAAAAACAGGAATACGCAAAAACCATGGTTATACTTCAAAGCTAAGACGACATAATATCACGTGAGGCATGCATAACGATTCAACTTTCACAAGCTGCAATAAGAAATCGGACTTAAATTCATACCTCGCGCTGAAACCTCACAAAAGGACAGCTTCCAAGATCATGATGCTCTTTGTAAAACTGGGAATCCAGTGCATCCACGAACATCCTGTCAAGCACAACCATACCACATCAGTAACCATCAAAATCGTGGTCCCAGAAGGATGGCAAATGGCATAAGAATGCGATTCTGACCAACATGGGAACTGCTACTGCTTGTTAAAGTACAAAATTTGCTGCCAAAGGATTAATCAGAATTCCTGAGTTGTACAGTTCTTGACAGGTGCAAAAACTTGAATTTTGTTCAACTATCGTGTATTACTAGCTTCAATGTCCAAAAGATGGGGCGATGAAAGACCAAGTGCGACAAGAGATACTTCAGAATTAGGTACTTCAGCCACACATGCATTCTCAAGATTAGGGCATAGTTGCATAGCAAGAAATTACCTGGCAAACATTACAAGCTCCACAAAAGACGATGTGGGCATAGCCCAGGAATGCAAGGCAGACCATGTACCACCATCAGCCGGCATTGGTGGTAAAATTGTCCAATTAGCAGGCAGCCCATACATGCGCCTCAAAGACCCAACGAACGCCTCCCTGAAGATGAACAATTTCCGTCAGTTTTTGTTTTTGTTGTCCCCTTTCGCTTCATCGTCTTACAGATTAGAATAAAAAACATTTCTACGAGGAACATGCCACTTCTCCTAGAAACACAGCTTCCCCACATGCAAAGAAGGTCAATGTCCATCTCTGACTCAGACGCCTGAGAGAAGATCTAAATTATACTCCCTACTTTGTAATAGCAGCATGCTCTTTCATGAATCCCGCACATGAAAATGTATCTCTGCGTTTAGCTGTGAGCATAAAATAGTTTCTATCTCTTCAACCTCCTGAGCACGAAATTAAGAGTTCCACTTGAAGCAATCAAGTTCTGCCATACCTGCATTTGCCACCGTTGATAGAGTCGCAGTAAGTCCAGAAATCCTGTGGTTTCTTCTCGAAAGATTTCCGGTAGGATGCACCCGCATGACCGTCAATACGAGCCCAGAAGTAGACAGCAGCACCGTCCCTCCCATTATTCACCGCTGCGCTTAAGGCCGCTTCAGCTGTGGCAGTTAATGCAACCTGGAATCACCCAAACCTAGTCATTCAATGAACTCTATCAAGTACATCCTGAACCAAAATAGCCCGCAAAAAGCATCTAGACGATAGCGCCGGTGTCATATATCTAACTACATCGATAAATAAGCTCACGTTTTTGCTTGATGCTCGCCAGTGCTGAAAGCCGATCCATGGATGTTTGTGCAAGAAATCAATGCGATAGGCAATTGCAAAGAATGCACCATATTCACACAATACATTGCGATAATATGAGTCGTTCAGGAGATTAGGCAGTCGTTCTTGGGCGTCAACGTCGTCATCCCCAGGACGCTTTGCAAGTGTTGACTGCACAAAATGTAAACAGTAAATAAAGATCAGAGAACAACACACTCCGCACATAGTTGAACTAAAAAAAAGAAGTCGTTCTATCATAAAAAACCTCTGTAAATTGATGCTGAATACTAGCGAGATCCAAACAAGTTAAGCATCTAACGCACATCTTACCACATCTATTGAGGGCATGATTATCTCGTTACATGAGAACGGGTGAGAAAGCGTCAATAGCAGGTACAAGCTACGCTAAACAAACCGTTTAATGCTAAATACCTTCATTCAATGATCCCACTCAACGTCTTCAAAACTCTCGACTTAAACCCAAACAAGAATCAAATCAACAAGCGTGAAAAATTAGTCAACGAGCAATGTATCGCTACTAAGTACTTTGTGAAATTGCTTACCAGACTCACGCCTCGATAGAACGCGTTCTCATTGTGAAGGAATGCCCATGCGCCCGCACCATGATATGGTTCATATACACATAAAGGTTGTCCACCGCGCTGGATTTCCGCATCAGATCGTTCTTTCAAGTCCTCCTTGTGCACCTCTGTCTTCTTTACCATTTTTGTGACATCCTCCCAGGTAGATTGAAACTGTACTTTCCTATCTTCCAGCTGCACAGAGAAATCAGGAGATAGGTCACGGAAGAGAAGCATTTATATCTGAATTTTTCCATTTAACGAACGACCATGACAAATTTGGCAAAAAATCTAGAATCCCGAGAGGAGGCGCCAAACTCAAATAAGATCTTTCATTCTATGGACCTATAAGATACAAATCAGATACTTCAAATCAAGGTACAAGTGCAAGTTACAGTAAATAGAAATGGACCCACCTCTTCCCGCTCGATCAGTTCTGCTGATAGCTCCTTCTCGAATGCTTTGGCTTCGTCGAGATTGAAACCACTCACGAAATCCCAGTCGTCAATCGAATTAGTAAAGTTAACTATTTCCCCGATATTCTGAACTTCACTACTGTTTAGTGAATGTTGTATTATCCACTTACGCTCCAACCTCTCGATTAGTCCATTGCCTATATCATTCTCATCAAGCAAGAGCTCCTTCGTATGGGACTGAAAAGACTCCCGGAAAGGAGAACCAGTGGGGAAAAAGGTATCCCAGCACCATGCTCCTTTCAACCTCTTCACGGCTTCATCGAATCGACGCGGTAGTTCTGATTCTACAGGGAATTCTAATAAGCTCTCCAAGAGCTCCCCGTAGCTTACGGTCACATGTAAAGCAAGCATGTTCCGGGCCTCAGACTGCCCATTCGAAGCAATCGCAGCCACCGACTTCTCTTGTAATACGCGTACGATAGCTTCACCCAGTTTCAAGTCATCTCCTACTGGAAAGAGAATCCCATTTTTTCCGTCTATTATCTGTGTCATACATTTACATTTTCAGTCATAATCTGGATATCATTTCCAATGCAATTTCCAGAAGCAGCAAAATACCACAAACTATACATTTCAACTTGCACCGTTCATAGAAGCAACTACAACGTTGCAATCTGCTATATGACTTCGCATCTGTACCTAAATTTGTACAAACTCCAACGCATGCCAATAATGAAACTTCCACCACCCCCACCCATCCAAGCTTACTTGCTCTCGAAAGACACTCCGATTTGGTACAATTACAGGCCGCTGCAAGCTCATGGCTCGAATCAAGATTGGTGGGAAGGCCTGTTCGTCACGAAACGAGCCGTACACAACAGCCCCCGACATCCACAACATGCCTGTCACATCTTCATCAGCACCTACATAACGTACCGTACCAATCTCCAACCCAATATGCTCTGCCATAACCTGTCGGTGCAACGTAGCAAGCATGTCATTACCTAAAACCAAACTCCCTCTTAATTTGATAACACACATTAGTTCAAAAATATCACTATTCATTCACGCCGAAACCAGAGTGTTGCTCACACAACTGCCCAAGAATGTTGCCTATGTAGTGAATCGTAAGCAAACGACGTTTACTTAAAACCGAGATGAATGTAACATTCTAAGCTTCTGGTATGAAGACACGTCGGATACATTGGCACAGAAAAACAGACATCATGAGTTACCTGCAAGGTGGCACCGTAGCTGCTTGACTGATTGCCATGGCCAAAGATCCAAAGATGAACATGCCCATCACGTTTTGACGATGCATGACCAATTTTTAATATGGCCTTCATCGTTGCCCGCATCACAAGAGCATGCTCTCTCCACAATCCTTGGTAAAGGAAAGGGCTCCCGACAACAGCGATCACGGAGTCTTCAGGCAGCAATCTGTGTTGTGCACGTAAGCTTTCTCGAGAATGTGTTAGCTTGTACTCCTCGGCCGTCCAAACTTCTATCGGCGACCCTGGAATGACGAAAAAGTTTCCAGTATCTAGCACGTTATAAATCATCTGCAGGCACACATACAATTCTGAGAACAGAAGCTGTCAACAGTTCAACATTGAATTCCCCTCCTACAACCTTCCTAAACTGCTGCAACTATATAGACACACAAGATCACCTGCAGAAAATCAGACTTCAGGAAGAGTACAAAAAGTCAACCCAGGATTTATGGTCATGTATATCACAATGGGATAACTTTATGCTATAAAAATACTAATTCATGTGATAATAAAAAGACCCCAAGTCGGTTTCACAAATTAATTAATGGTAGATTACTGGTGATTTAATAGGTTATTTTTCTGACTTGATAAGTTGATATTGATTTAATGTTAATTCTTTCATTTTGTCAATAATTCTTTCATTTCTAGTATGAATTTAATACCTTTGCGTTACTAAGATTGGTAAAATACTAATCTGGTATTTATCAGCTTATGTTTAGAACCATATGCATCTAATACGGGAGTGGAAATTTATTGCTACGTTTGCAGCGTACAACAGTAACTTGGTTTATGTTATCAGCATAAGAGAAAGAGTTAACTCAATTATAAAAAACAAGTTAGACATGCGAATAAATGCCTGGACTGAATCCGCGAAAAAAAATGGACATGAAACGTCACGGACAACCTTCTGCGTGACCAGTTGAGAGGTCAACATTCTGATTTTGTAAACAATATATCATGCAGTAGAATCATATGATTGGTGGGATTGTCAATGAATCACATATAACTTTGACTTGAATCCATTAGCACGGAAAATAGGTTGGCGCCAACGGGCTACATAGCTCATATGAAGCGTACCGGAAGTACGTAATCTTGGAAAATTATTACATCGGCCCGTTTGAAACTATGTTTCCAATCTGATATGAGTCCCTTTTCAGCTACTGAATCGTAAACCGCAAGACGTCGCCCTAACGAATCATCCGTGATTACCCATACAACTGGTATGTTTATGAAGGGCTCCTGAGCAAGGCTGAATCAACACATCGCAGTTAGCAGCAAATTTTCAATTCTTCGAAAAGGAACATCGTCTAGCGGCAGAATGATGGAAAGAAAAACTGAGGAAAACGTGATCCGTTTATAGACTTCAGGATCACTTTGAGATGAAAAAACGATAACATACCTATTTAGAACGGCCTTCGTGTCCACGGAAAATGCAATGACACCTTCATAGCTGCAAACCAGGATAGTAATCCATAAATATGACATGACTCCAGGGATTCCAACCCGCCTGGCATTCCCATCTGACAGAAATTTATTGAAGGTCTACAGAATATTGCAGATTAGATAAAAGCAAATCCATTGCCATTTCTCATATTCCCCTCCTTATCTGAACAGATTTTCTGCACTCTTTAACGTTATGGAAGACCAAACAGCTATAAAAGGGACTTTCTTCTTTGGTTGCACAGAATGCAGTACTCACTTAAGCCAATCGACAGTTGTTATGTTCTCAACGCTGACTTCCAGCTGCCTGATTGGCACTCCTAATGCCTCCCAAGCGGATCGAAGCTCACCGTCTTTCAAAGTATGTACCTACAGAGTTTATCAGGGAGGTATTCTTTAAACTGTCACGACGATTAATGAAGATATTACAGAAGATGAAGTTGATACTCAGAGAGGTCATCATTTTTGGAAGTGGACGATTTCAAAGGCTTTCATTCTTCCAGTAGCAGTTTATGAATGTTATTTGAGATGCACGCTGTTAAAAATCGTAATGAAGACTGAAAACCAAGTGGACTCTGGCAAAGATAAAAGCATTAAAATATTCATCCTTGAAAAAAACAGGTTCTGCCAAGAGTCTACGGTTGCACACATTAGAGTAGTAAAAATTAGGTTTACCTCTAGATTGTAGCCTAGTTCTTGCAGTCCTGTCGCGACTGTGAACAGGTACAGAGAGAGAGGATTCATTACGAGATTGGGACACACCTGCAAGCGTGAAAAAATCAAAACTCAAAATCGAGAGATACTTGAAGAGCACCATTAACTTATTCACAGTTTCTCGCAACCTATTCCTTCTCTATCCAGCTATTAGAGTCGATTCTGTCAGAGACTACCAAATGTCGCATAAGCTCACCCCCTCCTAAACATTTGTGCCATTGAACAGGACAAGCTCGGTCAAAGAAAAAGCGTAACTACGAGTTGTCGTGATAATTGCTTTTCTCAGGAAATGCAATATATTATCTATGATTGGCAATCACCTATGAGCTCTCCAATTCTTTAATAGAAGATCTCAACGATTTTCTTACATAAACACCGCTATCAAGCTAAAACACCCGACAGAGATTCTATTTTCAGGATGAACAATTCTGCTCTCCGTTGGTAACGAGCAAGTCCACTTCTAAAAAGCAGTTACGATTCAACTGGTAAAAAATTTCGCAGAAATCATATGAGGAACAGGTAACCGCACTCACTGAAATCGCGAAATAGTGCCACTTCTCGACGACTGATTACGTTTTAGTTTTGATCCACATAAATCGTGATCATTCACCTCAAGAATCTCCACAAACCGTGATTCTACCAGTAGCGCCTCGACCTCGCGAATCGCTCTCTTCTAAGTCTTTTCGAAGTGATGATGAAGTAGCACACGAAAAAGGAGTTAATGCTTACCAAAGCAAGCCGCGGCAACCGCACAGGAGATCGTGATTCTTTTCTCAGCTCAGCTATAGTGGCTCTCCCTTTAGACAATAACAAGCGCTCCACAATGTTGCGAGGCTCAAATCGAACATCGTCGCCCGTCATTGCGATTTCCGTTCCAAAAGCTCGGGGGAAAATGTCCAAGGATTCGGCTTGCAGGTCCGCATGTCGAAACAGAAGGAACACAAATCCGTGAGAGACAGTTTCGATGAGAAAGAAGACCACCACAAGGAAGATGAGTATTCGGTAAACAGTAGGCGAAGTCTTCCAAATCTTCGCTCTCTCCCCGACACTTGTCCTCCTATTCGAAGCGCTGCTGCACTTGGCGCTGTGCAAAGATCGGGTTCCATTACCGTTAACACGATAGCTGTGATTTCGCAGGCTCTGATTCAGCACATCAATTCCATCGCTCACCACAACCGTCACCTTCTTTTCGAGTCTGCAACCTGTCTGATGAGGCCGTCTGAGCGGGTAACTAGCCGAGCGCTGATGGTGAGGCTTCTCCGATATCGAATCATTAATCCAATTCCTGCTCCACGCCTCCGAGGTCACAGCGGAGGAGTCGTCCATTCCATTTGCCAATCAACACCCTCCGAGCCGAGTCACAATACTTTCCACAGCCCGAAAAAAAAAAAAAAAAACCTCTACTCAACCTCAGAAAGTAGCGCGAATGATCATCGGATTGGCTGTTTGAAAGCTACAGACACACAAATCATAGACGTAGCGATCGACAGGCTATGGGAACGAAATTATAAATCTGATGGACAAAAGGAGGGCGATTCCGCGTGCTTAAAAAGCCGACGGACGCAGAACATACAGAGTCAGAGGAGGCAAAAGCAGCCGCAGTCGATGCAGCCGGAGCAGGTATTCAGGCCCATCCATGGCCATGTCCCATCATGTCATGGCCATGCCCCGTCATGTTATGGCCATGCCCCGTCGTGTCATGACCATGACTGTCCATCACATCAATTAACATCCATTAACTCAAGCTCACCAGAAGTCCCCGTTCACACCTGCTAAAATTACCCCAATTGAGCTAGAACTCCCGTTACTGCAAGTCTTTGCAACCAATCAAATTGGAATACTTCTCTCTCGCTTTCTCCTTTTTTTATGAGAGCCCGTAAGGATTTACTTTAATGCAAAGTAGCATCTGGTCCAGAATCAAAATAAAAATGAATTCTTTTGTTTGACAAGTGCTTTCTAAAAGTCACGTTTTTTTAAAACCTATATCATCTTCTAATGGGCCACTTATTTAATTTTTAATGATGATTTTAATGTGCATCTTGAAGCGATAGTTGTATGGATCTACCTTTGTGATAACAAATCTATCTATACTATCTACTTATATATGTGGATTCAATTAATTTTTGAAGCTCGGTCCTCAAATATTTTAATTGATAAACTTTTGAAGCTTGGTCCTCCACTTGATTGGCCAAGGACCATGCTGAGGACAAGTTTTGTGCAAAATTTGGGTAGAGCACAAACTTGACTAAAGTAAAATTTGGATGTTCTCTTAAAAATAAAGATATAGTAAATTACAAATTTAATATAAGTAAATTACAAGTTTAACCATAGGTGACATGAGAAGATGGCGTAGAGGGCATGGCCGCATGGGGGCATAGAAGCATGGTGGCATGGAATTGCATGGGGTCATGGGAGGCATGTGATCATGGAGTCACAATGGAGCATGGAATCATGGGGTCATGGGGGAATGGAGGAGTGGAGGGATGAGGTTAAGGAGGGCATGATTTTGTGCAAATCAAGGAAAAAACAAGAAAAACTCAATGTACATAGTGGAAATGTGGAGGTCAATTAGCAACAATAATGAATCTAGATTCAAATTCCAAAGAATGCAACAAATAAACATAAAAAAAAATCAACAAAATCAACAAAGCAAAGCATGCAAGGTCAACTCCAAAAAACAAAAGTCCAAGACCACCTTACTAAAAACGGCTTCAAATATCAAATTTTTAAAGTGACTCATGTCATGATTCACTTTGGTGAATTCACTAGTGAACAACTAGGTGACTCATCTCTAGAATTCACTTCTAACATGATTTATGTTAGAAATGAACTTTAGAAATTCACCTTATCCACATTGAACACTCACCTTTGATGCCTTCAATTTTAACATTTTTATGGAATTCTTGACCCTAACCTACTGATCATGATACATCCTTTCAGATATACTAAATAGACAACGCGCTTACCTTCAATGCTTCCAAACATATCTGCCTCATCAACACCAAGTTATACTACTAACCCAAAGTTCAGAATAAAAAAGTATGTGATCATTATGAATTATCATAAAAGTCTTGAGAACAAAGCAAATATGTGGGTCACATTTGAGAAGACAAAAATTGAAATTGCATCTGTACGTAAAGTAGAAGTATGAAAAAAACTTGCTGCCATGAATCCATGATCAACAATAAATTCAAAGACAAATATAATATGATTCATAAATTCGTGACTGATTGTTGACAAACATACCTCTACAAGTATAAAGATGTGCTTGACAAGAGCATGAGGACTAGCTTTGGTGTCGTAAATGTAAAAAAAAAATATATTATTGGAAAAAAAACATGTCATAAACTATTGCTACAATTGCTACGACTATGTCAAAATAACTACTTGCCAACTGCACAACAATTGCATAACCAGTACAATTATGCAATTGTTGTACAGTTGTTGTGCAATTTTAAGGCAATTATTGTAATCTAGTCATAACAATTTGTGGCAGTTGTTTATCTATGTTTTTCTTTTAGTATATACATATAATTACGACCAAATTAGATATGTTGTGTTCATATTATGTACGGATGCATCCACTTGTTGGTATAATGCCCAATGGTAAGCCGCTATGTCATTCAAAAACTATTGTACTACTAAAAATACAGACTTCGACGTTTTTTAAGCCTCAATAAATCATTGGAATTGTTCAGTTTTACAATGGCTGACAACAATAATTTGCCTTCTAATTGTCTACCAACAAGCAATCCACTTCTAAATCCAAAAGCTAAATTTTTGTTAATACAAAAACATGATAACTTTCAAGATTCTCATTTTGAATCTGAGCTAACAATATTGTCTTTAAGTTTATCTCTGCCGCATATGTAAGATCCAAATGCTTTCTTCAATGAATTATTTTAAATAGAGTTTTTTTTGCAGACAAGCCACCTTGCACCTCTGCCGGAGTTTTTATTTGAGCATTTGCAATGAGACCGGGACTAACCTTTTAAACAACACATAATATCTATGACAACTAACGAGATAATGCCAAAAAAATAAAAATCAACAAGTGAAATGAATTGTTCAACCTTAGTGAGCAAAAGACTAACACAAACACGTCATATTTTTGCACAAATTTAAGAGAGTGTTTTTTCTAAAGTATAAATTATGGACAAAGTTAAGGAACAAAAGTTAGCGTTTAAATAAGTCAGATGGAAAATTAATTGAGAGAAAATAGAGAGCCAACGGAAAGCAAAGAGAGAAAAAAAGGAGATTAAAAAGAAAAAAGAAAAAGAAATAGTAGAGATTAGGAAAAGAAAAGAAAAATAAGATGCAAATATTAGAAAAATATATATAAATTATGAAAAATAATAAAAGAGAAAGTTTGCTTTTAAATTCAGTATGATGAAAGATAAAAAATTGCCTTCTAAAATCAATAAGTTACTAGACATGCTAATGTAATTTTGTTTGTTTGGTAATAAAATAGATATTAGAGTGCAATTTTTTTATTGAGATTGGGCATTATGTTCAATGTTATCAACATAATATAATTGCAATTTATACAGAATGCACAAAATATGTTATCAATTGCAAAATTTTAGATTTAACACAATAAGCAATATACATATTTTATTTGATACATATTGGCAAAAATTTAACTCTACTTTAGTCACCAAACTATAGAAAGTACATTATTCATATATCACTTCTTAATTAAAATTAAAAAAATTACTCTCGGAGAACGTCATCAAATTAAATGTTGTAATTTGCTTCAAGGTTTATTAATTAAAAATACATCATCTACAACCTTATTCTTAAATATTTTACCTCAGATATTTTTCAAATTTGCTAACAAGTTGTGCAAAATTTTATACGTGATGTTGCCAACCGATTCACAACTTGTACACATTTTTGAACTAAATTTGTTATCAATGTTCTAGTAAACATGAATAATGTCTTTTAAAAATACTAATGTAATGTTTAAATTGTACTTTTGCCTTCATTGGCATATAATTGAATTCCTTATTGATAACAAAGTTTGCAGTAATAGACTTGAGAATAATTAAGATCAAAGTTGGTAAAATTGCATATGTCAATTTGTCAATAACATAGTAGCTATTGTAAAAAAAAAACCTAGAAGTTTTTTAGGCGGACAAATATATTTTCCAAATATTTGCATTGTACATTGGGTCAAGTCAATTGCCGAAAAACTTAATGTTGCGTCTATCAATATAGCATACAATTTGCATATTGATGGAGTGGATGCTTCATATTTCAATAGCATATACCATTCATATATTTTTTTTATTTTTGCTAAAAAAATTATGGTGCCATCAATATTGCTAATATATTTTGGAAATCCTTTAACTTCCATAACTTGCCCAATTTCAGTGTTTTTAGCTTTATTTGATAAAAAGATATATATTTACTTTTTACATACAATAGAAAATTTACAATTATTCTTGTGAAAAACAATATAATTCTAATATCAAATTCCATGGCAATAATGATGAGTTATGAAATTACATTGTTTTAATTCAGATTTTAAATATTCATGCCTCCATAGCCACTGAAATCAAGATCATCTTTTCAAATCATCATTATATGATTTGCAACAAACTTTTGTTTATTTTATGATATATTATAGACAAGAAAACTAAAAATTATAGTTTGTTTTATAAAAAAATTGAAAGCAAAAACATGTGACAAATGATGAAGATATTTCTAGTGAAAAATTGGATGGAAGAAATTTTTTGAATGCAGATTTTTTCAATCTACCAAAAGATACTTTATTTTCTGATGTTATGTATATGATTTGCTTGTTGAATACCCATAAAAATTAAATGATTATGCTTTGGAGAATATTGTTTGCATTGCTATTGTGGAAGTAGAATGATAAGTTCCATTTAATATACATTTTATTTTTATAATGTTCATAACTCTAGTGGAATTACATTTTTCACATGTGAATGATGATCTTTCAAAACATCTAGTTTGCTCAATGCATTTAAGGTGTTGAAAAATGATTTTTTTGAAATTTTAAAGAGTTTTTGCAACCTAAAATAGTATATAAAATTTGTCAAAGATGGAAAAGAAATGTCTATTACATTATAAAAAATTGGATGATTTCAATTATTTGAATTTTGAGTTAATTTTTGTAATTATTTTAAAAATAAGTCAATATATTGTTTTTTATTGCAAAAGATTTGTATTAGTTGCTGCAAAATATCAAAATTATTTATTTGACAAATTTAGTATATTTTTTGATCTTATCTAATTTTATTTAAAATACTTTGAGATTAGATTAGTATATAGTGAATTAGATTGAACATTAATTATTAATTTGATTTTATAGATTGGTAGAAACTATAAGTTTTTGGTGTATTTGCAAAAGCAATTTTAAAGCTCAATACTGCAAACATTAAAAAAAATGGCGCTTGAGAAATAGTTAAAGAAATTGTTGAAAATTTTAAATTAAAAAACCATCAATTTTTTTAATAGGCTTAGATAAAAAGATTTTATATTGGAGGAACATGCAAAGGTACAAGATTTGGAAATTGAAGATGCTATCTTTTTCTAAAAAATTTAGAGAGTTTAATCTCAATACTAAATTACTAAACTATTAATACTTACTTTTGAGCTGAAAAGAACTCTAGTAGTCATCTTTTTAGCAATGCTGCCACAAATGGTGTGAGGATAGTTGCATTGAAGTGTTATGATACAATATTTGGTTTATTTTGAGGTATGTTAATAACTAAATTTTTTAACTATTTATTTTCTACATTTTGAATTTTTTTAAAATTCCAAACATTGTTTTATTCTTTAAATTCATGATGTAGTTTGAACGTTGATTGTTTGCCAAATTTTTGCCACTTTGGAAAGTTGGGCAAGTTGAAGCTCAGGAAGATCAATAGTTCATGTTTTTAAAATTAGATGAGTTAAAAAATAGAGTCCATTTAATTTATAAAACAAAAAATACATATAACATGTAGGCTTGCATGTAAGACTATTATAAGATTCATTAAATACTATGTTTTATAGTATATAAAATTTAGGATAGGCAAAATTATTAGGTAGTAGAATCTTTTATAGTAAATTAACCATGACAAACAAGGGTTGAGAAAATTTATAGTAAACATCAAATTTGATTTTTTTACGTATAGATTTGTTATTATGCACTTAAATTTTGTGATTATTAAAATGGATATTGACAATAATTAGAAATTAAACTGCATAATTAACTTTTAATTATTGTATGTAAATAAGTGTCATCTTATCTTATTTTAAATTTTATTATAAACTTTACCAGGTGAACTTATTGCTACACACAAAAGATCAAGTCTTGTGCATTTACTAGACCAAATCTTGTGCATACACTAGAGTAAATCTTATGCATTGATATTTATTATAAAGACACTGCCAATAATTAATCTTGATATACTTTGTATAACAAAAAAGTGCAAATATTAATGTTGTGCTTTTAGTGTTGTTTATTGCTATTTAAGTTAAACTATTATAAATACATGCTATAGAATTTAAAAAATATTTGAAGCTTGTTAATAATAGTTGCCACCAAGACAATAGTTTTTTAATTTATATGCTTGTTGTAAGTTTCATAGTGTATACCATATGCATGTATGTGATAAAAAGAAATTTTTTTGTTGACAAACATCAAGGATAGAATAAAATTGAGCAAATAAAATTTATACATAAAACAACATCGTTTAAAAACCAAATGAACAAATTTAAAAAAATATAAGATAATGAAAATATGTCTTGTTTAGCTTTTTATATATAAATACGGTCATCATAAATATTATATTATAGATAAATTTATCTTACATCAAATATCAATTCAACTCAAGTATGTACCATAAAATTACAATGAGCGATCTCTCCAAGGGTTGAAGTTGAAGATAATTACAACCTCATATGCTATGAAAGGTGTTAATGATAATGATATGATGAAAGCTTTAATGGTTTAGCCAAAACGCTGCCTTGATAATTTCCACTTCTAACATTGCATTTGGTCATATGCAAAACAAGCAACAAAAGTACTAGTGATTAGTAATCAAACAAGAATGATTAGTGTCCTCCATTTAGCAATGCAGATACTATGGACTTACTAACAGCAAATTGTTGGTAATTTGCAAATTTATACCTAACGTTGTATTTTTGCTTGCAATTTATGTGTTTGTAAGACCTTCAATGACTGCTCACACCTTTGTACACTTGAACTTGAAATTTTGAAATTTAGCAATACATATTGACTATTACCCTTGGCTGAATATCTTCTAATTTGCTTTTATTCCAAGTTATTAGTACAACTACAAAGGACAGATATTATGGGTTCTAATCTTCTCTCAACTATTGAAATTCTGTAACATGAGTTTTAGAAATCTTGTATAGTATTTACAAATCTATGAACAAAATGCAAAGGCTTTAACCATAATTGTATTGAGAATTAATGCTAAAACAATGAGATAAGAATTAGGGTTTGATAAATGTAGTCCAAATTAGATTGTTAGAAATGTGATGAGAATTAGGTTTTCAAAAAAGTAATGAAAATTAGGGTTTAATAATATAGTGGATTTAGCAAGATCACACAATAAGAAGCATCCAATGCTGATTCCTTTAGAAGTTGTCACCAAGTTGCCTTTTGTGACAAGTGACACTAATTCCAAGACCTTGGATAAGAGTCTCTAGAATTATGATTCAATACGTGATTTTGAATTATAGGATTGTGACATTTGAGTGCCATGTTCATTCTAGGTGAGTTTGTTAAGGTCTAACATGCAAGTGGTATAAATTAGCTAATTTGGATGTTAAGTTCTATTAGCTACTTAGATGTTATTAACCAATTGTATGCCAATACTTGCAAGGTAATCAATGGAAGTTAGATTTTTCAAGTTAGCTAACTCATAGGACTTGGTTGATGTGCGTAAATTTATGGAGTTGAGTTTGAATTGTTGTAATGAATGTAACTCATGTTAGCAGGTGTTATCCCTAATAATTCATCTCTAATTTGCTAATTGACACAACTTGGGCATTGCTAGCATTTAGTAAATGATTGGATTCATTTGAAGCTAAAGTAACTGACTTAAGTTTCTATTGCAAAAACCTCTAATAGTTCCTAGAGCACAAGTTTAATCAAAGTAAAAAATTTAAAAATAGAGTATAATTCAAGTTTAATGAAATTAAAATCTGGGAAAAAGTAGAAGTGCAAAAGTTATAAAAAGAGATTTTTAAATATAAATCTCAACCTATGCAAAATGGATGCAAAATGGGTTTTTTTAATACAAATTTTAAGGTATGCTAAATGGATTCTTTTTTTTGATGCAAATCTCAATCTACGCTAAATGGAGTCACCATTATTCAATTAGCTTTGCTAAATAGGTTTACTAACTAGTAGATCAATAAAAATATTACAAAATCTAGTCACGGTTTATAATTAAAAGCTTTTACTATCAACTTTAGAGCT
Organism: Ulota crispa; assembly: GCA_963920765.1. Classification (NCBI taxonomy): domain Eukaryota; kingdom Viridiplantae; phylum Streptophyta; class Bryopsida; order Orthotrichales; family Orthotrichaceae; genus Ulota; species Ulota crispa. Next base: position 8,481,545 of record OY987243.1, read on the forward strand.
TTTAGGTAGTTTGTTTTTACTTTCATTGGTTTTGAAAAGATACAACATTATCAATGAATTGAAAGAAAGGACAATTAGGGAAAAATGTAGATGAATTAGGTGTGTTTAGTTCTTTATTTTATTTATATTTATTTACTGCTTAAAGATCAGAATTTCATTGTTGCAAAAGCTTTTACTTTTAGCAAAAGAAAAATTATGGATTTTTTAGATTTACCTATTGAAGTCAAGAACTATTTATGAACATTTTGACATTTTAAGTATTTTCACTCCTTTCCACCACAATGACTCACCATTATTGCATTGGTCAAGTTGAAATTTGCAATTATGAGCCTTCTATTACATGTATCTCATTCACAACTGCTTGTTTGACATGCATAGAAGCATAATTTAATATTTTAACCAATTTCAACATCATTCTATCCAAATCTAATAAGATAATACAATTTAATCAAAAGTAAGATTTTAGAAAGTCAAGTGAACCATGCTTGTTTCTATATCTTCATGATTCAAGACTCACATTTCAACCCGTAAACGCCAAACGTGACTAGTTTGCTTACTATTTATTGATGTATTAGAAATCATCTTATGTTTAAGGATTAAAGAAATAGTGACATTTTTATCGTATAGGAGTATAATGAATGTAACTTTCCAAGCAATTGAGAAGTACCAATAGCCTACGGTGAGATTTTTAGAGGGGATTAAAGATGGTATTAAACTAAAGGGTATTGATACGGTGCATGACACTTATAACCAATAACAGCCAATTTAAGTGGTTAGCCTAAGGCTTTGTCAAAAAAAAAGTTATCAAAAAATCGAGTCCACCAAGATGAAGCTTAAACCCTAAGCTTCATCTTGGTGGACTTGATTTTTTGATAACTTTTTTTTTTTGACAAAGCCTTAGGCTAACCACTTAAATTGGCCGTTGTTGGTTATAAGTGTCATGCACTATATGTCTACCACACACTTTCAGCTATTCTACCACCCTTCCAGGAAAAAAAATTAGATTTCTACCATCAAATAGTTGAATTTGAGAAATTAGAATTTAGATTTGGACTTAGAGACATGGATTTTGTCTAGAACCATAAAAAAAAGTTGTAATTGAACAACACCCAATGCAAAAGCTTAGCTAGGGAGAAAAGTATTACTTTTATTTTTGTTCATAAAAAAAGATAAGCTTTTTCATTGGGCGTTGTTCAATTAGAACCTTTTTATGATTCTAAACAAAATCACAGACTCTAAGTCCAAATCTGAATTCCAAATTCTCAAATTCAACTTTTTGATGGTAGAAATCTAAAATTTACCTTGGAGTTGGTAGAATAGTTGAAAGGGTGTGGTAGACATATTAATCCCCTAAACAAAAATTTGTAGTTAATACAATATTCATTAAGCCCTAAAGCCTTGTTATACCCTTGGGGGAACAAATTGGATTTTGAGCAGGTATTTACGGCCTAAATTTTTGTCCTGATTTTTTGAAACTTTAATGGAAGAGAGGAAAACACGTCAGCTTTTGGGGAATATAAATTTTATTCCAATCTATGCATGGGAGCAAAAGTTATGCCTAGATAAGCACAAATTTATGGAAATTGAGCATAATTTTTTTTATGCAAAACTTGTTTTTTTTAAAATTATTTTTCTCATAGGTTATAGTTTTGTCTACATTTGAAGCTTTGATACATTCCATTTGTACTGGTTATGAAAAAGTTATGGACAATCTTGTTTTTTGGGCAATTCAAGTATCTTCTTGAGAAAATAACTTATAAACTTCATTTTTGAATGCAAGTTTAAAATTTTTCCAAAAAAATTGTTGGAGAGGGTGAAGTTTGCTTTCTTGAACAATCTTGCCTTTGTGATTATTGCATTTCAATTCCATTGTAGGGTTATTAAAAATTTAAGTTTTTGTGCAATCTCATACCTTCTTCTACCTCATGTTTTTTTTAAGAATGAAATTAAGTATTTTTTGTTTTGATTTTTTTTCTAAGATTCTTAACTCAATTTTCCACCATAAAAAAATAAACTCAAAATTGTGTGGTTCAAAAAATTTAAATTAAAAAATTCCAAAGTCAAATAATCTAATCATGTAAGGTGCAAAAAAGTATGTTTCTTACACTTTCAATGCAAATATCTTGCAATTTGTGTGGTTAAGGTTTTGAATTTTATTTTCCACATTCTTATACTAGTCAAGTACAAGATCCTACAATTAGATATGCAAAAAGACCAATGTTCAAACTTTTTTACTCTTTGTGATAGAAATGGCAGTTTTGAGTATCTTTTGACAAAATAAATTCCCCAAGGCTTTAGGAATTTGGGGAAAATCCAAATTTGGGGATTTTGAATTTTAACATCCTCATGAGAGTATTTATTGAATACTCGTTCAAAGAAGATAAAATCCAAAAGTCTCTGATTTTTTTTCTCAAATTAACAAATATTGTGTTACTTGTAAATAACAAGTAGAAGGAAGAATACCGAAGAAACTATTATTTTGCATTGTTTCTAGCTCCTTCTACTTGTTTCAACAAATATGTGTATTGGGAATGATTACTATTGAAATAAACTTCAATAAAGTCCACAAAAGTCAATAAATGAGCAATCAAATACCATGCACGGAAATGTGGCTAGCTAATAAAAGAGGAGTTGGTAAGTACGGTCGGCATGATTTAAGGACAGAGCTCAAATTTTAAGAAGCTACTGTTGATTAAAAACTTGACCAACTTTTTGAATTTTATCCAGAGTAGAAGGTCATCAATCATCATTGTTGGGTGACTTGCTATAACATGTACTAAAAACTGCAATTTGTTCTAAACAAACGCATGCAATGTACTATTAGAGAAGTGTTGTTGAGAGCTTTCAATAGGTATTAACCCGTAAGGGATCAAGTCCATTTTCCCGTGAAAGTCTCTGAAAAATTGTCACTTTTTGGGAATGAGTATAAAGGTAGGAAAAATAGTTATTTTGAAGATTCAATCATAAGATTTTGTCCTAGACTATGGGAGGTACTTGTGGGAAAAAAATCAGCTCATTCTAGAGGTAGACAAGTGAGAAATTAATATCTGAAGTGATAAAAAAAGTTTTTTTCCCTACTTTTGACCTCTCCTATATTAAAAAAATTGCTTTACACAAAGTTGAGGTTTATTTCCCTATGTAAAGGACCAAGTTAGGTAAGTATGGGAGAATTTTCAAATTAATTGGAGGTGTACATCATACTTTGTAAAATCTTGCAATGCCATAAGGCCATAAAATTTGCCTAAACACTAGGCAAAACTAGAGGATTTATGTAAAATTCAAAAATCTCAAGTACTTTGATCCAAATGGTGAAAACCAAGGAATCTTAGTTTACTACAACTAGGAAAAAAAAAGTAAAAAAAAAGTAAAGCACCAAATTTTATAAGGGGCAAAAGGAATTGAGGTTTGGGAGTCCCATACCTACTAGCAAACTAAAACTTTGCACTCATCAATCAAAATTGAATGATTCAAAACTTCCCACATGTATAAAAATCTTAAAAATAAAATTTAGATTTTTTTTAAATGCAATTTTTAAAGAAGCTTTTTGAGGTGCCTGGGTTGCCTGCCCTACCCCGTTTTTTAGAAAGTCATGCATAACTTCTTCAATAAATGTCGGAATGAAGAAAAAAGTAGATGTGCACATATATCTTTGAATTCCCCACCAACTTCAAAAGTTTCAAAAATCCATAAAAATTGGTTTAGTCATACGTACATGCCCAAGGCCCATTTGTCCCCCAAGGGGATAGTTGGTCCTTTAGGGGTTAAGCATTTGATTTTGAATAGAAATTCCACTAGTGAGACTTTTGGGAAGATTTGATGGCAACACATTGTGAAATTGAGCATTTTTCAAGTATCTTGAACAACAAAAAAATCCTTTTCCTTCACTTGTTTCCTTATTTTCATATGAGAATGAGGAACAAGTCCTATGTTTGCTAACGTGGGGATAAACATTACCACTTCCAATAAACATCTTCAATCTTTGCCAACTTTACTGGAAGTTGGCACATGGAAGTTTGCCTTTAAAGAGAAGGAGATGGACTTGGTTAAATGCAAGAATGAGCCATGCATACCTGGCTCAGAGCTTTCACACTTTACACACAATCAAGTGCTAACTCGCTAAGAGTTTACATTTGGTTTTGAAGAGCCCTCTAAATTCTTGTCCTTCATCTTTGCTTTTCAAATGTGCCTCACAAATAGTCAATTGACCAATTGTCAAGTGGAATAAAGGATAGAGTTCAATAAACTTAAGGTCTTGATACTACCACCTTTTTTTTGATAATACCACCCCAGGTTTAACATCATTGTTCAATTATTAGTAGTTTTTGGAGATGATTTTAAAATAAAATAAAAAACATAAATATGTATAAAATCAAGTGATTTATTGTTGATATTTTTCAAAATGATAATTTGCAATCAAAATTTTTGATCTAAAAGGCAACACTATATTCTCTTTTCTAATCAAAAACTTGATTGCATTTTATCATTCTGGAAAATACCAAAAAAAATTCACTTGATTTGATACATATTTAAAACTAATTAAAAAAATCATCCCAAAAATAACTAAAAATTGAACAATAATATTAAACATGGGGTGGCAGTATCAAGACCCTAAATTTAGGATAAGTTGAGTGATTTCAAGTGTCATTACTTGACAAGTTAGGTTTGAGTGTCAAGAAAACAATATGAGAAGCCTATGGAGCCCGGGGAGCACTTGTTGTCCAAGTATTGTGAGTGTCAAATCTTTTCTAGAGTAATTATGGAGATGCTTTTGGATTGAAGTGTTTGAACAAGGACTTCAAACAATACAGTGCTTCTAATAGTACCTCAAAATTACAAGAATATCACTTTCATTCTTTGAAAAAAATAAAAATGTCAAGTAGAAGGCTCATAAACAGACCATCAAAGGGTTGCAATTAAATTTGGGGAGGAGAAACCTCTTGAAATATTTTTCTTGAAAGACAAGAGGAATTGGCATCTAATCCAAGTTGTTTCATAATTTTTGAAACTTTGTGAAATTAGGTATGAAATTTTGAAGTTGAAATAGCATATGACTCTAAAATTGCCCACCTCCTCAAATGTACGTTGTTTGTACATTTTTGAACCCTTGAAAAATAACATATACAAATAGAGTACAAATAGAGTACTTTTAAGAAGGTGGGTGGTTTTAGAGCTTGGGCGGTTTATGAGTCTCATACCTTAGTGAAGAGGAATGATAACAATCTGGAGACATTCTTGTTCAGCTGGGCTAACTGGACACCATTTGCATAATGTTGACTCTTCAAAGAGCATCTTTGAAACAACTACACAAACGGCTACTTGAACTTCTTGTTAAACAATTCAGACTTGGAAATATGACTTTCACTACAGTTAATATTGCGTTTATGTTGCCCTACACCAATTTCTTGACAATTTTATAGTATATAAATATATTAACTTTTTTTACAATAATTTTGTCAATAGTTACTGCAATGAATAATGTTTAAAGAGTTTGGCAATAACAACAAAGTTGAAGAAATACAAACTAGCTGTGTCCAAGTCACAAATCATGTCAAAATTTAGTATCTAGATAGTTGCATGTGTCTCCAAGTAGCCGAGTAATGAGTCATGAAGTATCTTTTTATGGTAAGACAGTCTAATTGTGAAGGCAACCTAAATACAATTTTAATGAACATGTTTTTGTAACTAACTGTAAAACAAAAGCTAGAGATATCTGTTCCTTTCTTTTTCCTGGTCTTTGTTTATCTCTTGTGTTAGACTATGTTTGGAGGAAAGTTTTTGTGAAGCTTATCATTTCACATAGTTTGTCCCTCAACATGGCTAGAATTAGATAATTTGTTGTTTTGTGGGGCAAGGGTGGCACAATCTCATACTTTTTTGCAAGCATGATAATAGTAATAACTTGCCCCCTATCTTGGGGTTATGCAATGGTATATCCTCCTTTGCGGGTCTACACTACATCACGATCTTTGAATCCAAATGTGAATTCAATTTTTCAAATTCAATCTCTTGATGGTAAATATCTAAACTCTTACATTTTTTGGCCATCAAAAAAGCTAAACTCTTCTTTCCTAGCCCCACAAAACAGCATGTCATTTACTTTTAGCCCCTCAAACACAAGGAGTTCATGATTGTGGTAAGAGCATGTCCACTTGTACTATAAAATAATGAGTTGGGAAGATTTTTGAATGAAAAAGGAGTAATTAATGCATGGACGTGGCAAAATGTTCTTTATTGGCATTGCAAAAATTGTAATATCCCTATGCACAACAAATCCTTCAAACACTACCTTTCTTTGAACAAATAATAGGTTGAATAAGCAATGATGGAGAATTTATTTATTTTTTCAAGCAAGGAGGGTTTATTATTGGTTGAACGCTATTTTACATATTGTAGGTTGAGAGCAGATTCAACATATCTGTGCCAAATCAATTATTTTTTGAGAAAAAACGAATTCGGCATCCGCTTTTGTAATTAAACAAGATTGGGCATTTTCAGAAAAAGTTGTTATTATTTGGTATTCAACCAAATTTTCTAGTAGAATTAAGCCTTTTTCTAAGCATCTTCCACCTTCTAAAATTAACCCTTGATAGAAAATTTGCAGTAGATTGAGCCCTTTTGGAATCAATCTTAGACTTCCATTGTTAGCTAAGCTTAATGTTTTTATAATATTTGGCATTTCAATTTTTTGATTTGTTTGACATTGGACATTTTTGAAGAATAATTTATGAAATAATTTGGCAAAATTTTGAGGAATTATTTTATGCCGAATCTGCTCTTGCTCTCAACCTACAGTAGTTGGATGGGTGGGGGAAACAAATAAACAATTAACATTGTATTTCCTAGTGATAAACTTTTTGAGGTCACTTGGAGATGTTATATGAGAGCTCCTACACCCATATTGTAAAACTCAGTGACGGAGATTTTTGGTAAAAAGGGAGCAATCAGTGCATGGATCCGCCAAATTATTCTCCTTTGCAGGGCAAAATTCACATTTTTTCAATGCTCAACAGTTCTTTCAAATACTACTTTTTCTTCTATAAATATAGCTTGACGTAGTAAATGATGGAGAATCTGATTGCTTCTGTAAACAAGGAAACTTGTCATTGGTTGAACGTTATTTTATCTAATTAGATAATTGGGGTAACAAGTGCTCAACATTAGAAACAAGAAACAATTTGTTTTCTTGGTATAAAATTCAAGAGGTTGGTTGGGATGCTCTAAAAGCATCTTCAATCCACCTGGCAAACAAGCGCAATATCAAGACAAGCTTTTTAATAGTAAAAAATTACAACACAAAATCATTATAATTTGAAGGGTGTGAAATGCTTATTGTGAAAACAAAGTAAAATATGGCTTGGACATTGGTTGATTTAGATGCATTAAATCAAATGTTAGTGAACTTCCAAAAAAAATAGAGGCCTCTCCAAATCAAGCCTAAATAAGGAAAATTCAGTCAAGAGGACACCAATTGTATTGACCCAGTGGCTGAATTTTTCCCATTTAAGCTTGATTTGGAGAGGCTTCTAATTTTTTTGGAAGTTAGGCAACATTTGATGTACAACATCTAAATCAACCAATGTCCAAACCATATTTTAATTATGTTTTCACAATAAGCATTTCACACACTTAAATTATAATAATTTGTATTGTAATTTATTAACTATTAAAAGATATGGCTTTGTATACAAGGCGTGTTTGCGGGGTGGATTGAGGATGCACTAAGAGCATCTCCTGCCACCCTCCAATTACCAAGCGCCCTTTAATTGATATCTGTTCATTTAGGGCGGCTTCACACTATGGCCAAAGGTCAAGAGGTCCTTGGTTTCCACCAATCAAATTGCATGAAATTGAGAGTTTGGCTTCTCAACTCTTCACACTAGAGGCCAAACTCCAAAGGCCGTCATCCTTCAAAATGCCTACATGCATGATAGCACTTTATCATCCAAAGTGATGGCCTCTCAAAGGGAAGTTTGGGTCTAGCAAAAATGGAGACCTAAACTATGGGCGAGAGGCCGTCAGTTTCAACATTTACTACCTATTTTCAGTAGATTTTCTTGGCCTCTAAACAAAGTTTGGCCACTCAATATGACAGCCTCTTGACTTGGTTGGCCATAGTGTGAAGCCCTTAGGAGGGGATGGCCACTTGTATCCCCAATAGTACAACTCACTAAACATACTTCCAACCAATCACAAGTCACAAAATTTCCAAAAGTAAAAGTAAGCTATCATCTACTATGATGACTTGCTAATCCCAAGAGAAAATATAGCTCCTAGAGGATATAGTGACCCCTTCAAAAAAATGACTTATTTGAGAGGGGATAGTAAAGGTAGTGGTTGACACACACTAGAATTGATTCTTATCATCCAAAAATTAGAGGGAGAGAACATTTGGAGGGTGGAAGGAGATATTCTAAGAGGATATAGTAAAGCAAAAATTACAAAATGAGTAACAAAAACAAAAGAAATTATAGTTTGGGTAATGATTTGAAAGTAAATACAGTTTGGGTAACAAAATCTGATAACCTCAATGGATTTTGCAACTCTTGAGGGCGCAAGCTATTGAAGCTGGCATCGACACCATTGCCAACTTATCATTAGTCATGATCCTTGTTCTCTCAATTGCATTCAGTTGCGAACTTACAATCCTTGCTTGCACCTAGTTGCCAATGTTTGCCTAACAATTGTAAATTGCACACTATCAAGGAACAATCACTTACTTTTTGCTCACAAGCACCACTTTAGAACTTCAACCTCACACACTCACTGGTTGACTCTCACTCACGGATGTGCATTGTGCATTGTCTAATTGATATTCAACTGCTACTTATGAATCAACTTGTGTTGGAAGACGATGCATGATGCATGTCCATGAGTGAGAAGTGATGAGTGAGAGTGTGCGGTTGAAGTTTTGAAGCGGTACTTGTGAGCAAAAGGTAAGTGATTGTTCCCTGATAGTGTGCAATCTATTATTGTTTGGCAAACATTGGCTGCTAGGTGCAAGCAAGGTTGCAACTGATTGTGATTGAGAGAACAAGGATCATAACCAATGACGAGCTGGCAATGGTGTCAATGCCGATTTCAATGGCTTGCGCCCTCAACAGTTGCAAAATCCATTAAGGTTATTGGATTTTGTTATCCAAACTATAATTACTTCAAAGTCATTACCTAATTTGTAATTTCTTTTGTTTTTGTTACTCATTTTGTAATTTCCCTTAGAGTAAAGTCAATAAACCCCTGTTTTAGTTACCGGGGTTGGAGGACATCGTACAAAAAGTTGCAAAATCCTAGGGCGGGATACTGATACCAACGCAGGGCCCATTGTAAGGAAAAATATTATCCAGGTTCCCCCAGGCTCCCACCGTTAACTTTTCTATCTTTAGAGCATCTCCATTGGTGGCTTTGGCTTGCTCAAAGTGGATGAAAAGTAGCCAGGCTCCTCTCAGGCCACGCTCAAACTCTCTTATTTGGCAAGTCTAGCAAGTCACTCTTCAAACCACTATTCATGCACTATTCACCATAACTTTAGTGAGCTTTATCCTCTACTTCCCTAGATAAGTGGTCAACTGCTTATTTATGGGGTGTCTTGGAGTGTTAGGTCACCTTTTCAAAGAGCATGGGTGGAGATTGGGAGCCTTCAGGCCTTGCCAAACCAGATGGAAAACTTTGAGCGTGTCTGAACCGGTGGAGATGCTCTTACACTCTAAAACTAAAAGAGCATTGCATACTTGTATGACACTATGACCTACACCTACAACCGGATAATTTCGCCCTGCTCCAATTAGAATTAAGTTAGTTGCCATTTTCTGGCACCCACCAAGATTTAGCAGCACGCAACGGTTTTTGTGACGAATGAGAAGGGAGATGATTCCTGCCCAAAGTTTTGGCGGTAAGCGTTCGAGAACATGTTTTCATGCATCGTGATAAGGGACGGATGATATTTATCCTCAAATATCTAGTAGGTGAGATGTCAAATCGATATGTATGATTATTTTAAGTGTGGTATGGATTTTGTGAATAGCATGATCTGCATTTCAAACCACTAAGCTTGTTGAAGAAGACTTGAATGGATGTCTTTCTTGGCTCTTGAGAGATCACAGTTAATGTGGGGAAGTTTGAGGGGGGGCGGCTTTATTCAAAAACGGAGCTGACATTAATGTAAAGAAAAAAAAAAATGTTAACCCTTAAATGCCCAACGGTACTTTTTTTGTTCAGCATTTTTGAATTTTTTGAATTGTCGTTGTAAGATTATTATTAAACACTGAAAGAAAATTTCAATAGTTGGATAATGAACTTCAAGGCTTCTAGATGGTGCTGTCAAAGATATTTCCAAAAAAGCTAAGTGGATGTTAAGATATTTTTAATTGAATGTGAATGAGTACAAAATTTATTGTTCTTTTTGAAAATGTCAAGAACTTATTATGCAAAATTAACTTTTGGGTACCAAAATTGGGAAACATCTACTTATGATGATTTTGTATTTACTATTGTTACTAACTTCAAAATTGATGACTCTCCTTCCAAATCCATGATTGCAATTTCACAAATGACCCTGCAATGCAACAATCAAAGAGTTACCACGTAATACAAATGGAAATTTTTGTTCCAATAATTGGCCAGAAATCAATATAAATAAAGAGAATTCAACACTTGATGAATTCTAATTCCTATAAGAGAGACATTCCAATTAAAGTTAAGGCAAAAACATATTTGGATTTTATTACATGATGAGTTTTTGATAATGCCCTCATTGCCCAAGGGGAGACCTTGATTTTATTTTCAACTTGATACCTACTTTTCTAAAGAGGGAGCTTCTCATAGGTTCTATAATGACACTTTTTAGTAGACTTTTCAATGCGCAGCTAGCATGCTTGTTATTTAGCTTTGACTAGAAATAGTTGGAATGTAATATAGGGTACATTCAAATTTAACATTGAAACTAACTTCAAATTGCAACTTCTTCAATAAAAAAGAAAATCAACATTCAAATCCACGTTCAAATCTCTACCTTCAACAAGGTCTCAAAGTTTTTTAGACACCATTTATGATATCTTGAGCATTTAGGGGTTAAGCACATAGCTAGCATTAATGAACAAACAAATAAACATATATATTTATAGACAATGGTTTCATGCAAGATGGCAAGCATATAATAATCTTGCATAACAAGTTGTTGGATAACAAGGATGATAGCTATTGTATTACCACAACTACATTGAAATTATGAATTTGTAAGAGTTGAATTGTGAAATTGATGGACATTATGAGATTGTGATGTTTGGTGTATTTTTGTGTGTATTTTTGTGTGTATTTTTGTGTGTATTTTAGCACGCTTTAAAATCCTACTACAAATCTACAAAATATTTTCAAAAGTACTCCAACATTGTTGTAGTTTTATTTATATTGAAACTTTATAGATTGATTTAGGCCTTATGTTAATTTATGGGAACTTCATGGATGTCCCTAAAGTTTGCAATATTTACATAGATGCCTTTTTTTTCAAAAATTACACAAATACCCTTGGACCAAAATTTTCAGACATTTGTTTGTAAGGCATGTCACTTTCTTTCTTCCTTTGTGCGCACATTGCTTCTTTTTTGTTTCACTACATTTCCTTTTTCAACATTGGTCATGATGGAAGTACAAGCACAACAAATAAATGCCTAAAATTCATGTCCAAGAGTACTTGTGTAATTTCTGAAAAAGTAGGAGTGTCTATGTAAATACTCTGCAAACTTTAGGGGTATCTATGAAATTCTCCCTTAATTTATACATATGCGCAATAATATTATCCACCAACACAATTTGTAGTACTTCTGATTACCTCAAATGAATCATATGTTACTTAGAATTGCTAAAATAACGAGATTTTCAGAAGAAAAAAAACTTAACTTATGTAACATATACAAAAAGTATGTATTTTGGAAAACAAATATGAAAATCATTGGTTGTGGACCAAAGGACAAGACACTTTAGACATCTTAAAACTACTCAGGTTTAGAGGACTGGTCTATTATGCATGGATTTCCAAAAACGTAAAAAACAATAACAATATTAGTCTATTTTTAGTTATTGGACCAAATCTGAATTACCACAAAAGAGGTTGATGGACAAATTAAGTTTGATCCCAAGTTTGCAAGGATCAAATTAGTAGGTTGGTAAGCTTTTTGGGGGAACATGCTATAATATCCCTTTTTTCGATGCTATTTTCTACAAATGTTTTTAATTATTTTCGAAAAAAAATCACAAGATGACACTGAGTCCCAAATAAGCTGTGAATTTTAGTATTTGCTTTTATATTTCACAAAAACTACATTGTGTGAGAAAGTTTGAGCGGGGTCTCCCTCATAATGCAATCCAGTGGTATGGGGACAAGGGACAAAGCTTCTCATATTATGGGTGCTTGTTTGTGGGGCGCATCAAGTTGTTGCAAGGCAAGTAACTTACATCAAGGACTTCAGAGAAGGCCTCATGACCCACTTGATCAACAGACAAGAGGACTGGCCTCCCCTGCCTACCTCACAAGCTCACGTTACAAATGATTTTGTTTGTTTGTGTGTTTGTCTGTGTTCCCCTAAACCAGGTACTAAAGCCTCCGTGTCACAGGGTGCTCAAGGCATATTTCCATGTGCGAGCCAAGTTGGTTAGATCCAAAGCGTTTATAAAAGTTGGTAAGATATATTCTCGCATTGTCAAACAATGCTTTGACAATCCTTCCACTGCAAATAAGCCACATAACCATGGATGGATACCGATTCATTATTTGTCTTTTGTAAACTTCACTAAATTGGCCTCGCATGGAAGTCTCCCGTATACGGGCATTTTTCAAATGGATGATGGATATGTTTTTACCATACAGCCAATTCCAAGATGTACCTCTAAAGTATCACTTTAAGTACAGTTGCTTACATTTAAACTATGTACCTAAAACCAATACCAGTTTTTGTACAATATGCATGAGAACCACATACTTTGCAATGTGGGAAATTGGGAATGGTCCAAAAGCTCAGTGCGTTACGAACTTCAGTTCAGAATCTTCAGTAGCTCAGCTATAGAGCTACGGTAGTGGTTCCTGAAATACTTGTTGTACAGTATTGAGATTTGGGAATTGGGAATCTAGCCGGACAACGGCAAAAAGGCTTTGTAGCATATTGTACACTATCATGTGTCATGTACTTGGTGATGATTGGCAGCCAGGTGATGGATTTTGAGAGTGGGACCAAAGGTACTGGCACATTCTAAGGTAGGAGGCTCATACTTGGAGCATCTAAGGGCTGAAACTGAATTTTGGGTACCTGAAACTCCTTGAAATGATTTTCAGTAAACTTTCCTTGAAAGACAAGAAGAATTGCATCTAACCCAAATTGTTTCATATTTTTTGAAATTTTCTGGAATTAGTTATAAATATTTGAAGTAGAAAGGCCATAGGGCTCTAAAATGGAGCACTTCCTCAAATGTACATGAGTTGTATATTGTTGAAAGGATATGAAAAACAAGATGTACAGAAAGAGTATATTTGAGGAGGTGCTCCAAATTTGAGCCTGCTCCGAATTGGGTGGGTTTTCTTGACCTCCTGCTCTTTAGAACTACTGAAGTGCACAATGTGCCCAAACTTTTAGCCGGCAATGGCATGATTTCAAGTGTATGGAATTGCATGCGTATGTGTTTCAATGTTATGGATGGTTGGCATTGGTTGGGAGGAGTGAGTTAGTTATGAGCCCTGTATACTTTGATGTGCTTAATCTTGTGGGATTTGAAAATGTATACTCCCTTTGTTTCTGAAAAAAACCCGTATTTTGACTTATTTTTTTGTTTCAAAAACAAACTTGTGTATATCTATTGACTTGATTTTTGTTTAAAAAAACCTAAGCTTATCTCTAAAAATGAAAATTAACTACTTGGCATGTTTGGTGACATTTTTTGGGCTTTTTGTGCTCATTGATTGCTAATGTCAACATTACAAACTTGATTCAATGTTTTTGTTTGCAAATTATGTCTATCATTAAGCTAGAATTATCAATAATATTAACAATAGGATTTGGTTTTTTGATAAATGGGATTACTTGGTTAATTAGGTTAACTTGTTCTTTACTTACAACTGCATTCACACACTTCATTTAATCATTTTACTAATAATTGGCAACAATATCAAAACACTTGAAATTTCAAAACTTTGACACTTCTTTCTTTTCCTTTTTAGAAAACTTTAATTCTAAAAAAAACTAAAATTGTGTTTGAAATAGTTTAAACCTAATATTCAATAATTTTCAATTACAATTTGATGTTAATATTTCTTAATCTCTCACAAATTCTCAAACGTGGGGTTTTTTTTGCTCAGGGAGTATTATTTTTGAATAGGAGTGGACAGTCCCACAAGTCCCACAAGCATGAGCTTGAAACTTTTTGATGGATAAGTCTAAAGGAGGTTTAACGCTGCGCCATCCATGGTAGGTTGGAGTATCTTAGAATTTTCTTGAAAGTGAACAAAATGCTGGTATTTTGATCAATCTTATCAATTTTTTTTGAAGCAGAACCATACAAATTCAAAATAGACATGTTATAGATCACATAGGAAAAGAAATCACAACAATATCATTTATGGATTGAAAGATTATAATGTTTAATCATGAGGGTGTTAAAACCACAAAAGTAATTTGAAGGCTTTCAATCCTCTTTTTGCATCTCAAACCTAAAATTGAAGGTACCAAAAAAAGATGAGTATGTAAAGTATAACATGCTTAACCCCAATCAATTTACGGCTTCTCAAAATTTATTCTACAATTTTTTAGATTGAACTTTTAATATGATTTTTTCTCCAAGTTCTCGTGTACTTGAAGCTCATTTCCATGAGCCTTCAACACTAGAAAGTGAAGATTTGCAATGGACACCCTTGCACAAAATCTTGAATAGACAAATCACTTTAATTCATTTTCAAAATCAGAATCTTGATGCTGAAACTAGACTTCAATAAGAGTTTAAAAATCATAATAATCACTAAAAAAATCTTCTAGAAAGGTTGAGCATCCCTGAAAAAAATTCTAGAGGAGCCCTAGGGCTCCTTGGGCGGTGAGGGGTTAATGATTGAACTGTTGAAAAATTGTGAGTAAACCCCTCCTTACTACAGTTGTTACGTGTGGCATAGAATCTACCTCCACAAGACGCATCTAAGGTAGCATGGAGGTATGTTGGGGGTGCACTCAATGATAATCTTCATGCATCATATTCTACTTCACTAAACTCTTCATTCAAGGTAGTCTTAGGGACTCCATGCCTCCAATTTCCAAGTACCTTTGAATTCTCAAAAAGTTGACTAGTGGAAATATGAAGATTGGGATACATAACTTGACATCATATCTAAAGTTGTCGGCTTAGGAATGTTTATATCAGGGCATTTTTTTTTGGCGATTTTTTGCCAATTGGCGACAGAGCTGTCTAGTTAAAACGCATCCCGGCATTTATAAGCCAATGCGCTTCTCTGCTTTCAAATTTGGCAACAGCCGATTCTATGAAAAAAAATGCCCTGGTCTATATGAGAACATCTTTGGAGGTTTTAGCATTAAAAATTGGGACTTCTCTTTAATTGGAGGTTTTGGCATCAAGAATGTGAATCTTCTCCCCATCCAAGGGCTAGGGGGATAGGTTCAGCAAAAAAAAAACCTAAATCGAACTCAAGAGACAAGTTATAACAATTTTTTTTACAGAAAGAGTTTCAACCATTCTTTTAAACTGTTCAATTTTATGACCCTTCTACAACCCAACAAAGCTGGGATCTAGCCTTGAACCAGGACTTGAAGAATTGGAGATCGGGAGATAGAGTGAATCGCCACCCGTAGGACAAGAGCAAACATCCATCTTTTCGTAACTTATATCCATCAGAAAGCGAGCTGTGACATCGAAGGAGGCTGGGGGGCATTGACTGCAGGAGTTGCAATCAGTCACCACTAAGTCACCACTAACTCCCCCCCTGCCAACAAAGAGAAGCACATGGGATGTTGACAACGTCAATAATACAAAAAAACAAAACCACGGCATGTCAGAAAGTAGGAAGTCACTGCCACGGCCGATGACAAGCTGGAACTGGAAGAGATAAATCAGAGTCAGAGTCAGAGCGTATGCGTTAAAGCTGGCTGATCCAGGACGGTTTAGAAAGAGTGGAACAGCTGCAACACCGCCTTGGGAAACGCGCATCCTGAGCCCGAGGGTCTGCAGAAGTTACGAAGTGAGAGAATGCCGTATTGGCTCTGCAACACAAGTGGTCTGCTCACTCGACTCCGTCCATCTCCAGCCTGGCTGCACCACATGCACAGTCTGTCTGGCAGCACCACGGTAACAAAACCAGGAAAAAAAGAACAGAATAAACAGTAGGTAGCTCGAGACAGCTTGATTCAGACTTCAGATAATGATGATTAAATACCCGTACTCTCTAGCATCCAGAATCCAGCATTGAACTCGAAAAAGCGAGAGAATGAAATCTGCATTTCTACCTCTATTTACTCCTTTGGAACAAAAAATCTACGTACCATGACCAACCAGTGAAACGACAACAAGCCGTTTGTCACTGTGCAACACATTGGTATTGAGAATTGTACAACTACAAGCAGGTTACTCTCTGCTTGCTGTTCTGAGGGTATTCTCAGTTGAGCCGTTTTGCAGCTCGACAATGACAGCGCTAAGGTGGGTCCATGGCGACAGACGAATTGTCACTTTATCTCTCACGACCTGCACTTGGGTGAGGGTTCTAGAGAGCCCAAAACAAAGCTTGTCACCTTCGAATCTTTGACTGCATCAACCAAAAAAACAAACAACAAATGCACTGCTCTTCTTTCCTCTTCTGTAGTCTGGAATGTAGTGTAATGAGTTGCAAACCGGCCCAATATTGACTTGCGACTGCATGGGAGAACGCTGCAACCCTAAACGGCTCCCTGCAGGCCCGCTTGTACCGGCCCTTGAAAGAGGGTGCCCTTACAGTGGTATGCAAGCCATCCTTTTGCTTTCGGCAATGCAGATTGAATATGCTTGCTCTCGGTATTGTAATCTTGTAAAATGCCAGCCTCCAGTACAGCGTGGGAGTCGTAGGAGTGGAATATTGACAAAAATTTAGGTTTCTCCTCAGAAGACTGCTTGGTATTGGTTGCAAATTTACAATCGAGGTTCGCCCCCTCTCCGATTTATATGACTGTTTCTCCACCACAGGTGGCCAGTGCATGAACTGCCGTTTCTGTGAAGAGGCTTCAACATTTGAGATGGCCTCCAGGCTTTTGTCATAGGAACCAACAAGTTTCGGCGTTGCAGCAACTTATGATGGTTACTTACACTTCGGTTCTTCGTCCACTAGTCGAATGCATGGTTAGCTTGGAAGGCTCGGGTTTCTACATAGAAAGAAGCACAGTCAAGTTATGCCAATGCATGCATCTTTATAACTTTCATATAATACTACATTGCCCAAAACTCATACTTTGAAGAAGTGATATGAGTATGAATTTGAGAATACAATTCATGAAAATGTGTTGGTTGTGTTTTCGGTATGTAAACTGTAAAGTAAACGAGACGGGGTCGTGCTAACCTGCCAATACTAAGTTGAGTAGAGTGACATCGGTGCTGGTTGAAAAATCACATTATCTGCATGTCCGCAAACGACTGCGGTTTTATGTTGCCAAGGTGAATTTCTGCAGACATTCTGGCTTCTGAAGCCACTCTTGGAGAGGCGAAGGACCTGTGAAAAGCACTCGCTTGGCCTGATGATAGCCTTCTGAAGCAATCTAAACAGCAAAATCAACACAGGCAATTATTTCAAGCATGTCAGAGCAATGGACTCAAATCGATCAATATTTTGCTACTTTAACAATAACCAAACTAAAATCCTGTTTTATTTACTGTTTTGCGTGCTTTTATGGCATTAAAATACAAATTTCACATAGAATTCAGTAAAAAGTCTACTCTGAAACTAACACTTTGATTAAAAAACTACGTTGCTTTTAAATAAGAGGTAGTTATTGAGAGCTTTTTTAGTGACTTAGTAGTTAGAGCACAGATTTTACTCACGAGCAAAGATCCAAGTGGTGCAAAGACAACTAACTTCCTTTTTATATACATTGACATGAGGTGCAAAAAGGTACCTTGCAGTTGAGGTAGGGCAGTCCCCTCAGATGTGATAATGATGGAAAATGCTCAAGAAGTGAAACAAAACGAGAAAAAAGAGCTCTCCTGCGATATAAGCCCAAACCATCAGTTTAGCTCTGAATAACAGTTGTACCAAGATTTTACAGCACATTGTTAAATAGTCGATCTAATAGCAAGGAAGACGACATTATGCATTTTCTCCTCACAAGTCCTAGAACATAAATTTTTTAGGACAAAATCATATGATACCCAATGTGAAAAGCGAGATTGCGGTTTCTAACATTGCTTACTTGCACAATGTAGATTGTGTAGCTGGAGAGAGAGGTCCCTTCGCAGATGCACCCTGCTTTCGCCCTATTGTGCCTAGGATGACCTCATGTCGAGGTGAGGAATCCCAACCGACGGAGTACCTGCCATTACATCCACAAGCACCGTTGGAAGCACAAGCATTTACAAATGACGAACTTCGAAATCATGTTTTCATTGTGGTGTCCAAGGCACGTATCTGTTTCTAAAATAGCAAACTCTTCAGTATAAGCCTAACACGTTCAAGAGCAAAATGCCTCATTTCAAAGATCGGCTACTGAATGATAAGAATGAAGAGGGTCAAAGCATAGATGAACAACCCGCAAGCCAAAAGCGTAGAGCCATCATCAGGACGTCTAAACCTTTCAGGTGGAGGTGGAGCAATCCAAATCTCAGGCTAAAATCAATTAAACAAACAAACAAACAAAATTAGCACTTAGTACATTAGTGAAAATAGTATAATTAGTACTTGAGAGTGGTGCTCGCCAGCATTAACCTCCCAGAGTGCATGTGTCCATTAAGTGGACGATGAATGTTTTCAAAAGCTTCGTGTAGGAGCTGTGTAAAATAGATGGAGTACATCCAAGTATGCTTAGAAAGCAATTTTTGTCTAGTTTTCAACCCATGTGACTAGTTTGATCCTTGGGTGCTTCGTGATGTTTGTGCAAGCCTTCAAATCAGTTCACGTCAAGATGGAAGAAGAAAAAACTTGCAAAAATGAAAATCTTATTTCTGGAATCTTCTTAGGCCATACTTCATGTTGCCTCAAAAGCTACATGCTTTACCCCTCCCCGCACTCTTAGGGGTTGAAGGCAATGGTAAGGGAGCATTCAAAACATACCACATTGAGTGTGTATGGTAGAGAAAGAAGCTGGCCAAGTGACGCCAACCGACCAGAGATAGCCCTGGTTAATGCACAGAAGGTAGAATCGTTAAACTCCAACGTTGTAGAAGTCAACAGCAAGTGCTCTTTCCCAGTCCACTCTGGAGCTCCAAAGCCCTGCTCGGAATCGGTCCAAATTGCTGAAGGTCGATCTGTAATTTCTTGTCCTGACCTAAAAGTCTCGATGGTGGCCGAATCACTCGCCACTGTGACGGATGCTACATAGATAGGCTCAGCAAGAAAGTGCGAAAGCAGAGCTCCTGCCTCACGACAATCCAAGTTAAAATGCCAGAGATTTTATAAAATAACAAGAGCATAGAAATATGATTACTATAATCGACTAGTTCAAAGTGGGGCTTCACTCTTAGTTTAAGCAGTGGCTGGGTAATATTGCAACTTGGCGGTATTTACACACAATATAAGGAACTCCAAAAGGGTAAAAGAACAAGACTGGAAAGGATTGGGATCATAACTAGCTAGCGTAATGGAAAGCCTGAATTACCTTGAAGCCCGAGTACATTCCAACGAGCTATTTTGTCGCTGCAACTCATGGACATGGTGGGGTCTCCACGGCCAGGCTTCCTTCTCGCCACTCCTGGTGCTTGGATGTTTCCAACTACTTCTCCATTTGTACCATTCTCTGAGTCCATGGTGCTACCTGAAAACATCAAGCACAGAGAATTGTTGCTCTTCACTGGTGAATTAACCAGAACTTCCTACTCAAAACACTTGGTTTTAAGCGAATCAAATATCTCTTCCTTGAGTTTAAAGACATCATATAACTAAATAAATCAGATTAATAGGATAGAGGCCACACCACCAGTCCAGCTTAACAACCTGGCTTCCTGCTCTGCAAGCTGGGCCTCTCTGCCAACAACGCTGACATCTATTCGAGCAAGCTTCGCACCGGTTTGTTTCACTGCGCATTTGCAATAATCAAATCTGGAATAAGAAACCCTGACAGAACGTCTATCATTTAAAACAAAGAAAAATGGTAGGAAATTTGCATCACTAGCTTCAAAAAAGGGACAATAAGAAGATTCCAGCAAGTTTGTGAAGAAGACGCGGCAGGAATACCCATCACGACATCAGTTAAGAGAGGTCCAATTAACATTAACATGCAAATGTTGCATCAGATCAGATCTACAGATTCATGAGGTTACACGAGCACTACCTTGTTGCATTCCACGCTTTCTCTCGCTTCGTTCTTCCATAGCGATTGTGAGCGAATCCACAGCTTCCACGGGGCTTTCAGAAGCTCCAGCAGAAACATGAGGAAGGATGCATGCGTCTCCACCTGTGAACAGCCAAGTCGTCCAATGAAAAAGAATACTATAGCAACCACTATATTGAATAGATGAAGGCCATCTACTTGAAAAGCAACCTTGCTATTGAAGTTTCCCCATAATAATACGCAAAGTATTCAGTTTTTTAATGGAATTTTTATTCAGTGAACAAACCACACACTACTAATTGTTAAAATATCTGTACAAGTATAGATTTAAAGCAGGGAATCAACGAGATTTATGACCTAAAGGGTGAGATAAGCACATGGTGGTTGGCTGATGTAGAGATGAATCTCCAGTCCCGGCCGTAGCTGGCATTGCCGACCCCGATTTCCACTGTCCTGTTTCCACTCAAAAATTGCACGAGGTGGATGAAATCCCTTTCTGAGCTTTGCCATGTCCTCGGAACTGCCGCTTCGACAAAGACGTTCGATTTCGGTGTAAAAGAATCTGCATAACATGACAAAGTAAGTTCTTGCAGTAAAGTACATGAAGCTGAAAAAATACCATAATCCAAAATGACGGGTTTAAAAAGTCCTCTTAAGCAGTTAACCAATAATTACACTCAAAGCTTCAACGTGAGATTCCGTGTATAATACACAACCGAATGTTAAGTGACATCTTGCTGCTGAGAATGCGCTTCTATGAGCCTCCTAAATCAAGCTATTGTAATCTCAGCAAGCAATTGAAGACGTGAGACGACGAACATGAAAAGCTGACTACACAGAGAGCCAATCAGCAGTTTGTGAGTTTTGAGATACTAATTTCTGGGCCAAATCATGCAAATGAGAGCTTCTTGAAAAGCTATGAATGATAAAATTCTATCAAAGCAGTAACTGTTTTTGTAGTTTTCAGCATTGGGATCGCAGAAACTGATGGGTAAAATTTCAAATGATTAAAGTTCTGCAAGGTTTTTATGTTGAATTTTCAGCTTTCAGTTCAATCAAGAGAAGGCGGTGTAAGAACATTCCACCAAGCAATGAAGTGACGTTGAAACACACAATTCAAGTGTAGTTTGAAACCAGTCACAATTCAAAACCTAACTTAGTTGCAAACGTTAAACCCTGAACCCTGCAACATCCGCATACCTGAGAAGGACCCTTCGTGCAATGACTTCCGCGTGAGCGTCATTCACGATGTCGCCATCCGCGCTCATCCTGGAACGGCCAATGCACTTGGTCCCCGTCCCGAGCGCCACCACCCTCGCATCTTTATCACCCTTGAGGACAAACCCCGCCAGCACAGTCCTCTCGCGCCCCTGCGGCTTCCCTTGCTTCGGCAACGCCTCGTACTTGGCCTCCACCATCTCCGCTACCTTCAAACCCCACGATTTCTCCTCCATGGCTGCAACAATTCTCTCAAATCTCCTACAAATCTGCATGCACTTCGTCAACTCATCACAGATTCACAATTCACCTGTGTTTAATCGAAGAATATTTACCGAAAATTCATCCCTGATTTTGGATGAACGAGGCACCGATGAATGTGATCGAAGTGCCTCCCCTTGTTTGCGTCATTGGTGAGTATGAATTTTGGTTCATTGGAAGTGCCGTGAATGCGGCTTATTTGAGGAATGTGGAGCTAGGAATTTGCAATTTCTGAGCGAGATGGTGGTTTTCGCTGGTCGGAGCTGCAAGCAAGAAGTGGGCGTGTTTTGATGTTTGCGAAGTCCGTGAAAATTGTTGGGGTTTGTGAGCAAGGCAGCAGCGATGGTTTGGGCTTTGAGGGCTGTGGAACCTGCACTTTGTAAGCACTCCTTTCGCTTGCAATCGCGAGTCTTCTGCATTGCCCTAATTCTGAAACATGCGAAAAAATCATTGAAGTTCACGTCCATGACACAAGATGCAGATATGCCTTAACATTTCAGCGTGTTCTCGTTGTCGATTTCTCTCAAGAAATCATCTACTTATCACCCTAAAACCCTTTTGAAAACCCCTCGTAAACCCTACACTTCTCGTAAACCCTACACCTCTTGTAGCAAGAGGCGTTGAAATTGTTCGTACTTGTTATAACATTTACTAAAATCTTATAATGTCTCCAGCAGGAGACGGAGCATTATCTGAATAATGGTTACTTTGAAATGCTATGTAGTTTTGTATGTGTTGAGGTCTGAACCCCGAAAGGATCAAGAAGCCCAAATTGGACCTGCTATCTCTGAGCAGTATTGAGTATTATCATATGGGGACTTTCTTTTGTCAAATTTTTTAGTTTATTTATTTACCAACGCATGCATTGTTCTTCGCTGACTCTAGTGATATGAAATTCGTCCACATGTGTACCACATTTTTCCCAATATGATCAATTGAATCCTTAGTCCTTTTAGGGGTTAAGAATATGTACATTATGTGCTTTCTTTCATGAGGTTTTCAACTAGACTAATGCACGTGCAGCTGTGGCTCTGGTACAGCTCCTGCCTCATACTACCTCAAATCTGCATCCACATACTCGGTGGGACGGAAAGGTATTATATCAGAAAACATGCTGGTTGGAACTGCTTGGCAGTCTCTATCACATTTTTTGAAACATAATTAGGTTTACTATTTCCTGGAAACATGTGTGGTTTGTTTCCATAGTGCCGTTTTAGAGAATGGCTATGGTAGAGGTTTTAATTAAGTCTTTTTTTTCTGAGTGCAGATTGTTACATTACCATCCAGAGCGACAAGACAATATCCCGCCTGCATGCGAATCTTGTAACCGAGGAAGCAAAGGCGCCACAAACAGATATCAACGATGTTGCTCAAATCCCACGGATGTCATTGCGAGTGCATGATTTCTCCAAGTTCGGGACGTTTGTGAACAAGCAACTTGGCTCAAAGCCGGTGAATTCCTTGCCGGGATGTGATGCTTTTCTGAACGACAGAGATATAGTCACCTTTGGAACGAACAAGACTTCTTTTAGGTACATTTTGTGATTGTTTCGGAATTCTAGCATTCTCGGTCTCAACTTCTCACAGTGCAACCTTGACTTTGTTTTCAGAGGGATACAATACCTTGCTTATCACGTGCAATTTACCTTGGATTTGCAGACTGGAATTCGTTCCTTTCTTCTTGTGTATTTCGACCTCCAACTTGCGGAAGGAGAATCCAACCTCCAGATATGCCCTCCGTCATGGTAAGGAGGCGGACTTTTTTGTAACATCGAAGTTAACTCTTCTCTTTAGTTTGTTGAAAAAGAGTCCTTAACCAACCCTTTTCTTTAGTCTGTTGAAAAAGAATCCTTGACCAACACACGCCATATACTTCACTGATTCTAGAGAATGAGGGTGAGCAACCGGTAAGGTGCTTTCAAGAGATGTGTGTTTGTTGATGCTGTTATAGTTTTGATTGTTTTGGTTTTTGGGGTTCAGGGGCCTACGCGGTTGAGTCGTGGAAAGAAGGTTGTTCTCATGTACTGGTGGATGAAGGATCAGCAGTCACGGAGATGGTCATTGCAGCTGTTGCATTCAGTAAACCAGTAATTCAGATTGACTGGTGGCAGGTTGAACATCTGCTTGTTTGGTCTCCTCTCTGTGATTTTACT
Organism: Ulota crispa; assembly: GCA_963920765.1. Taxonomy (NCBI): domain Eukaryota; kingdom Viridiplantae; phylum Streptophyta; class Bryopsida; order Orthotrichales; family Orthotrichaceae; genus Ulota; species Ulota crispa. The sequence goes on from OY987243.1 coordinate 8,505,657, forward strand.
GTCAACTCACTTCTCGTTTAGTGGTTGTTTAGCAATACAAGTTCTCATAACGGCTGGGTGGCTCCAGAAATTTTCAATGGAGACACAAGTAGTAACAGAAATGCTGCCTTACAGCAGGTTCTATGCTGACCTCATGAACTTCTCTTCACATCTGTACTTGTCGCTCTATTGATTTGTTTTCTGCACCATGCCTAACCTCGCAATGGTTGCATCTTCAAAGTGGAAGTGTTGAAATCGGGTTCATGTTGTTGACAGTGTTGTGCCACGTGCAGCTACTTGCCAACTTTGGTGTTTCAAGGAGCGGCATCTTTCACACCTGTCAAAATCGCACTACCGGAGTTGCGCAGACATATTTTTCAGAACTACTCGTTCTTCCTGGTTCCGGTAGATATGGTAAGAAAATTCTGCTCAAATTGCTGTCACGTGATTGCTGCAACCTAGTAATTTATTAGAGCTTTTGAGGTCTTTATACTGAAACTTTGTTTTCTTCAATTTATGGCTTTTGGCCTACTCATGCAATTTTCTTCACTTAGTTTGGTGGTCTAGAATACGGTCCTCTCTGAACCATATTTTCACAAAATTATCATCAAAAGTTGTTCATTACCATCTTGGTCCTTATGGGTCAATGTTTTTAATGATTATTTTGTTGCTCTGTTTTGATGAGGTTCGGCTTCTGTTGTAATTCTCTCGTGTGCTTTGAAATTGACAGTACGAGCACGGCGAATATCTGATCCGGTTACTGGAGACAGCTGGTGCCACGGTGGAACTCTTGTCTAAGACTGCCTCAAGTACAATACCAACAGGCATGTCTATCTCACACTTGAATCTACACTCTCACATGTTTTTTTTGTTATAAATTCAACTCCCGGGTTTTGTATTCTAGGAGGTAAACCAAAAAATGTTTTTAAGTTTTCAAATAGTATTAAAATCACTTAAGGATGCCATATCAATGGAGTAGAATATATTCTCACACGGTTCTTTCACAATTTTGACGGGTATTTTTTGGTTTTGCTGCCATATCTCGTGTTATTTTTTTGACTTTGCAAGAGTTTTCCTTTCTTGTGTAAACGGCAGGAACGAGACAGCAGCTCGTTGTGAAACCAAGAGATGGAACAGTGAAATTAGGATTGCCAAATCCAGCCATACTGAACAAAGTTAGACATCTTCCACGTACTTCAGAAGACAAGCTAGTGCTTGCAGTGCTAGCAGGCTACGTTGATGTCACTACTTTGCCACTACCTCCAAGTACGTCTTATGGTTTTATCCAACATTATTTTTTCACGTTAGTCTAATTGGCATATAACTATAATATTGACGTTGAAATTTTCAGATTGTTAATCGGTGGCATACCGCTATCTGAGGACTTTTAATTCATATTAGCAAGCATCATCTAAATGAGACATGCAAACAACATTCATGACTTTGTTCTTTACAAAGTATCAGATAAACTTGTGAGTGTTACACGTTGATAAGGGTCCAGGGCTTCTCCGTTCTACCAGGTCCTGCCGCAAGCGCAGATTCGGATGAGACCAGGGAAGAGTCGGATGGAAATGAGGATGAGGACTCTGCTGGAACTCTCTCTTTTAAGGTACTACTCCCTAAGCCATGCTCTTCTATAACGCTTGAGCTTGTTAGCGCTGTGCCGGTAACAAGTTTTTCCACATATTAACCCCTCAAAGACTAAGGATTCATAGTTTGAAAATCAACCAATTCAATTGACATCATATTGTGAAAAAATGTACATCAAACCTACAATTTCATATCACCCGAATCAGTGAAGAATACCACAAGTGTAGGTCAAAAAGTAAAACCCAAAACAGAGTCTGCATAGACCTACTCAAAACTGCTTAGACGAATACGAAGTCCATTATTGTCCTTTGATCCTATACATGTTAGTAGGTACGGATTTTCCTCAAGAACGATCATTGAAAAATCTGAAACACTTAAGGACGCGTGCATTTTTAGGACATATGTTTCACAATTCTACCAGGCCTTTCCTTTCTGTGGTTTAATGAAGACTTTTCGATGAATTAAGCTTAATCGAACGAGTGGTCCAGACCACAGGTGGAGTGTTGCTCAGGTGACGCCCGGTGTATGTTTTCTGGAGAGAATGCACCAGAAGGTTGGTCTCATCAGAGCAGCACTCGTCACCAGACCATTCATATGAGATTTTTTCTTCTTCTTCTTACTATCCCTTAATTAAAGAAGGTGCTTGTGGTGTCTGCGTTGTCAGGCTTTTCAAGCTACACCACCGTCCTCACCACCAAAAGCAGAAACGCCACCAGCAGGTGCAACCGCTACCGTCCCAATAGAATATGACGAAGTCTCACCTATCGTTGAATTCAAGCGGACATCCAAGCGAAACAGACAGGAAGACGCTTCGTATGGTGCAGAGCCAAGCACTGAACTAGTGGATGACAACAATGCCAAGCGTCAGAAGGCGAACCATCCAGTCTTCGTCACAGAAACCCCGGCATTACGTACTTTAAGTTCACCTCAAGACTATAAGCTTTTGAGCAAAGCTTCTGGCTCCGAAGTGTTAGAGCCAGTCACGAGAGGTCGGAAGCGGGCTTCCATGACGATCGACAAGTTCTTCTGCCAAAACGAAGGCAGTGCTGGAGCTAAGAAGTTGCAACTCACACCTGACGTTGCAGAGACAAAGGCAGCGAAGGGATTTCTGGAACTAGAGGATGATGGTGTACGAACCAGAGAGACCATGGCAACGCCCAAGGCTGAGCCTCCACGTATGGTTGCAGACTCAAGTGCAGATGTTGAGGCTGATATTGTGTATGGCCAACTGGTGGTGGGAAAGGATGCAGGGATGGTGCCGTTTCTAATTACTCCATCCCGAGGATCTGCTCCCAACTTCAAACGCTTCAGAAAGAAGGTTGTTTGTTCATATTTGGGAAAAAAAGAAGTTTTGTCAGGTTATTGTTTGTTTTTGCTTCGCTCATCTTAATGGACTTAGTGAGGTTATAAATAGTCTTAATAACCAGAGATTATACCAATAAAGTGCTCTGTACTGGGCTGACAGGAGCCTTGATTATTGCAGGGACTTGGTACTGGAGTATCTGGCAATACATTTACGACTCTTGTCCCGTTTGCGAGAGAGCCATACAGGTAACAAATTTACTGTTTTGGCCTGACCTTTGTGGAATTGTGATCAGATTTTGTTTCTGCCGTCTCTTTTCTTTTTTTGCATATTTTTTATGTTTAATTTTGGGGGTATGTTTTTGAATGTAATCTAATTTTCTGTAGTTGAACTAACACACGCATATGGGTGAACTTTTTGTGTGATGCTTGGTTGGATCTATATATGCTTGATACCTGTGATCTAGGAGTTTTGAAAGTCCTGTTTCAAAGCTCAGTTTCTGGTCTTTAAGATTGGAAAATTGGTAAATTTGATACTGTTTCTGTGTCTGCAATGTAGGGATTCCGATTTGGGCCGGGCAAAGAATGAATTTATGCAGGATGAACGAAAACGCAAAGAGGCCGAGAGGATTGCAGAAGACTTGTTCCACAATGAAAAGGTGAAGTTCACTGTGTTCAGTTGTTTGAAAGAGGGGTCATTTTAAGATAACTTTGAGCTTTTGGACCGTTTTCTGGTGTAACATTGATATACTTTCTGATGATTAATCTTTTTGAATCAGCTGAAGAATGTTTCGTCAAAGTCTCGACCTCGGGCTAAGAAGTGAAGCACAGGGAGCATGCTTGGACTCTTTTCCATTGGAGGCTCTACGTTGATTGAAAGCTATCCTCAAAGTATGATGGTTAAACATTTTATTTTAAAACTCGGAAGAATTACATGTTTTTGTAGAAGGTTTACCATAACGCTGGTTGTACCAAATGTTGTAGAAGCTTACTGTGAAGTTGGTTGAAGGAACGTACTACAATGCAAAGCCAACAGAATGGAAAATGAAGCTTTGAGCATTCATGTCGCTGTGTGAAGATTGGTTAATGGCTTTTCATCTATTTGGAGACTTCCTGGACCAGAAATAAGAACTCCAATATCTTTCTCTGAAAATCTGCTTTCTGTTGTGTAAAAAAGTTCTGCTCAATTTAGGCGCTCTTTATGTCTCATTGGGTAGAAAGAAGTGTCTGAAACTGGGTGTCTTCAAGGATTGCATGGTTTTTGGATTTTCATCCTTTGTGATCAAAATACACCTTTGTCTACTTCAGTAATACCAAGTGCTAAATTAGCAAAGAAGAGACTCACGTGAATCCTTTTGAAGAATTTTTGATCCAAACTTCAAGCAGTGAGTTCTTACAGCATACTGTTGAAAAAACTGCAAATTCAACAATTATAGCTACCGTCATAGATGTACTGAAAAATGTTTTCCATATAATATCTCGAATTGAAGTTAAACAGGTGGTGTAGATGAAGTGAAGATGTTGTGTGATAGTTAATCGGAGGAATTGCTAATATTTCTCAAACTTGGTTTCATGAACAATTTCTCCTTACGTTTACATATCCAAATCACATGCAGATATTGGGACAAATCATTTTGTTCTCATCTGTATGAAAGGAGGGTTTTTTTATCATAAAGGCATCTGGATTTTCGATCTTCATGGACCTTATAATCAAAGTATGCAATATTGCGTCCAACTTAAAGGGTTTTGTCTTTCCTTTCATCTAAGAGACTAGCATAACATTCTGTAGCCTGAAGAGAGGCTGCCTTTCCCTCTCTTCAGGTATCATCCACGAACTTCATCATGACACAAAATATATATATATATATATATATATTTGTTTTTTTTCATTTTAATTTTTTTTTTGACATGGCTGGCCCCCACATCGACGTATGTGCACTAAAACTGAGCCTCTCTTTCATAAACTCTTTGACAAATTCAGCCATGTGTCCTCTTAGCTATTGATGGGTGTGGAATATTCCACATTCTTTCATCCAGCAAAATGAAAGAGTGTGAAATATTCCACACTCTTCGTTTAGAGGGAGGCCAGGCATAATGAGCGCTACTGAATGTTATGAGATGCTGCACTATGTGAGCGCCATTTAGTGGATGATATATATGAGACAGACTTAAATAAACAAAAAACTTATGAATTTGTAAAAGAGGTTTGAAGATCTTTCGGAATCTACAATTTAACAGCATCAGTTGGAAGAACTTTTCCACCTTCAAAACAAACACCTCCTATTTTTTTGTTGACATCAAAGTAATCTGTCCACAAAACACACCAAGTATTCCTCCCATCACACAAGTATACCTCCCATTACTAATAGAAAACAGGGCCCCCTAATCAAGCAAAGGCCCTAATCAAGCAATTCTAACCAATATAACGTGTCCTAATCAAAATGTTCAAACCAAGCCATTTTGATGAACATGATAATGTTGATTTGGGTCTCACTTTCTAATAGTGCATGTAGCTTGGAACACAATCGTAAAGTTAAAAATAACATGTAGGTCTAAAGCTTTTGAGCAAATAAAATGGTTTAAGAAGATTATGAACGCTTTCAAAATTTTCTACAAAACTAATTATGAAACATCCCATGATCAAACTTGTCATATAGTTGAAAAATAGAAAAGTATTACTTTATAATCACGCTTAGATGTACTTCATCCATTCACATAGTTCTTGCAGTAAGCGTTTGAAATCTTTCATCTAGGATGCTAGCTTAAATCAATATTTTAATTAGTTTGGATGTTTGGATGTTTGTTTGTCACATTGAGATCTCCCGGATTGTGTGTCCCCCCATTGCATGCTTGGTACTGTTGAAAAGCTCTCGACAAGGAGGGGTGCATGGGCATGATTTCATGATGTTTGGACCTATGATAGGATGTTATTGAATTTTGAAATTTTTTTGGATGAAAAATTTAGAAAATTACCTTTACTTTAATTTTGAGACATTTTTGTATCTTTGGAAAGCTCTTGCCGAGGAGGGGTGCATGGAATTGGGACAATGGCACAAGGCCACATTAGTAGTAGTTGAAGGAGTAACTGAAGATACAGTATGTGGGACGAGAAGGCACGTGAACGCACTACTGTCGTCATGGGGAACATCATCGAGAACAGGCTTGGAGAAAGGCTCGATTGGTTTATTGGGAGGCTCGGGAGGAAGGCTCGGTGATTGGCTCGGAATTCAGGCTCGGGAAGGGGGGTGGAGGTGGCCTTGTCATGGGGAGGCTCACCTCGGCTCGCCTTCAGCTCAGCCTGCTGAGATAGGGTGCATGAACACCAAATTTTGTGTAAGAATTTGGTAACTACGAACCGCATTCGTGTTTCTTCGTGAAGATTTTGTAGCCAGCATCTACGTCGCTATCCAATTCATTACACTCTGGTCATGTTCCTCAACTCTCTACGTTACGAGCCCTCCAGTTCTTGACATGTAATTGCAACATCTCTGGAGTCGCAATGGAGAGCATTGCACCTAAGTATGTCGGAGCCACGAGCTCCGCGCTTGAAAAATTGTTTCGACTCAGGTATGTGAGAATACTTCGCGGCATTTCTAATGTTGCAAATTCAATTTGAACGCAGAATTGTGAAAAATTCGCCATTTGCGCACATGATGTTGTCGAAGCGGTTCTGTGGCAGTCAAGCACGAAGTGTCATTTTTGTTAGGTCGAAATTTAAAAAAATCTCGGATGAGTAGCTTTAAAAGTTTCAGGTGACGGGTCGCAATTTTTGATGCAAAATTGTTTGAATTGACGTTTTCTTGACATCAGCCAACTTCTGGTGTATCTGCGTTGTCTCTTCAGAGTTGCGAATGCGCCCTCCCAGCTGCAGAGCTGTGATTGCATCGTCTTGCCGTCACGGAAGAGACTCCTGGCGCGGGCGGCTATCAACTCGACTGGATTCTCCACGCCTGAAGCTGTTGTCATCAATTCGAACAATTGGCCTGACAGGTGAAAACTAGATTGACGGACCTTCTATCCTTGTAGATGGCATTTTCCTTCTGGAATACACGTGGTTCACTTGTTTTGAAAGCCTAAATGCAAAGTGCTTGAATCTGGTAATGTATATGTATGATTGTAGACTTTTTTCAACTACTCTTCTAGGGTTTGGGAATGTAGGAGTCCTCTATTGTGACGCCTTGTGCTGTAGAGTATTGACATTCCTAGGGTTCGAATTCTCAAGGGGCAAGTAAGCAACTCAACTTGTCTGGTGTCTGTGTAATATAGTGTGCCCTCGTTTGAGGAAGAAGATGGACTCTTTGAGGATTTACTTCCAGCGTCAGCATTGCTAAGAGATGACCATGGAGATGAGGACAAGAAGGCTGAATCTTCGGGGCTAATCCCACAAGAATGGAGATCAGTCCAGGAGGAGCTGGCTAAGACGAAGAAGCAGAAGAAACGGGAGGTTCTCGATCTTCTCGAAAGAAGAGCTAAAGAAAGGCAAGAGCGCGAGCGAATGCTGCTTGAGAAGCAGATAGCGGGTAGAGAAGTGTACAGAGAGAAGTTCTTCCCGCGGGTGCTTCCGGAGGATATGACTGCAGAGGCTTCTGATGACGAGGACGGTCCCCTGGTATCTGAGGAAGCTATCGGTAAGCCTCGAGAGTCGGTCCTCATTGAATTGCCTTAGTTTGATGTTACAAACTGGTCGTCATTAGTTTATTTTTTTTCAATGGTATCTCAACAACTGTCATATCTGGGCCATTGGAGTGGATTCTACGAAGATTTAGCGGGCTACATCAAACTTTAATAAGTTGAGAGTTGTAGAGGCTGTTTAGGTTCGACGAAGAGAATAGTTTGAATGTCATAAGGATGGACCAACAGGTAGTGTCTTCTGTAGAATAGACATCTGTGTACAACTTAACCCCTAAACCCTCAACCCTTATGTTGCAGAAATCTTGTTGAAGTTTGTGATGTTCTAGGAAGGAGAATATTTCTATTTGGTATGTTGCAGTGACATAATGGAGTTGTTCTCCGGACGCAGAAGAAGCTCCTGCCAAGCGGGCGACACCTAGAAACCCTCGCTCTGTTCTTAGAAACGCAACATTCGAAGACATGGCCCGGATGCTGTCTGCTGGTAAACTTAGTGAGCCACAAAAATCAGCAGAAATATCTAAAAAAACGGATGATGTTGAAAATATGGTAAGGTTTCAGGTGCTAAATACTATTTTCCTTTGATACGTCTGGGACTTTAACTCTGGGTCGTGGCAAGGAGTCTTGTTTCTATGAGTTCTTGCCTCTGGGACGAGATTGCTATTTGTATTTGAAACATTAAAGTGAATGGCTTTGGCCAGTAAAGAGTTTTGATATGTCTACTGGTTTTTTTTTCTGTTGAGTATCTGTGTTTGTTTCTGGATCTGATGTATGTTGGTGCAGGAGGTGTCAGGTTCAAAACTTCTGACAGCAGAGGAGAAGGCTCTTCTTAAAATTACTGAAGTCGATTTTACAAACATTTCTTCTGTAAGCGTACAACTACAGTTTAGCAGTTTGAACATGTAGACGTGGTTTCACCTTCTTTTTGTTCGCTTCGTTTGAGTACCTTTTATCTTGTCGAGGCCCCTGGCATTTGACTCAAATTCCATAGTCACCTTCAGTGGGTAGATTTGAAGAGATTGCCAAACTGTTTTGCTGTAGCAAAACTAGGAACATGCAAAACCTTGACACGTCCAAACTGATCCTTTGCAGAACAAGTGGAATCCGTTGCATACATTTGCCGCATCAGGTCAAATCAACCAGTTGGACTTGCTTTTGAGGCGTGGTAGTGATGTTGAGGCACATGACATGGTATGAATGTATACCATGTATTGGCCTTTGATTCAAATATTGGATGTGCTGAAGTCAAGATGGAGGGGCATGCAGAGGACAATATCACAAAATTGCATGTAATCTTCTCTGTGGTGCATCGTTTGTCAGGATGGATTCACCGTGCTGCACTGGGCTGCTATTTCTGGTGGAGCAAAAGATTCCATAATGCGGTATTTGTTACTGAAATCTGATGCCCTTAAAACGGCCACAGACAAGGTTAGGCTTGTTAACTATTCTAATTTCGCACATTCTAAGCCCATCTGTTCGAAAACTATCCATTTTTGGTTGTTGATTTCAGGCAATAAATGTGTATATGTTGTCCATGAGAATTTTCGAGTCCTGGTTGCTTCATTCCTGTCCGTTTCCAACCAGCCCAGTTGTTACGGTATTGTTTAAACGTGCACCAGTCAGCTGTGTAATTTGTCTAGGTAGAACAGAAGCTCTCGGCAGTTTCAGCACTTCAGGGATATCATAGATTCTCTTATCAGCAGGTTCTTGGTGTCTCTTATGCAGGATGGGGCTACGGTTTTGCATCATGCAGTATGTAATGCTAACTCCTATGCAATCAAGGCCTTGCTTCGTCAGAATGCTGACATCAATGCATCCGACAATGTGAGTCTGCTCCATTGGCACGGAAATTAGTAAACCTTCAATCTTTACCATAGTCGAATAGTGACAATTCTGTTACAGTCTAAAATGCAGTTTTATGTTTCTGCGAATGGTCCAACCATAGAGTTATCTGAAACTTCATATCGCCTGTTCATTTTAATGTTACATTTAGTTCTCAAGGGTTGGAAAAAGGGACACGGTTCCGAATTTACTGGCTTCTACTCATGACTTAAAGAAGATGTCCACATGCACATCGTACCTAGAATTGAGTTAGGGTACCAGAAGTCTTAATGCACGTAGTAGGAGTTACTCAATCTAACGTACAAGGGAGCGTCAGGCTGGCGGTTGAGATTAATTTGTTTGTTTTTGGACTTGCAGGAAGGGTGGACACCGCTTCACGTAGCTGTGCAGAGTGGACGCACGGATGTAATCAATCTTCTTGTAGCTCGGGGTGCTGACACTACCATTAAAAACAAGGCAATGTGTTCTAAAAATATCTCTTCGTCTCTTCCCATTTTATTTGATTGTTTGTTAACGTCATCCAAGTGAGATGATTCAGGAAGACAAAGAGGTTGGTCTCACATTTGCTTATGTTTGAAAGACAGGATGGAAACACTCCTCTGGATCTGGCGCTATCATTTGGCAAAGAGTTTCGTTACTACGAGGTTGTCAAACTGCTGAAAAGTGGGACGAGGGTATGTCCGCTTGTGTTAAACTCATGTGAAAGTAAGAGACGGTGCTATAGTACATTAGATGTGGGTTAGGCCCAGAGATTTGGCAGGCGATTCTTCATGTTTATATATTTGCCTGGTTGGTCAGGATGGAAGTCTGCTAGTACGTTGGCAAGGAATCTTGTGTAGTAGTATCGTCCTTGGGGTTACCAAGTTTCCCTCACCTTATATTGCGACTCTGTTTCAGGGCATGGCGAGTCGATTGCTGGTCAATGAAGTTGTTGAGCTACCAGGATCTGCGGAAGTAAGCCTAGAAGACACCAATGATGTGAACTTGGTAAGCCTACGAGCTGTTGCACCATCATGCCTATGTGACTTTGTTTAGCAAAATCTGGCAAGTATGAGGCATAACTTAGTGTACAATCGGTGTGGTTGAAGCGAAGGAAGATGATATGTTTATTGTGGATGAACTTTCCCAGTTTGGGAGTATCGCCAATTAAAACTTTTTTATGGTGGAAATTTGAGATGCAGTAGATTATATATTGGCTACTCTTTTTATGATGCGTCTTATAAAAAGTCGACGTTGGAGCTCCTTTTTTCTTTAATTGGCAAGCATCTGCAGCCTGTAAGTGACAACTGGTCGCGTATTCTTATTCTAGGATGTTAAGAATTCAGTGATGCCACAACCAGGATAATTCATTATCATGCTGTTTGGATTCAGGATACATATAAACTGATGAACGAGGAAGAAATATCTCGGTTTCACAGTCACGCACTTGACTTCTCGATCATCTCCTCTGTAAGCATCGGTTTCCCTTCCAGGGCCTTAATGTTCTCCTTAGAGATTGAGAATATTTCATTCATACAGAGGACTTTGTTTACGGCGTGGCGGTAGTCCATCTGAGAGATGTCGTGAAATCTGCAATCCTACTTGCTGGTGAATCGCATTTGTACTAGGAGGATGCTGAAGTAGGCATCTAAGCTAGTTGGTCGTTTCTTGCAGAAAAAGTGGTTCCCGTTACGTGCGTTTGCCGGATCAGGCCAGATCAATCTCGTAGACATGCTTTTAAGGCATGACGTTGATATAAATTCCCAAGATACGGTAGGCTTCCCAACTGGCATACCCGAGTGAACTGCTTTCTAGCCAGCCTCAGATACAGTTGTTTGCGTTCATGTAATAAATTGTGGTACTAGAAACAGAGGCTGTGGAGAAAGGTATTACGGATTCTGGGCTGCAATTTTCATGGATTAGTGTAAATTTGAGATCCATCTTCAGGTCGTTCAGAGGTGCTTGGTAATGACATTCTGAATTTTGCGTTGTTTCAGGACGGACTGACAGGATTGCAGTGGGCTACCATTTGTGGCCGAGATGCAATAGTTCGTTTCTTGCTAAAATCTGGGGCAGACGCTACAGCTACTGACAAGGTTAGCATCCGCAATGAAAGCTTTCAATGTCAGGTTATGGACTCTGGAGGTGTTCTTGCATTGCTTGAGCATCTTGATATTCCTTCCCTTTTTGATTGGCTGCTTAGTTGTTGGATGCAACGTATCTGGTTTACATCCGTGTAGCACTCAATCGTTTCTACGGCATTGCTGTTGTTGCGTACACTGTCGTGTACGCATGATTGTCAGCAGGGTTTCTTTTAACTGACACAGTGGGCGAAGCATGACTTCGTGTTCACTTAACATAAGATTTTTCGAGGGAAGAGAAGTTACTAGTTGAACTGACAGAGTTTGGCGAAAAATGTGTCAGTTAAAAGAAACACTGATTCTCAGTAGTGATAGCTGAAGCTGTTCCTAGTTTATATGTGGATGTGGTTTTTGAATTGCAGGATGGAGTTAGTGCGTTGCATTATGCATCACGTAGTGCCAACACCTTCGCTGTTAAAGCCTTGCTACGTCGATATGCGGATATCAACGCATCTGATAATGTGGGCTCTTGTTCTTGATTCCTTTATCATATGTGGCAGTACTTCTTGACAGAGTGAAAGCATTAGGAACTAAGTTCTCATGCATAAAGAGACTATCTTTTCAGCATCCGGAGAGAAGAGGTTTTTATTTTCTGTTCAATTCTGGCGGCAACAGTGACAAGGGTAGTACTTCAATTACGAAGATAGCTAGCTCGAGCTTTTGTGTACCATTAGTTTATGCCGAAGATGATTTATTAGTGGATAAAGTTAGAGGAATGGCGAATTTTGTCACTAAGCAATATGCGAGAGAAACACGATAAATCAAAATTTGCTGTGCATGTTTGTCACCATTCCGGAATAGTAAGTAAAGCTAGCGTGCTTGTATTTGAGTCTGCAGGAAGGTTGGACACCCCTTCACGTGGCTGTTCAGAGTGGACGATTAGACGTTATCAAGCTTCTTCTTATTAGGGGTGCTGACATTAGTATAAAAGACAAGGTGAAGCCCTTGACCTTGATTTACTTTGTTCTTACTTAAATTATGTTTTTCTGCTTGTGGGATTTCAACTTAGCTCACTGTTTGGCATGATTTCATGACAGAATGGCAAAACTCCTCTGGATATTGCGTTGTCATTTGGGAAAGGATTTCTTTACTACCACGTTGTTAAACTTCTGAAGAAAGGCATGTTGGTATGACCTGAAGTATATCAGGTACGAGTTTTTGCTGAACCATGCCTTAATTAAAAAACTGTTTCTGAAAGAGGCTGATACACCTCTGGACGGTGCATCTCATCACTGTCAATTTACCCGTTGTTAACGTCTGGTGAAGCGGCTCAATCTAATTGGTTAAAAGAGAGTGTTGTGGTGTAACTTTCAGTGATCTGAGAGAGGGTTACATGCATAAAATGGTTTACTTTGAGTCTTTTTAGCAAAAGATCAACATAGGAGAGGGGTACATGCGTAAAGTGGTTTACATTGAGTTTTTTTAGCAAAGGACCAATAGGGGAGAGAAGGGTACATGTGTAAAGTGGTTTACAATAAGTCCTTCTTGCAGAGGACCAATAGGGGAGAGAGGGATACATTTGTTAAATGGTTTACAGTAAGACTTTACTTTGAATCAAGTTGTTACCTCCGTTGGTACAACAGGTACCGAAACTCGTGTGGATAGAATTTTTTTTGTTTCGCACTTTTGTACTTTCATACTTTCAGGGCAGGTGCTTGACTCGAAATCTGGGTTAAATGGTTGTTTGAGTCCATTGTGGATACTAAGCATTCAGCAGGCTTGTGATATGCGTGTTTTGTAACTTAAGTGTACAGCAAAGTACGAAGGGTGACTTAGGGGTGGTATACTCCCTATTGGTGAGTGCAGAGTTTGCTGCTTTTCATGATGGGTTGCAGGTTTCTAACCTCATGATGCTCTTTCTTGTTTTGCAGAGACAAACAAACGATAAGCAACTAGATTCGACATTGTAGGAAATTTTGTAGTGCACATTCAAATAGTCAATGCAGTTCTTTTGTGCGATATTTGCTCAAAGTATTATTGTTCTATTCATATCGGTAGGAGTGTGAATACCATCTTTGCGGATACGGTAATGTGAGCTGATTTTTTCATCTTATACGAGTTACTTTAAAAATGTGTCTTTGAGTGCATTAGTGCAATCACACGTTGTACTTTCAATCTTCTAGTTTCGTATTTTCTTTCAATTGTATTCAAGTCTTTACATGTTTGGGCAATGTGCATATTCCTTCAAACAACCTGCTACAGAAAATAGAAAGCTCATGTCGTCGAAGGGTGACCATAGAAGAATCAGAGCGTTTGTGAATGTAGGATCAAAGATCCCAAGGAAGGTTGCTGTAGGAGAATCAAGCTCCTCGCAGGAAGTGCTTGGTGCAAAATTCGTGAGCTTCAAGGAATCGATTGTGGAGCATCTGCGGAGGAAACGTTGCATTCAGCAGATTGAGCCGATGCCGCAAGCCAAGGCTGGCCCGAGGATGAAGCCGAAATACTGACTTTAAGATCTCCGATCCTCCTTTTTCTTTTCAACCGAATGCTACCTCATAGAGGGTCAATCTAAAATAAAAATTCTTTCTGGGCTACAGTGTGCGCATATATCGGTAAATTTAGCAAAACCACCAATTTTTTGTAGGGAAAATTTCATGGGTTCCCCTGAAGTTTCCAATATTTTCATACATACCCCTGCTTTTTCAGAAATTTCAGAAATACCCTTGGACCAAAATTTTCAGGCATTTATTTGTTGTGCTCGTACTTTCTTCATGACCAATGTTGAAGAACGGAATATAATGAAATGGAAAAGAAGCAACATGCGCACAAAGGGAAGCGACATGCACAACAAAACAATCGCATGAATTTTTTTGGTCCAGGGATATTTGTGAAATTTCTGAAAAAGCAGGGGTATCTATGAAAATATTGCAAACTTGAGGGGTATCCATGAAATTTTCAGGGGTATCCATGAAATTTTCCCTTTTCTGTATAGTTCCAAAGAATGTGAAAATGTTTGTTAAGTTTTAGCGCATTTAGAAGTGTTTTGAGCCACCTGAGCTAATTACAAAATCATTTGTGATCAACGGTGGGCTATGGTCATCAGGCCATTATGAACAGATCTAACTTTGTCAGAATCCTTTTACAAGAACCGCGAGTTTCTGTTTTTGCAACTGTTTTTCTGCAAGTTAGTGAATTGATGAGGTTGACTACGTTCTGGACGCATTTGCAACCAAGTTTTGTCATCTTCTGAATCGGTTATTTTGGTCTTACGATGTGGTTTTGTATTATTTGACTGGTTTTCAGCTCTAGCTCTCACTTTGAAAATCTTGCCATCTTTGAGTCTGGAGACAATAGGAAAAACATTTTTTCTTGTATCAATCTTGTTGTTGCAAGCAGTGGATGAAGACATGATATTTCTCTATGCATTGGACATGTTTATGTTCATCATTGTTCAAAATTTGAATCTTTGGTCCTTAGTGGACCATGACTCCATGAGTGTAGGTTTTGAACAATCAACTAGTGGAAACAAGTCTCATCCGTATGAAATTTTCATTTTTCATCCATCCACATGTTTCTAGATTCTTGTGTTTGTTCTCTAGCGTTTCTTTGCTATGGATCTCCAAAACCTTTGAGAATAGTACAATTGATTTGCAATTTGAAGAAAACAAGCTTGTTTTGCCTTAAACAAGTTCAAGCAATTATTGTTCAAAATTGAATTTTAAAGTTTTATAGTTTTAAAACATCTCTAAGAATAACCACAATAAGAACCAAATGTAGAGGGAAAGTAAACGTTGTGAAAAGCATTAGAATTCATTCCACAATCAACCAGCAAAGTGTTTGATTGTTGAACAAACAAAAATCAAAATCCAAAAAGACTTATGAATATAAAAGATGAGAGAGTATTGACATCTCAGAAAAACAAAATTGGCTTCCAAAACTGGCTACCTGGTTGGCAATAAAGCTTCCTAAGAGCAAACTCCTTCAAGGCACGGAGCAAACCACTCTTGGTGGTGTTGGTAAAACCAAATGTTACACCTTTGTCTAGGTAGTTAACATTTATGCAACAGACCAAGCCTACTCATGCAAGGCCAAGGAGCTAGTAACAAAAAAAACACAACTTGCAACTTCTACTTGCTTGGTCTAAGAAATGCTACACCAATTACAACCTTTTCACTCTATTTCAATCTAGCAATTCTTGGTCTATATAAAATTGACATCTCCAAATTGCATTCAGCAAATGATGGACAATTTTTGTCTCAACAAACTCCAATAAGGGCCAATTTCCTTACTTGATTAGACTTGGTCATGGTCATGGGTGTTTTTCAACACTAGAAAACTTGAATTCTCAAAATTCTTGTGCCTCTTGACAAAAAATGTTGGAACACCCATTTCCAATTTTTGATTCTATTGTTTTCTAGTACACTTTCATTCATTGCTTTGTAACTCCTTTGTTGTTTTCTAAACTTTTTGATTTGAATCAAAGCATGGAAGTCCCCAAGTGACCTTGAGCACAATTTCTTGCTTCATAATCTCCAAAGAAAAAAACTTCATAATAGATGTCACCATGACTTCACCCCATTCTCAATCTTTAGAGAATGGGGACATGATAAGCTCTCCTTGATCCGGAAAGGACCATCCTATGAAGATTGAGAAATACTTTTCGACATTAGCAAAGAAGAACAATGAGACAGAGAAATCTATGCACGTAGAATTTTCACCCTTGATTGTCTTGTTCTCACAAATACTTGTCTTATTATCATCATCACTATTCCATTTTGCCGTTGCTCATCTCCTCCTTATTTTGCAGTTGCTACTCCTATTGTAAACCATTCTCCATCGCCCACAAAAGAAGAGTCAAACCTTCTTCATGAGGAAGTGCTCCCACTGCTCCTATTTCCACTCCACATCTTCTCGGAGAAGGTGCGACACTGTCTGTGACTAAGCTCACGGCTCACCCCTCATCTTTTGACCTCTTCAATCCTTCCTTCCGGAATCAGAACCGGTCCCACCGTGCGTGCGATTTCTCGTGCCAGGGATGAGTGTCACACCTGCTTGCATCACAATCTAACAATTCCATTCCATTCCGTGGCGATGCATAAATTTCTTGTTCTCGTCAGCAAGTCCGGATCCTCGCAATCGCCGCAGTGCTTTCTGAATCGTTACGTTTTCTCTTCAGCTTCTTCTTGGCAGACTTTTCTTCACGCTTCTGGTGCTGGTGTTGTCGGTATTTTGGGAGGGGCAAGGAGGTTAGGAGGGTTGAGCCTGAGCCTGAGCCTGAGCCTGAGCCTGAGCCTCGAGACGCAGCTTACGATTAAGTCGAGGAGATTGGTACAAGATCCAAGGTTTCATAACTCTCGATTGGGTGCTTTCCTTTGGGTCGATCGTCTGTTCACAGCGTCGAATTCTACACGTCTAGCTTCTGTACCAGTTCATGACAGGATCGGCCATGGCGGAAGGGGAGTTGGCAACGGGGATCGACGGTGACGACGAGAGCACTTCCCCTTGGTCCGCATTGCCCGAGGAGGTCCAGCGCATGGTGCTCAGCCGTTTACCGATCAAGACGCTGTTCCAAATGCGATGTGTATGCAAGGAATGGCACCGCGTCGTGCACCGCCGAGACTTCCGCACCATGTACGACACCGTGAACGAAGCCCAGGAACGGAGTCCTGCGATCTGCTATGTGGAGATGGCCTATCCAGCTCGACTCGTGTTGTCGAGCTACGACTTCGCCGCCGAGCTATGGGAGCGGATGAGCGGCTTCACATCATGCTCGCGCTTGAACATCAACGCTCTTGAGCGCGACACTTGGCCGATCACAGTTTACTCTGTCGGCGGGCTTCTGTGCTTGTATTTCTGGCAGATGGAGAAAAAGTTGACGGGCATGTGGGGTGAGAGCTCCTGGGTGGTATGGCAACCCTTTCGCAACATTTGGAAGAAGCTTTCGCCTTGCAACAGATCGAGGAACCGCGGGGCGTTCTTCATCCATGCCTGGGTCTCTGACGAAGGAGCGAAAA
This sequence comes from Ulota crispa, assembly GCA_963920765.1. Taxonomy (NCBI): domain Eukaryota; kingdom Viridiplantae; phylum Streptophyta; class Bryopsida; order Orthotrichales; family Orthotrichaceae; genus Ulota; species Ulota crispa. The sequence goes on from OY987243.1 coordinate 8,523,073, forward strand.
CGTACAAGCTCCTGATGGTACATGATGATCCCCGGACAGGGGCCGATATGACCTGCGGCAACGTTGACGGAGATTTATGATTCTGTCACTGGCGCTTGGACGCATGGCTCGGAGTTTCGCTTTCGATCCTCCGAACCGCATTCGAGTGCCCGGTACATCAGAAGAGGCGTGCTTTGCAACGGCGTAATCTACTTCTGCTTCGGAAGTAGAACTCGCGTGCTCTGGTCATACGACATCCACCGTGATCAATGGCACGAGCAGGTTTGCAACCGCCACTGTGTCTTGATCTTCGAATGGGACGGGCGCCTGGTGTCGGTCACGCCGTCCAACGCTAATGACTTTGGCAGCGCTTTCCACAAGGAGGACAAGCTGTATGTCGTCGAGGAGAGAAACCCTAGTTCGGGCATGTGGACGGAGACAGGGATTGAGATTCCGTTCCAGATACGCTGCAAGTTTCATGGTATCCTGGCGGCCATTAATGTAGTCGCACGGGGAAACGATTTAGCTATGTTTGGTTGTGGCGAGGATACTACTGTCAAGATTGCTGTCTACAAACGAGCGGAGAATCACTGGCGGCTTCCACCCACTGGAACTTTTCCGGATAAATTGAGGTCTGCTCTAGTGGATGGATTGGCTCTGCACAAGCCACAACTAGGTTGGGTTCCTTGATGTGGGGGCGTGATTGCCACCCTGACCGGGATGACTTCGTAAACTAGGCAGAGAATGTCTCAGAAAACAGCAGGTTTTAGGGTTCACAGGATTGTGGCTCCGCAACAACAGTGGTGGGGGTTTCAGAGAAGTGTACAGTAAGGGCATCTCCACCCCATTTCTGCAACATCGAACACAATCAAAGATTTCACGGGCTACTATGCCAGCCACTTCACGCATTGGTTCTGCCCTTTTGGGAGCTCTTCCACCACATACTCACTCTACTTTGTCATTTTTTGTCTCCAGCACCAGGAAAGGAAACAAGCAAGAATAAGCCTCAACCTATTTTAGTCCTCCTATGAGTTGTAACGTGAACGCAAAAAACTAAGAGAGTGGCTTGGACGGGAGCTTGTAACGTGACCCAGAACTCAGGAAAGACTTTGGTGTGAATGCAATGGAGCTCAGAAGTTCTCCCTTTGTACAACAGTTGCGTTTGTGTTGTTTGCTGTGGAGATGGTCACCATTGCGTCCGTCCTACTTTGGACGCAAGAACAATGAGACTTTTGAGACTCCCTTTTCTCTCAATTTTCTTGCATCTAGATGCAAATAGATCAATGGGCAAAATTTGCAACGTCAATAGGTGGCAAATGTAGTGGGAGCTGGGAAGTTTGAGAACTGGGAAGTTTGACATCTTGTCTTGGACCAAGATGGAATCTGCACCATTGTACGCATAAAGATGATTTCGAATGAAAAAAGTAACATGGTATATATCGTTACTCATATGGGTGGCAACTCCTAATTCTCAAAGAGTCCATTGAAGAACATGCGTATTATTTCACATGGCAAGTTGGTTGATGGAAGAAGATACTCCAAAAACTCGCGAATCAGGAAAGGTTTGTCGGGGCTACTAGAAGTGGGTACTTTGAAAACCCTCTTATTCGAAAGACAAGCATCCGCCATTGGAAACACAAATCTTCAAGCATGAAGATATCTCCCCATCATCACTAGTTAGAGAAATAGATAAGTGTATTCCGTTGGAAGCATGAAGAATGCAAGCGTGTCACATGGTATATTAAAGTGAGAATATTGGCAACTCAAAAAAAGACAATAGTGATTTCCAAACCCATGTAGATTGTTAGGTATTTGAGTTTTAATTGATAAAAAGTATTTTTTTGTCTTTTCAAAAATTCAAGCAGTTGCACTTCACAAGCTCATATTGGTTTGAAAAAAATTCCAAAATAGTGGGAATTTTTTGGATTTGTTTTTCAAAGCAAGTTGGGTACACACTTTAAAACTTCAAATCTTTTGGAATAACAAAACACATGGAAAAAAAATAGTAAGTACAAAGAAGTAGAGAATGATTCAAACCACTAAATTGTTAAGAATTTAATTATGGAAATGAAAAATATTAATTCCAATGGTGATAATGCTGTGATAAACAATCTACATCTTTTTGTTTTGTATTTTTTTCTAAAACATTTAAAATTGAGTAAATTAATGGACTTCAAAGTTTATTTTAGAGTAAAGAATCCATAACTACCCGCAAGCAAAATCTCCTCATAACTTTCATCTCATTGATCAAAATGGAATGATTCAAAGCTTCCCAAGTACATATAAATCAAAAGAACCAATTTCAAATAACAAAATTTTAAAAATGTAATCTTAAAAAAAAAATGGCTACCCGTCGAGCAAAGGAAACTACATATCAAGCAATAACTTTTGAACCATGTAGCCAAAACTTTTGAAATTGTTGGGTCTTAAAGCTACTCCTCAGACACATCATGTGTGAAAATTTCAAAGAAAACAAATGAAAACCCCATTGGTAGTGAGTTGCCCTAAATTGTTATGTTGCCAAAAAAGGTGTTCAGTGCTTTAGGGATTAAAAATAAAGTAGAGTACAAGTTTAATTGAAGTAAATTACAAGTTTAACCCACGAGAGGCATGAAGAGATGGCATGGAGGGCATGGAGGGGTAAAAATTGGGCCAACAACACAGGGCCACGTGAGATTTAATCTACTTTGCTTGTATTTCAAACAAGCTTACCGCTCAAGGAATTTACTAAAAAATACTATTAAGATGTAATGTGACGTTTATTTTTTATTGATATCTAATTACTATTTGATATTAACCCCTAAAGGACCAAGCAAAGTCTTCACCAAAAACTCTTCAAACTGCCATTTCTAGAGCATCAACCAAATTTGAACACAAAAGTATTTTTATGCATATGTGACCATAGGATCTTGTAGAAGAATAATTTTAGAAGATGTGGAAAAAATTTCAAAGTATTCCATTGTGTGGATTGGAAGATAGAATGGTTTGAATATTCAAAAATGTCTTGTGAAAAACCGGGTAGCTACCCTCCAAAAGGTGAAATTCCTAAGGAAAAAAGGATGTGTGGGTGGTACTTCTCTAAATTCCTTATTCCACTTGAGTAAAGTACATGTCAAAAAGTCTCAAATTATTTGGAATTGTATAACATATGAAAAAAAATTAGTAAGTAAAAAGAAGTAGAGAATGATTCAAAACACTATATTTTTAGGAAATTAATTATGGAAATGAAAAATGCCAATCCCAATGGTCATAATGTTGTAATAAAAAATCTAACTCCTTTGGTTTTGTTTTTTTTCCAAAATGTTGAAAATTGAGTAAAATAAAGGACTTAAAAGTTTATTTTAGAGTAGAGAATCCATAACTGCCCACAAACAAAAAATCCTCATAACATTCATCTATTTGGTCAAAACAAAACAATTCAAAGCTTCCTACATTCACATAAATCTCCTAAACCAATTTTTAAAATTTGTTTTTGAAAAGAGTGATTTTTAAAAATCTGCCCAAGTTGCCTGAAGAACGTAAAAAACAACATACTAGGACATAACTTTTTATTCATAATTCCAAATGTCATGAAATTTAGTGCATATGAAAGGTACACCTTGTCCCCACATTCTATTAAAATTTCAGCCTAAAGTATGAAAAGCTCCAATCACAGGTACCTACCCAAAATTGCTATGTTTCTAAAAAAGGGGTCTGGTCTATTATGGGTTAAGAAATACCCATGTTATGTTTATGACAATAATTAAACATCTCAATTGAATGTGTGAATGCAAGTTGTTTTTTGTATTGCATCATCATTTTCTAAAATAAGTTCAATCGCCATTCTCCACCACTTACAAAAGGAGAGTCACACCTTTTTTCATAGAGTACTCCCACTAAGGTATGTATACCCATTCCCAATCATTGAGCCTAATGTCGTCACTATGTACACAATGTGTTCATTTAAGATCTCAAATATAGGTACGCCATAGAGAGAATATCTTCTATCCCTACCTTAGCTCCTATTTTCACTCCAAATATTCTAATTCTTTGTAGAAGTTTCATACTTGGAGAAGGTAGTGCCTAAGTTAGAGGTACCTTTTTCTAATCGGTCCCTAAAGCCAACTACTACATTTGAGATGTTCATCACTCACAGTGAACCCAAAGTGGAGCAATGAACACTATTTGCACAAGCAAATCCTACCACATGTTGATTGTTAAGCTGGTTTGGGAGGGTTGGGATTGACACCAACAAGTGTTATAAGAACTCATCCAAAAAATTTCAAGGTTAGTATACAATTGCTCTGTGGGTTATATGAGTTGCATCTTTTTCCTTTGATATAAAATATTCTACAATATTTTTTTCCACAAAAATGACAGTCTATGCTATTGTAACTTGTTGAAAGGCTAATCTAATGGATTTCTTCCCTAAATATGTATGGGTACGGTATACCTAATTACCTACCATACCTTTAACCCCTAAATGCCCAAGCCACCAGATTTGGGTCTTTACATAACTTTGAAAATGAATAAAACCTTATCAAATCACTATATCCAGTAGTTTTTCAATATAAGTTTGTTTTGAAGTTTATTTTCAACATCAAAAATCTAATTTTGGAAATTAAAGTTGATGATTTTTCTACTAAAGATTTTGTACAAGAGTGTCCACTACAATCTTGAGTTTTCTAGGAAGATCTTGAAAATGAGCCTCAAATACACTACACCAAAAAGTGCATTTAGGTTGCCCCATACTAATTTCTCAACATTTTACACTATTTAAATATTTACCTAGACTACAGTAACTCTTGTCAATAATTACTGTGATAAACAATTTAGGAAGCAAGCACAGGTTGGGCGCAGCAACAAGCGCCAAAATCAGGGAGGAAGGAAGCTTGAATTTTACACAAAACTCAAATTCATTGTAGCATAAAGAGAGTTGCATGGCCTATGGGTGAGTCATGAGGTAACTTTGCCAAGGTAAGGCAACCTAATTGTTAAGGCAACCTAAATGCACTATTTGATGTAGAGCTTGGAGAAAAATCCACATTAGAAATCCATTTAAACCAAATATAGGAGTAGATTTTTTAGGCCGTAAATTGATTAAAGCTAAACATGTAATAACCTTAAATCTCATATTTATTTGGTGACCAAATTTTTAGATTTGACATGTGAAATGAGGATTAGAAGACTTCAAGTCACTTTTGCAGTTTTAACACCCTTGTGTTCAAACATTAAAATCTTTCAAACTATAAGGTAGGCGCACCCATAAACGTGGAAATAAGGGTTTTGGAGTAGGTAAAACAATTGACTAACTTTGAAAAAAATATTGTAAGTTACAAAGTGGAAACCAAAAATATTGGCATCAATTTCAAGGTTCCAATTGTAAGCGTTTGTTCACAAAGATTTTTTGAAGTCCAAATTCATTGAAAGTGTAGGAACCATGTGTAAGAGATGCTAAAAACAAGCTTGTTGGTTCTTAAATAGTGAGATGGGTACCCAAAATCGTCATGCAAGTCACCCACAACCATCACTTTGTCATCCATAACTATCACTTAATTATCCATAACCATTTAATTTATATTTGTTAACCCCTAACAATGTCAAGTAACGCCCATAGGGACATGACAAGGATGGGTGCGCCTAGCTTAAGTGATACTCTTGTATTTTCTTTTCCCATGTAATCCCTAACACATGTAGTATAAATTTGTCAGCTACAACTGAAAAAAACTTGATGAAATTTATGAAAAAGATCGATTGATCTTTCAGTTTCATTTCATGAAAATTCCAAGAAGCTCAGCTAGGCCTTGCGCATATAGGGGGTTAATGTTTGACTTCTTCATACCTTCCGAAATCCGCACCTCAGGGAGCCACAGTGTGGTCCCACCCTGCGTGCGATTTGTCTTGCCAGGCTTGAGTGTCACGCTTGCTTGCATCACACTCTACCGATTCCATTCCGTTCCGTGGCGATGCATAAATTTCTTGTTCTCGTCAGCACGTTCGGATCCTCGCAATCGCTGCAGTGCTTTGTGAATCGTCACGTTTTCTCTCACCTTCGCCTTGGCAGATTTTTCTTCACGCTTCTGGTGTTGGTGTTGTCGGCATTTCGGGAAAGGCAAAGGGAGGGTTGAGCCTGAGCCTCGAGACGCAGCTTACGATTGAGTCGAGCAGATTGGTATAATTTCGAGGGTTTCATAATTCTCGATTGGGTGTTTTCCTCTGGGTCAATTGTGTGTTCACAGCGTCGAATTCTACACGAGCTTCTGTATCAGTTCTTGAAAGGATCGGCCATGGCGGAAGGGGAGTTGGCAACGGGGATCGGTGGTGACGACGAGAGCACTTCCTCGTGGTCCGCATTGCCCGAGGAGGTCCAGCGCATGGTGCTCAGCCGTTTACCGATCAAGTCGCTGTTCCAAATGCGATGTGTATGCAAGGAATGGCGCGGCGTCCTGCAGCGCCGAGACTTCCGCACCATGTACGACGCCGTGAACGAATCCCAGGAACCGAGTCCTGCGATCTGCTACGTGGAGTCGTCCTACCCAGCTCGTCTCGTGTTGTCCATCTACGACTTCGCCACCAAGCGATGGGAGCGGATGAGCGGCTTCAGATCGTGCCCGCGCTTGAATTTCAACGCTCTTCAGAACCTCTCTTGGCCTCGCAACTTTTACTCCGTCGGCGGGCTTCTGTGTTTGTATTTCTGGAAGTCCTCGGATTACGTGATGGGTGAGAGCTCCTGGGCGGTGTGGCAACCCTTTCGCAACATCTGGAAGAAGCTGCCGTCTTCCAACCAGAGAACGAGGAACCGCGGGGCGTTCTTCGTCCATGCCTGGGTCTCCGATGAAGGAGCGAAAACGTACAAGCTCCTGATGGCGCACGATCCCCGGCGCGGGGAAGACATGACCCGCGGCAACTTGGTGACGGAGATTTACGATTCCGCCACTGGCGCTTGGACGCATGGCTCGGAGTTTCGCTTTCGATCCTCCGAACCGCATTCGAGTGCCCGGTACATCAGACGAGGCGTGCTATGCAACGGCGTAATCTACTTCTGCTCTGGAAGTCTCAATAGCGTGCTCTTGTCGTACGATATCCACCGTGATCAATGGCACGAGCAGGTTTGGAACCGCAACTGTGTCTTGATCTTCGAATGGGACGGGCGCCTGATGTCGATCACGTCCTCCGACGCTGATGACTTTGTCAGCGCTTTCCACGAGGAAGACACGCTGTATGTCATCGAGGAGAGAAACCCTAGTTCGGGCATGTGGACGGAGACAGGGATTGAGATCCCCCTCAAGGTACGCCGCAGGTTTAATAGTAGAGTAGCGGCCATTACTGTTGTTGCACGGGGAAACGATTTAGCTATGACTGGTTATGCCGAGGACGACAGTTTCAAGATTGCTGTCTACAAACGAGCAGAGAATTACTGGCGGCTTCCGCCCACTGGAACTTTTTCGGATAAATTGAAGGCTGCTCGGGTGGATGGATTGGCTCTACACAAGCCACAACTAGGTTGGGTTCCTTGATGTTGGGGTGTAATTGTAACTCTGACTGGGATGATTTTGTAAACTAGGCAGAGAATGTCTTAGAAGACGACAGGTTTTAGGGGCAACGATGAAAGTTTTGAGATTCCCTCTTCTCTCAATTTTCTCGCATCTGGATGTGAAGTAGGTCAAGAGGCAAAATTTTCAATGGGAAGTTTGACATCCTGTCTTCCAAGATGGAGTCTGCACCATTGTACACATGTAAAGATGGTTTCAAATATAAAGATGGTTTCAAATATAAAGATGGTTTCAAATGTAAAGATTAACATGGTATATACTGTTACCCACATGGGTGGCAACTTCCAATGCTCAAAGAGTCCATTGAACAACACGCATATTTCATATGTCAAGTTGGTTGATGGAAGAAGATACTCTAAAAACTCGCGAATTAGAGGAAGATTAGTCCGGGCTACTAGAAGTGGGTACTCTGAAACCTCTCTAACTGAAAAGACAAGCACCCTACATTGGAAACATAAATCTTTAAGCATGAAGATATCTCTCCACCATAACTAGTTAGGAAAAAGACAGGTTTCCTTCATTGGAAGCATGGAGATGAGTTTCAGTGGTGATAGTCATTACCCACATTCTGGAGCTGGGTAGCAGCTTCCCACATTGCCTGTCATTGAATAATGCAAGTGCGCCACATGGCAAGTTCTATTAAGAAAGGAAAAAGGCTACTCTAAAATCCGCTACAATGAACTGGCAAAAGCAAAAGAACTCTCATTGGAGACTAGGATTACCAGCGGTAGAGAAGGATTTCCAGAATCGAATCCTGCCAACCAGAAGGGTATGGCGATGGGAAGCAAGCCCCACGACGACGGACGAAATGAAACAGGCTGCAGTCAAAGCCAACGTCGTGTACACATGCTTTTCTGATTCAAGAATCTTGTCATGAAGGACAATGAAGACAAGGCAGGGCCCTTGTAAATGTAATGGAGAGGCACACGATCACAGCATGCTGCACCAGAACCAAAAAATGAAATCAACGCCCTAACGCCAGAACCTAGACTCACAGCACTACAGCAGCAGCACCTGTAGTGCAATTAAGCGTCTTCTCCACGCGATGCACCACCCACACCCACCGCGCAGGAGATTATTTTGGATCAATTGCTTGACTCGCCATCAAAAGCGGTCAACAACGTTGCTTGCGGGCTCTACCGTGTTCGCAAATCCTGTACCCATCCGAGCCACTCACATTTGGGAAAATCCCGCAAGTCTAATCACATGTCGAGCAAGAGGAAGAAGAACCCCAAGGCCGGCCTGGAAAACGGAAAGCGTGAGAGAAACCCGTCTCGGTCATAGCACCACAGCTCCAGGGCGCCCTCCTTTGATACAACATCAGCAACGGCTATGTCACGATGAAGTCTCGCTCCAGCCGCGGCCCCGTCCTTGACGCCGGCGCCACGGGCGCCCGGGTGTTGCCCACCTGCGTTGGGTGCAGCGTCGGGCCCTTGTCCGCCCGCGCCTCCATATTCTTGTATTTGCGTTTCCGGAGCTGCCGACAGCAGCAGCAGCAGAGAAGCGACGCAAGCAGAAGCAGACCCAAAATGCCGAGGACAGTACCTAAGACGATCTTCCACGTCCTCGACTTCTTCCCCGGCAGAGGCAATCCCACCAGCGCGAAGTAGTTGTCACCCAGCGTCCGGGAAAAGCAGGCGTATGTTGGAGACGACGACGAGCTTCCATTCCCCGCGTTTGTGTTGGTCGCTAACGCCGTGCCATTACCCGAAAATTCCACGCAGTACGACGGTTTCGCGTTCGGCGGAATGATCACCTGAATAGGGTTCTCGAGCGCAATGGCCGACAGCGCAGGCAGTGGCGACGTCGAGCTTATCATGTCGCCATTGTATACCCTAATCCCGGCTAACGAGCTAACAAACACCTGCCCAGGAACAGTCGACGAGTACACCGAAACGTTGCCGAAATCCCTGTAGACCAAAATAACGCGCACCGAGGAGACGTTCGTGAGTCGTAACCCCGGGGGGATGGTAAACCTGCCGAGCGTGACGCCATACCTCCGCAAGCTGCCGACGCGCAATCGCACCGCCTTTATGGTGGCGTTCGCCAACTCCCCGGACAAGCTGGTCTCGTAAGGGGTACCCGTGACGGGATTCCGGCTCACAAATGCCGCGTACGCCGCTTGTTGAATCATCTGCTCGTACGAGACAAGGTCGGCAATCGGCTTCACCGGAAAAGTGCGGTTCGCGTACTCCAGCGCTTCCACTCCCGATCTCAACGCGACAACCACTACCACCACCTGCCATAGCCACAACCTACAACCATGGCCCGTCACCATGGCAACCCCGCCCCCCCCCCCCTCCCGTTCCTAAACCTTTCCCCCTCTCAGGCTACGACCTCACATTCCCATCCAAAAGCACGCATAACAAACATCGCCTCGAACCCCCACCCGAAAGGCGAGATATTCATCTGCACTAACGGACACCGCAGGTCTCTGCATGAGCTTCTGACACCAAACCCCAAGTCGCAGAGGCCTTCGCCCACCTGATCTAAATGCACTACGCTCCCCGCAGCCTCGCGCAACTAAGTTACCCAAGCTTCAACCTTCTTCACCTCCAGCAAGCAAACAACGCAGCCCAACCGGATCACCAAAGCAAAAGCGCCGAACAGAGAACACCCAGACTTGAGAAAAGGCCTGGCGGGAGTCCCTGTACTTGCGAAGGCAACGGCGAGGAGGCCAGCAGTAGTAGCACCACCAGCACCACCAGCAGCAGAGGCTGTCAGAGACGCAACGCACCCTAACCTGTCACCCTGGAGTAGTTCTCCTCGCCTCTGTGGCTTCTCTGCACTCGTCGTTGTCGTCGTCGTCGTCGTCGTCTTCGTCTTCGTCGCCGGTTCGTCAATCCTTTTTTTCAAACACCCACATTTCCCGGATTCGGTAGTGTCGGACATGCGGAGGGGTCATTACGCGAGGTCATGTCGGCCGACGACGACTGCGGTAGTTATGTCGGCATCGGTAGCGATTGATGGGTTGCGTAACTCGCCCTCCAATATTTCCCCCTGGAGTCAGTCGCAGAGTTATTGTTCGTGTGTGTGACTGCCTGCCAGCTCGATTCCAGCTCAGGCCGTGGTCATGGCAGACGCAGAGTAAGCTTAGTAGCCTCGCTGACAAAGAGAATGCGCGCATGTGGTGCGCAATCGCCAAAGGACGTCTGAAGGTCTGAAGCACCCCAGCTAAGCCAGCTAGCTAGCACATGCTGCTCATTCATCCACTCACATTTTTTCCCATCTCTCAGCTCCATGCCAAAATGCCGTATGCCCACATTGGCGCCAGGTAATACCCGGCCGTGGCTTTCGCATCCGTGTACGACATCATTTTCTCCGACGATACTGATTGGCGCCCCTTCCGACCTACTTTTTCGCCTGCCCACAATTGGATTCGCCCCCTTTTCCTTCTCACTTTAGAACGTCGCCAGCTCCAAATAAAGCGTATCCACAACTTCAAATAACTTCGACACGAGTGGATGGCGCTTCTAGGGTTTGCGCTTCGTCCATGCCCATCTTTCCTTGCGTCCCTCCACAACAACGGCGTTGTCAAAGCAAGCAAGTATCAATTCGTTAATGGAATCTGGGGCTCAAATGCAGTCAGCCGAATGCAGAGGTCAAACCAACGTCGACCTGTGAACATGCGTCAGCTTTGTTGAGCTTGGTCACAGAGTGGCTATGGCACTGCAAATTTGAACTGGCTCCTCATTCCTCACAGTAGCTGACACTCTGCCGTGAGTTTGCAGTACAACCTTGCATTCACCACCAATTTTTTATTACAATAGAGGAATTGCCGGTTTGGTTGATCTCCTTCAAACACGAAAAAGCCTTGCAGAGTGCGAACCTGCAGGGGGGGCCATAGCCGGTGCCACACTGGCATTTCAAACGTGCTTACTTGTGTTTTGCGACGCCCTGCCACACTTGAAATTTGGGAGAGGCACTGCATTCGGAGTGCATTCTAGCATATCTACAAGAATCATGGCGACATTGCGACGACTAAATGACAAATTTCATGCCTTCAAGTGCTGACGCCATGGCTGAAGACTAAAGTCTGGACCGTCAACATCCATGCCCAGCTTGGTTGCCAGTTGGCTGCTGTGAAGCTGGCTTGACGTTAATCCATGCCTTCACAGGGTGGCTGCATTGTTGTATATTGCGGTACAGTACTACCAATCTGACTTGTCCTGAAGCCTTTAACGGTCTGGAAACACTGGACCATCACGTCACGCAGTCTGCAGATTGACCATTCTCGGATTCCCGTGGTTTGTTACGTCTTGCGATACTTCATGCGGCAGCGTTTGTTGATGATTTCGACATTCATAGTCGGTATTCTGAAAGTGTCCGGTTCAGGAATAATGCTGTCGTAAGATTGAGAGTCGGTTTGTTTTCCTCCATCGCTTGTGAGGACTGTGGAAACTCCAACGAGCAAAAACGAAGGCACTGTGTTAGAATTTGAAAGAAACTTATGAATCACGTCTGGGATACTCGTGGTGAAGTCAAAGTACGGCTTGTGATGCTACGGAATCTGTTGCTCAAGCATTGACATTTTGAGCTTCTTCGGCAAAATGCCTACAGTTTTTCAGTGGCTATTTCCTATATATTTACACTACTATAACTATTTTTTCAAAAAAATTATCGGTTTTCAGCCGATAGATTTAAATTTCAATTGGTTTTTAGCACATTTCATTTGGCTGACTTTCTATTGTTTTTCGGCTCTCCCCGTACATTGGCATGGAGGCAGTGCAGCGGGAGATACTGTAGTGGCCTTAGAGTCTACGTGGATATAGGGGTGGGGGGCCCAGCGGATAAGTGGGGCCGTGGAGTTCTTGAGCCAAGCCGGAGGTTCAGGCTAAGGATTCGGGGTTCATGAGTGCCAATTATTGCATAGAGTGGAGGACGACTCCAGAAGCATCTGTGGCTTGTCTGAGTCGTCTGACCACGCAACGTTCCCTTGTTGGCCAGAGCTCCTCCCCTTCATCATCACATCAATTTGAATTCAAGGATGTACCTCTCCAAACGGCTTGAAACAAAAAGCTGGAATTGCAAGAGCTGGCGATGAGGACAAAAGTGCTTGTGACAATTCTCCATCTGCACTAGTCCATCTACAGGAATCAACCAAACCGCTAGAATGATGCGAACAGCCGATGACACTCCTCCAATAAGAGTTCCATCAAATTATTATGTGCCAATCTAATAAATCTGAATATCTACATGATTTGCTTGCTGTGAAGACCGACATCTTTCGAAAGTCTTGTGACATTCATCACGACAGATATTATCAAGTGATGTCAGTTCGTGAATGAAGTGAGACCGACTGCTGTATCCACTTGCAACTCCATTTGAGCAATTATTGACTATCTGGTAATCAAATTTCAGCTTAGGTGGTGCTTATGAATTCAACCACAACACTGATTCCTGATTAAAGACAATCCAGCTACCCCCACGGGAGTTTCCAATTGACACATTTGAAGTTAAAATGGCACGTGTCGTTTACTTGTTCTGTTGTCACATTGATATTAGCCAAGTTTATCAAGGAAAAACTCAATTTTGGGCCAATGGGAAACTTGCCATTGTGACATTATCCACGACGATGGCACTTTCCAAGGCGGGGCTTTTAAAACCTACATCCATACCAGTCTTAGTTTAAGAGCCTTGCGCAGCTTAGTGTCGTGATTTTGGGTCTCCTCATTATGCTATTATAACAAAAAAATTGACATTCCTGCGGCCATGTTCGTTAAAGTGGTAAATTTTCAGAGCGCCTCAAATGTGACGTATGTTCAAATGTTCGACACTCTGATAACAAGGACTTCCTAGTGCGGAGAGCGTTGAAAACTAAGAGCTTTCAAGCGCTGAATTGGGATTTGAGGTGGCAACCGAAATCTTGTGCTCTTAAAACTAGAACTGGTATAAATATGAGGTGCAGAGGAGCTTCAGTGTTCAATCTTGCTTTGACTCCTCTTGAAAAACTCGTCCCTTGATTACTAGTACTTGGAATTCCGTACTGATTGTTATCAAGTAATTTTGGGGTTTAAGACCTTCAAAATCAATGGGAAAACACGCCAGTACAACGATGTCAAATGGTACGGTGTTTTGAGGTCTTCCCGAGACTTTCAAAGTCTTTCAGACATGTGCGTACGTAGTTCCGTGGAGTCAGCTCAGAATCTCATTTGGAATAACCCGGTCATACCGGAAGTGAACAGTCAAGTACTCAGGTTCACTCCAGCACCCCTATGTAACCCAGCGGAAGACCCGTGAAACTAAATGACTGCAGATAACGTCCTTGGAGGAGCGACTTGGCCACAATTGTAAACTTTGGTACAAGACCTGACGTCGTAATTACGTTACCAGTATCTCGAAGGTATCATTCTCGACAACATTACACCCAATATGACCTCTGAGTATTATAAGTAGAATGATTGATCAGGATGTACACCAAAGTTGCACATGTCAGGGGGTTTGTAACTCATCTCTAGAGGACTTTGCTAATCGATTCAATTCAGATGAAGTTTACAATGAAGGGTCAAGTTGTATTGCAAGGTTTATTAAACACGGTGGTTGTGGTTGATGCTGGCGTCCTTGAGTTTAGCTAACGTCGCAAATGCTTAACGGGCAGTGGAACAATCAATTGAAAGCTTATATTGAAAAACAACAGGATTTGCATCCATATACACACCGCCTTCACGCAGTATAGTATAACACCGCTATTTTACTGGACCGGACCAACATTGGCAAGTCGTGGATCCAGCTCCCAGGGGCAAGTGCCGCAAAAACGCCGACAAGTAGGTGAAGGAATATAAATTCAAAATTGGGGAATATAAATTCAAAATTGGGGAATATAAATTCAAAATTGGGGAATATAAATTCAAAATTGGGGAATATAAATCCAAAAATTTGGGGAATATAAATTCAAAATTGGAAATCTTCCAAGTTAGTGCTTTGCACAAGCGATTTCTTCCCCAATGCCGAGGAGGCGTCTAGGTTTATGTTTCTTGCAATTCTGCTATACTGTGTCGCTTAACTGGAAATGGTTTATTTGTTAGAAATTCTTTGATGGTCCTAAAGCGAGTGCACGGTGCACTCGGTCATGTTCAACATCCGTCCCTATACTACCCTTGTGGATTTGTGGTTTCACTGGGCAGCTACAGTTTGACGGCGCACTTATCCAGACTCACTTATCCAGACGGGCATTTGATTTGCGATTTCCCTTCAGTTGGATTCCCGGTCACCTCAGAACGAATATAAACCCAATTGGTTCATCTGCTCCTTGATTGATGACAATCACGTCGTGTTTGCGAACTGGGATTCCATACAGCTCAATTACAAGGCCAACGCAGTGGTACGGACATTCCCAGTCATTCCGGGGTGAGCTCCAGAATCATCCGTCTGAAAGAAGCTCCGTGATGCTGCTGCTGGATTCGAGCACCAAGTATGCGGTGGTGGTGGTACTCACCTTACATATTTGTTAGTTTGGCGCATTTTGGTACGCCATGATGTGCTGTGCGGGTGCTGAATAAAGGAATTTGAAGTGCTCAAATAAGACTGGCCACTTTCGAATATGCATATTAGATGCTTTTAATTAGGGAATTGATATGAGCACACCGAGGGTTGATATTTGCACATCCCGAGAGTTGAATTCAGATTTGGACTTAGAGAGACATGATTTAGTCTAGAATCATAAAAAAAGTATTAGAGAAAATTTGAGCCCTCTAAGAAGGTCTGTACCATTACAAGAGAGATGTGCAAGTAGAGAAAAAAACTATCATTTTTGACACAAATTTTGATATCTGCAGGTTGTCAAATCATGTGCCATGGCGGTTTTAGTATTAATATATATATAATACCTCTATAATGTTCCGCGTTGCCATTTGTATGGGCCTTTTGAAGGGCTCAAAATTTCTCTAATGGTTGCAATTGAACAATACTCAATGAAAAAGCTTAGCTAGGAGGAAAAGTGTTATTTTTACTCTTGTTTGTAAAAAAGATAAACTTTTTTATTGGGTGTTGTTCAATTGCAACATTTTTTATGGTTCTAAACTAAATCATGATCTGTTCAAATCTGAATTCAAAATTATCTTAACTTCAACTTTTAGATGATAGAAATCTATAATTTATCTCCCAGCGGTTGTGCAAATATCAACCTCCGGTTTACATATATCAATTCCCTTTTATTATTATCAACAACTTGATTATTGCATTGTGGAAAATGTTCTAATTATGCACAATTATGGATTCATGGTTATAACTTAGCAACAAGTTCCTTTGATCATACTGCAAAACACGTAATACAGTTAGGGCCAAATATAATATCACCAGAATCAGTGACAACAAATGCATAGGTTGGTCTAAGAAGAAACAAATTTGACGGAAGCAAGTCCACGTGCGACCCGGCCTACTCAAAATTGCAAGAAATAAAATGTTGTAGAGCACAACCTCGGCCTCTGTTGGGTTAAAATGGGCGTCATTTAGAGCGGCAAAGTTGTGATGTTCAAACGCATTCTGAGCGGGAAAGGTGTGACATTCAAACGCAAAAAAGGCTAAAACAAGAACTAAGGAAATGAGAGGCTGCAAATGGGCATCTTGAAAAGTGTCAATATTTTTGAAATATTTGTAATTCAAATTATAGCAATAGGTGCTCGTCTGTGGTGGGGCAAGGGTGAAAGTGTTCCAAGTATTCACAACCTCTGTCGATTTCCTGCAAACAAGTGATGGTGACAAACTAACGTATGTCAATCGGGAGTGAATAATAACTTAGAGGGCATGCCCATGCGGCGCAATGTGGTGGCCATGACAAACTTGCCCAGGGCTTTTTTTGCTAGCGACATAATGCAGCGTTGTCCCCTCCACAGTGGTGCATATGTGGAGGGAAGGTCATATAGCAAAAGATTCCAGGGAATTGTCGCTAGCAAAAAAAGCCTTGAACTTGCCCAACGGCCATGCACTCATGTTGGAGGAACATAGGGGGTGGGGGGCTGGAGGCATGCCGCAAAGACCATGTACACTCGTGAAGTAGGTGACGTATGATGCGTCTGCACCTTGAAAAGCTCATCGCGATAGATGTCGCTTGGGCTCATCATTCGGGAACCAATTTGATTGATGCTTATTGATGAAAGGCTTCTCATTTTAGGAAGTAAATCAAAGCTTCTCCACTGCAGCCTTGAACCGGAGCCAAAATACCAAGCCTGGTCTATTGATAGCCATCAAATCATGATCTGATGGCTATCAATAAACCAAGCTTGGTATTCCAGCTGCGGTTCAAGGCTGCAATGAAGAAGCTCTAATACGCACCATAATTACACGCTCACTAGGAAACTAAGTTACTCCATTGAGCTCCAAGTCTTGAGTAACCCACCAACAAACAGAAGTGGCTGACAACCACTTATACACTTTAGTAGCAAAACAAAAATTCTTCCAGACTTAACCTCTCAAGGCCTAGTGTCCCCTTGGGGGACAAATGGGATTTTGGGTAGGTACCTATGGCTAAACTACTTGACATGATTTTTTGAAACTTTTACTGAAGATGGGAAATTATAAGATCTGTGTGGGAATCTATTTTTTCCTTCATTTTGACAATTATTGAAGAAGTTATGCATGAATAACTGAAAAAACAAGGGAGAATTGGGCAGCAAAAAAAAATTGCAACTTCTTAGAATAAAATTTTGAAATTGGTTCTTTAAAGTTTTATGTATATGGGAAGCTTTTAATCATTCAATTTTGATAGATGAGATGAAAGTTATGAGAAGTTTTAGTTTGCAAGTAGGTATGGGACTCCCAAACCTCCATTCCTTTTCCTCCTTATAAAACTTGTTGCTTTACTTTTTTGAGCTCTTTGTGTATTTTTTTTTTTACTTTTTTTTTGCAAGTTGTAGTAGGCTAAGATTCCTTGGTTTTCACCATTTGGATCAAAGTAATTTGGGTTTTTGAATTTTTCATAAATCCTCCAATTTTGCCTAGAGTATATGCAAATTTCATGACCTTAAGGCATTGCAAGATTTTACAAAGTATGATCCACACCTCCATTTCATTTGAAAATTCTCCCACATTTACCTAACTTGGTCTTCTACATGCCATTGGGAAAAATAAACCTCAACTTTGCATAGAGCAATTTTTTTGATATAGGAGCTATCAAAGGCTTTTGAAATTTTTGGGCAGCAGGGAAAAAACTTTTGTTTTTACTTTAGATGTCAATATCTCACTCCTCTACAACTAGAATGAGCTAATTTTTTTCCCACAAATACCTCCCATAGTCTAGGGCAAGATCTTCCGGTTGGATTTCCAAAAAAAAAAACTTACATTTCTCCTCACTCCCTCAAAAGTGGCAATTTTGAGTGATTTTCACAAAAAAAAGGCTTGGACCTTTAGGGGTCAAGAGTATGATGCATGCATTACATTTATAAGATTTCACTTGGCTTGATCAATCTCGATGATTTGATTATGACACAGCAATCATTGCTGACTTAGCTCAAGTCGACTCTTGGCTATGTGCGTGGATGAATGTAGGTCACGGCAGCAAATCCTTAACCCCTAAAGGATGTTGTTGTTTTGTATACGGACTCCCAAGTTGTATACGGATGGGGTTTTTGGATAACGCATGAACCCCATTGGAGTTGTAAGTTTCAAGCCAAGTCATAGACATACTACTTGTCAACTAGAATTTTTTGAGAAATTTTTAACATTTATCATACAGTCATTTTTTTAAGTACTAAATGGTTCTTATACAAATACAAACAACACTTTTGGTAGGCAATATCCTTTAGGGGTTAAGCTTACCTTACAACCAAGGCTCACAACTTGGTTTTCATATTGCGCCATTAAGTGCTCGTAGACTGCGTAGCATTGCTTGTTAGTTAGATCGGACTTTTGGTTTGATTGCTACCAATACCGAGGCAATTAAAATTTTGCTAGCCATTGGTTGGATCTGGAAGGAAGCGTCAGGGTAACACTCGCTCTGTGGCCACGTGGCGCAACAACAGCGTACTAAACTGCCCTCCTTTTCCTGCGGAAATTTTCAAATCGGGCACTGATATCCAGATGGACAGGATATTACTTCTTCGAAATACTGAATTGATACGCCCGAGATTGATTCCCCGTATCGAGTGTTCAGGGATGATGAATTTCGATTTTGAATAACCGTCACGGCAGCACCGGAGACAGTCGGCTATGGCCCCCTGTTCACGGTGACGTTCTCCGAGCTTCTCCAGCCTTGCACTGTCAGTGTCTGACACATGCCAAGCATGTATGAGAAATGCTCACAGCATCTACAACATTGCACTGGTAGGTGTGACACACTTCAAGCATCCATGATACATGCTCAGTACTCTTCTCATGGTACTCCATTTTAGAGTGTCAAAGTAAGGACCCTTCGAAATACTATTCATCTTAACTTATAATTCCTTTGATGAATAGACAAATGACTATTTATGGGGCACGCTTGAAGTGTAGGGGCCATGTTTGAAGTGCATGATTAGAGAGCAAGAATTTTGAGGGCCCTTCAAAAATAAATGTAATCTCTCGGAGGGTCAAATTTGAAGTGCAAGGCTGGAGGTGCTTGCTCTCAGTAGCGTTGCAACATGGCGAGTTCGTTCGAATTGAACCTAAAAAGGTGCTCCGTTCGTCACGCCGGTTCCCGTGGCTGCAAGGGCGGGGCCGCGGGGGCTCGCGCTGGACGTGACGGCCCCTCCCAAACCAACTCCTCCTCGACGTCACGTGCTCTTTCTAGTGCAGGAAGGCAGCCTGAGTGCAATTTGGATACAATTGACTTGGATTTTTCATTCTTCTTTACGACCAACTTCCATGCTGCATTGGAATTGGCCACGATGATCAACGTTTTCCGAATTGGGATAGTCGGTGTTGGAAATTGAGGTCCAAAAAGTCCCCAATTCTTTTTTGTGAGCACTGGAAACTTGCCCGAACATCATTTTCAAGTTCCAAGTTTGTTGTTTCTGTGCTCCTTTGCCTCCGTAACTCCTCTACCCTTTGCGCAGTTCTCCGATTCTAATGCACCATGAAAGTTGGCCCTTACTTACTCTTGTAGTGAAAGGGATCCACCTGGATGCTATCTGAGGTTTTTTATTTGTTTTTCATTTTACCCGTCATGTTTGCAATCATTTGTGGTTTCGCGTGAGCATTATGAGAAGCAGGTTACGAGAACTGAGCGATGAGATCGCCAGCATCTAGTCTCACGGATTGGATCAGAAGTTCAAATCTTGATTTGAACTTTTGTAAAGATGCATCATAAATAATTTACTTGAAGATATAATTTGTCATTGAATGTGGACAATAGTCGTACTTTTTAGACTTTGAATAGCTGCCTGGGTCTCCAAAACAACATGTTTTTCATCCATCCAAATCTTTCTTGGATTTAGGACTAGTTGATTACCAATTGCTTTTGTGTTTACATCCAATGATGAGTGGTCTATAAATGATATGTCAAGTCAAAAAGCTTGTCTATCGTAGTTGAAAAGCTCTACAAGTATGTATTTGGTACTTTAAAAAGTTCAGCAGCGGGTAGCTTGTGATGTTGAAGAATTACAAATTAGTGTCAATGGCCTCCATCGCATGAATGTTCGGCTAATTCATAGAAAAAGCATCTGGGAAGGTGAAGAGCTTCAGATGCATTTGAGAAATGGGTCCAAGAATGTTGTTGCGTACCTTCAATCAACGCCAGAGCTCTCAGAACTCGCATAGCTGCAAGCACGACTCTAACGACTCAAATCTCATGAGATGCATTTGCAAACAATTAACTCATCTTGTGAACAGGTTATAGAGATCCAATTTTCCGTCAAAGAGTTTTTGTTTTGTTCTTCTAAAGTCCTCATTGGGCAGGCACAATATTATCCTTCTGCAAAAGATTGAAGGAGAAATGTACATCGTCGTCATCAGTGACTCTCTAGATATGCCGATTGAAGATCCTTGGCGTTTATATGATGTCCATTCTCTGAACCAAAAAATCCTACCTAGCTACACGGTTTCCTCACCGTCACCGGGATGGAGATTGTGACATGGGCCGTGAACCTGGTCGTGAGCCAGCTCTGGACCCAGGGCCTGGAACAGGCTCCCTTTCTTCTTTCTTGAAGGGAAAGTGGATCCGCCCTAGCATGGATCGTGTTGGGTTCCTCGGCATATTCGGGTCTCGTTTTCTCTGAAAAATGGCGATGACTGCTTCCTTCCCGCACATGATGCACGTGCTAAGCAGCTACACTAAGTATCAAGTGAAAAATGAAGCCCCGCCTCCAATTGGGATCCCAGTCTGCACACCTCAGCTAGCGAAGAGTGCTTGATGAACATGAAGCAGCATCCCCAATTCAGTCACGGTCAGCAAAGCTGTTGCTCGCACATAATGATCAATTCAAAGAGTTGATCTTTGCAGAAGTCACTTTCAAAGAGCCTGAATCACCCCAAAAAAAGAGTTCAATTTGGAAACTCATTATCAATTAAATAATACCTTTTAGGTCGTATTCTCACCGTTCACATTTATAAGGTACGATGTGAGCAACCACCTTTAGCCATTCAGGCACGTAGGGATTAAGTTCATGACAAACAATTTGTAAGTATTTAACGCTAACCAACAATTTCAGTATGCAAATTCTTGCTTTGGACACCAAAAGATAGGTACCACCTACTCAGTAAGCAGGTGGCACCCACTAAAAGAAACGCTGCCACACGAAGTGCACAGTCGTCGTTGAAGCCCGTTTCTTCACACTCATGCAAACCTACTGTTGAAGTAACAATTGTAAAACAACATAATTAGGATGTACTTTCAACCACATGGAAGGTTGACACAACATCCCGATGCTGTGATTTCTGATACTGTTTTTTTCACCGACATATTTCAGCGGGTGGTTTACATTAGCCTCAACGAAGCAAATTAAAGCAGACCAGTACATCTTCGAGTCCGTCTACAGCGTAGTCCAGGTATTTTTGGCCGGTAAAGGAATGTTGCATGTGTTATAAAATAATAAAAATTATAAGTGTCGACCTCGGTAGCAATGATTTCTGACAGAGACGAGTCAACTCACCTAGTTGTGACAAACTGATAGGGATGTGTGTTAAAATGCCGCCCGCAGACAACGTCCTCGAATAGAATCCCAGCATGGTCCTGCCACGTGAAACGCGCAAGCATGAGAGATGAGAGACTGCCGGGGATCGAACAATCAAAGAGAGTTGAAATCGTCAAGATCACAAGGGTGCAAAATGGCGATCGATCGGGTGAGGGAAATTGGAATGGAAATGAGGGACAGGAGGAGGAGCCGAAGAGGTGACGTCTAAGATATGGAAGGTCCATCATTACAATTTACTCAGTGAACTCCCACCTTTGTTAAGTCAGGTTCAGCCTGCCAGCGGTTAATTAAAAAACTACTCGTTTACGGAACGCAATGACCATTGCATGGACTGCTGATCCCTCGTCCACCACCAGTTTATGAGTACAACCCTCTTTCCACAACTGGGCCTCTGAAACCCTAAAACAGCCACCACACTTCGCTTGAGGATTATACATCTGAAGAATTGCAGCACTGTCCAGCAACATTCGAAAGCAGCTTGCCACGTACTCAACTGCAGTCTGGAAACCACTCGAATTACATCTCTCGCAAATTTATTTTCACTCAAATGCAGACCTGCACTTGGACTGAGATTCGATGTCAAATGACATCACAAAAATCATTCTTCACGTTACCATGACAAAGTGCATGTTTGGAGGTTGGATTCCGAATCTTTCTGCAACTCACACCAGAAGAAGGGAGCTTATATTATGAGTTGTAATGCACATGACAATCAAGCACTTATCCTAAAATACAATTGACAATGTTCGCGAATGGCAGCATCTGAACAGCGATCCCCTCGAAATTCTAATTCCAAATCGTGAAGATGTAATGAATTTACACTGTGACTGTGTGACAGCATATATTACACTCTCTATGCGAGCAATCAATCCTGACTTTTTTAGGTTTTTTCGTGAGACGTCACGTTTTTCATGGCTGCAAACTTGCTTTTTTACAAGATTTGAGACTTTCAAAAGATTTACGACTTCCCTCCTAAAGTTTCAAACGGCTACTCGGCCACATTGCTTTACAGAATTCGGTATCATTGCCATTGAAAACCTCTCATCAAAAGAGCTGTTCAAAACCGTTCGCTGACGCTTAACTCTACTGCACCCTTCTGAAAAGCCTGCAAGCGATGTGGCGCAAACAGCACAGCCACCCATGCTCGGTTAAAATGACCCGGGCCGAGGGTTTCCGGAGCCTGAAAAACAGAGCTGGCCTGGAGGGCCGGGCATGCCCGGCCCTCACTGGCACCTCATCCCACCCAGTCCTTCACCGAGGGTATTTTTCTGGGTTTAAGCTTAAGCTTAGGATGGCATTTTTAAGGTTTTCGAACGGTTCTTGTAAGATTACTGCAAAATTGTAACGGTAAAATCTTGAACTTCAAGGCTTTTAGATGATGCTACCAAAAAAAATTAAAAAGTCACGTGGATGTTAAAGATATTTGTGATTGAATGTGGAAAAGTATTGAATTTTCTAGTTTTTTTGGAGTTGTCTGAATTTTCTAATGTAAAAATGAAAATTGGGAAACAACTACTTATGATGATTTAGTGTTTGTTGTTTTTTCATCAAAACTAGTAACTCCCCTTCCAAATGCGTGATCACAATTTCATAAATGAGAGTGCAAAGCAATGCAATTGTCAAAGATTTACCACCTAAGACAAAGAAAATGTTTAGCTCCAGTTATTGATCAAAAATCATTATGAGTGAAAGAGAATTCAACTATGAAGGAATTCTACTTTGTATAACAAAAACATTCCAAGTGAACTTAGTGCAAAAACTCATTTAGATCATTTTAGATAAATTTTAGTAAAAGGGCCCCCACTACCCAAGGGAGTGCCCAAGGAAAATCTTGACTTTATTCTCAACTTGCTACCCATTTTTTAAGTGACAATTTGTCATAAACACTTTAGTGACATTATTCATTGCACTTTCTGATGTGCAAGAGACATGCTTGCAATTTAGCCTTCACCAAAAGTGATTGGAATATAGTGTAGAGGGTTTTCAAACTGAACATTAAACTAAATTTAGAACAAAACTTCTCCTAAAATGAATAAAATGTAAATATAAATACAAAATATGCCGTCAAAAAGGTCTTAAAGTTTCTTGATCACATGCCAATTAAGGATTAAGGGTTAAAAATGTTGTACGTAAATTATGTAATGTAAATCGTACTTGATCAACTTGTATTGAACCATATTTTGGACCAAATGTATAAATAGTAATATGAAAAAAAACAATCAAAACTCATCTAGGTCTATTAGAGTTTTGTGTATCAACTGAATTAAAAGATAAATGTAGTGACTTTTTATCATCTAATTATGAAATACTTACAATTTTTATGATTCTCATTGTTTGTCACCTTCAAAACAAAATTCTTATTTGAAGAATCTACGATTTCACTTTTTGAATCCTGCAAATTGTCAACAATATAGTTTGTAATATGATTATTTTCGTATTATTCACGTAAGAATTTATTCAGACATTTATTATTATTATTATTATTATTATTATTATTTTTGTTGATATTGAATATCAACTATCAATTTAGCACCATGGATTCTAAAGCATTTATAATTAGTGTAACCCTGAAAATTTGTTGACCTAAGGCAATAGAGAAATATGCTTACTAGAGTAGAAGTTAATATAATGTAACTTGCAAATATATTAGTGCATACTGATTACTTGAATTATTTGGAGTTACGGTCGCTCCACATTATGTTCCACATCCCACTAAATTTTTTGAATGTAATTGGTGTAGAGTCAAAAGTTGGAAATTGGTGCTTTATATTAAGTCCCACATCATGGTCTCAATCTTGGTTCACTGCAATATGCTTAAATGACAAAAAAATTGGAGGTTTTGGCACCAAAGGAGATCAAATTTCACTTTTAATTTAAGATAATCATATTGTCAAACCCAACTTCTAGCTCAAGTCCCACCAACAGTTTTGCATGAAATATTTGTGACTCTTTTAGTAAGTTTGCTTTTAATAATCCAATGAAGCTAGCATATCTTGTTGAAGTAGGACTTGCATAAAAATGGGATGCAAGACATATTGTGAAGCACCCCTCAGTATTACGTTATGTCATCTCATGATTGACCTTAATCTGGTTTAAGTGGTTGACCCCTTAGTTGTTACAAATGTACTAGACACAAGACAAATAGGCTTCTTTCAATGAACTCTAGGTAAAATTCAAGACAAGGTGTATGTATAATAAAATCAAGCTTCATAGAACCAAGAGAGTATAAAAGTCATGCCAAAAGAACAAGCTAGAAGCTTTGAGATGCATTGTTAAGATTGAGGAGATCCTCAATCTCAACCCTTGCATATATTTTTGAGTAGGAAGCTTCCTAGCAACCTTTATTGGAGCTTCTTGAAATTTCAACTTCTACCACAAGCCCTTCTATTTTAGGAAGCTTCTAAAAAGGCTTCCATCTATCTATAAGTTATTCTTTGAACTACTTTTACATTCTTTTAGAAGCCTCTACAAGTTTCCACAAACTCCTATTTTCTATCCATTACATTTGTTGCTATAGAACATTAAATCTCACATTGAACTTAATGGCTCTTATAGTATGTTTTTAAGGCCAAGGTGGAAAAACTCTTTTTCACTTGCTAAGATTTTAAAAAAAATTCCCCTATTTTGAAGTTGGCCAATTTTGTATCCTTCACATGTTCTAATTCAAACTCAAGATCAAACTTGGGTATTTGCATCCAAGTGTGAATTAACCCCTAAAACCCTGAACATTGTTTTTTGGCAACATAGTAATTTTGGGCAACTTACTACAAATGGACTTTATTTATTATTTTTTGAATTTTTTGCACATGATATGTCCAAGGAGTAGCTTTAACCCTTAAAGGACGGATGGATGACCGTGGCTTGCCCTACCTGTAGCATTCTATAGTGTTTTGCACATGGGCACCAATAGTATTGCTTCAAAAAGTTGGAAAAGTCAACAATGCATGGTGCCCTCATGAAAATTGCAAGAAAGGCAGCTTGGGAGCTAACACCATGTTTCTTAATCTTTTCACAGTTTGAGTTACAAAAAAAAATGAATGCATCTCCAGAGATAATTTTTTGTCTTCCATGATGGACCATGTGTTTATGGTCACTTTTGAAAAAAGAAGAAGATGAAAAACAACATTTTTTGAATCACAAAATCTTTTTTTTAGGGCCAAAGGATGTTTTTTGTCCTCCTTGACTTTTTGGGGTTAAGGCCCAACAATTTTCATAACTTTTGACTACATGGTTCAAAAGTTATTGCATGATATGTAGTTTTCTTTGCTTGTCCGGCCTACACAAAACTTCTTTAACCCCTAAATCCCTAGGGCCTTTATTTTGTCAAAAAACACTCAAAACTACCATTTCTATTGCAAAGAGTAAAAAAGTTTGAAAATTGGTCTTTTCTCATGTCTAGCCATAGGATCTTGTACTAGACTAGTATAAGAATGTGGGAAAAAAAATTCAAAAACTTTGACCACCTAGATTGCAAGATATTTGAGTTTAAAGTGTAAAAAACAAACTTTTTTGCACCCTACATGATTAGATTATTTGACTTTGAACCTTTTTAACTTAAATTTTTTTGCACCATAGAGGTTTGAGGTTTATTTTTTTGTGGTGGGGAATTGAGTTGAGAATCTTTGAAAAAAAATCAAAACAAAAAACACTTAATTTTTCATTCTTAAAAAAAACATTAGGTGGAAGAAGGTATGAAATTGAACAAAAACTTAAATTGTTAATAAGCCTACAATGGAATTGAAACACAATAATTCCAATGGTGAGATTGTTCTAGAAAGCAAGATTCACCCTCTCCAACAATTATTTTTGAAAAAATGTTAAAGTTGCATTCAAAAATAAAGTTTGTAAGTTATTTTTTCAAGAAGATTCTTGAATTGCCCAAAAAACAAGATTGTCCATAACTTTCTCATAACTAGTCCAAATGGAATGAATCAAAGCTCCAAATGTAGAAATAACTATAACATATGAGAAAAAAATTCAAAAAAAAAAATTCAAGTTTTTGTAAATTTTTGTTTGCTGCCTGATCTCCATTAATTTTTGCTTATCTAGGCATATCTTTTGCTTCCAGGCATAGATTGGAATAAAAATTAGATTCCCCGAAAGCTTATGTGTTTTCCTATCTTCAAAAAAAATTCAAAAAATTAAGACAAAAATTGAGGCGGTGGGTACCTGCCTGAAATCTCATTTGTCCCCAAAGGGGACACTCAAGGATTTAAGGAAACTTCTTTAAAAATTACATTTTAAACTTCTTATTTTTTGAAATTGGTTCTTTAGATTTTTATAAATATGATGGGAAGCTTTGAATCATTCAATTTTGATCAATGAGATGAAACTTATAAGAAGATTTTGTTAGAGGGCAATTATGGATTCTCTACTCTACAATAAACTTTGAAGTCCATTAATTTACTCAATTTTCAATATTTAAGAAAAAAAATGAAGATATATAGATTTTTTATCACAACTTTATAACCAATGGGATTGGAATTTTTTTATTTCCATAATTAAGTTCTTATAAATTCAGTGGTTTGAATCATTTGCTATTTTTTACTTACTATTGTTTTTCCATGTGTTTTACAATTCCAAATGATTTGAGATTTTTTAAGTGTGTACCCAACTCATATTGAAGAACAAATCCAAAAACCTCCACTAATTTGGATTTCTTTCATACAAATATGACCTTGTGAAGTGCAACTGCCCAAGTTCTTGCAAAGACAATAAACAACTTTTTGTCAATTCAAACTCAAATATCTAACAATCTACTTGGTGAAAACTCTTGAATTTTTTTTTCACATCTTTTGATACTAGTGTAGTACAAGATCTTATAGCTACATTTGTCAAAAAAAAATCCTAAAATTTGATTTTTGTACTAGAAATGGCAGTTTTGGAGCTGTTTTGGTGAAAATCTGAGCTTAGTGCTTTAGGGGTTGAACTTGTATTTTACTTCAGTTAAACTTCTACTCTAATTTATTTATAAATGGTCATCCAAACTTTACTTTAGTTAAATTGGTATTCTACCCTATCTATATATATAAAAGAATCCCATTTTGGATGAAAAGTAAAATAGAGTAGAGTAACAATAAAATATGACAAATCACTGCAAGTTACACCACAACACTCTCTTTTATTCACTTTATTAGACATTAACAACAAGTCACTGGCAGTTGCACCACAACTTTCTCTTGGTCAATCAAAACACTCATGTATTCTTTAAGAGAATCTTGTATTGGATGAAAAGTAAAATAGAGTAGAGTTAGTACAAGTTTAACTAAATTTATGAATGGAGTAAAGTAAAATTTGGGGGCAAGAGAATAGGGAGGCACAAGAATAAGAGGCATAGGGATAGGGGGCACGGAGATAAGATTGATATTGCATACTTTGTTTATTACAAGGTCATTTTTGTTGCCTCCGATGGTACAACAGGTACATAAACTAGTTTTACATAGAACTTGTCTTTGGCCAATCAATAATTTTCTAAATTATTAATCCATAAAAAACTTTGAAACTCAATAACTTTCCCATTGTAGGCCCAAATGCCATGAAACCAAGCCCGTGCATCCCTCCTTGTTGAGAGCTTTCCAATGGTACTAAGCATGCAATGGGAGGACACACGTTCACGGTAATCTCAATGTGACAAACAAACATCCAAACGAGCATCCAAATATCCAAACATCCTGATTTAAGATATAGACTAGTGTGGCCTTGTGCTGTTGACCCAATTTTCACCCCTAATGCCCCTCATGCCATCTCCTCATGCCACTTGTGGTTAAACTTGTACTTTACTTTAGTTAAACCTATACTCTACTTTATTTTTAAGTGGACATCCATATTTTACTTTAGTTAAACTTGTACTCTACCCTATTTTTACATAAAAATTGTCTTTGGCCAATCAATAGTTTTCTAAATTTGTAATCCTTAAAATACTTTGAAATTCAATAACTTTCCCATCGTAGGCCCAAATGCCACAAAACCAAGCTCGTGCACCCCTCCTTGCCAAGAGCTTTCCAATAGTACCAAGCATGTGACAAGGGATACATGGTCAAGAGATCTCAATGTGACAAACATCCATCCAAACATCCATCCAAACAAACAAATAGCATGATTTAAGGTATAGATTGTTGTGTTAAATCTCATTTGTCCCCCAAGGGGAGACTCATGAATATAGGGGTTAATGTATAGATTGTTGTGTTTTCTTTTCCTATGTGATCTCTAACATATTTAATTTGATTTTGTATGGTTACAATTTTTTAAAAAATAGAACTTATCAAAATTTTAACTTTTTGTCCAACTTAGAACAAATTCCTAGAAGCTCAAAAAGTGCCTTGGGCATTTAGGGGTTAATAAGTCATCCCCAATTCTAACTATATGTACCCAAGGTGTACATTTTTGAACTGAAATATACACCATCAATACAAAAGGGCTAGAATTGGGGAGGGTTCGGGAATGGGGAGAGTTACCTTAGCCATTCAAGGGGTGCTTTGTGCACTGCCTAATTCAATTCACATATGTTTTGCATGACATTGGTGGAGACGGATGAATAAGCTGGCATGGCATTTAGAAAAACTACAAATCTACAACCATAACATTGTTAACCGTCACTGGGGGGTTCCCTTTTGCTCCCCCAATATGTGGATCCCCATCAAATGCCATTCACAAGCTTTGGCAGAGAACCAATCAACATTCATAATTTATAACTAAAACCTCCCTTAGGTATATAGGGAGGCATATTCCTCCATGGGTGAGGGGCAATGTACGGGGAGTATCGGCATTTAGTTACAAGCTAGCCGGTTGATTTTGAGAATTGTCGAATTGAATTCAAAAATTTAAGAAAAAAAATGACCATGTAAAAGGAAAAAAAGAGAATATTCTTTATTTTCTATATGCTTAGCCGAGAGTATCCTATAGACAACCGATTGGTCCAAAAGAATGTTGGATATTGGCCGGTTGAGCTAAAAATATTTCCCGGACTGTGCTGGGGGAGGAATCAAACCTGGTGAACAATGCACGTGACGTGCGTATATTTAGAAATGGATGAAGCGGGATGAATTATAAAATCGGACGCGTTAGTAGTTCCCTTCCGTCTCTCCCGCCAGTTTGCCCTTTTCGCCCGAGTTGGAGGCAGCTCAGGGAGTAAGCTTAGACACGATTGTATGTTAGGGTTTGAGCAGAGTTCTTATTAACTTCTGTTGTTGGTTCCGATCTGGAAGGTTTTGTTGCAAGAAAGGGTTTTTGTCTCGCTTGACTCTCACGCAAATCTCTTTCTACTTTCTACACTTTGACAGCCTCGTAGCGTTTTTTTTATTTTCTCTGTTTTCCCGCACCGTCACATCATCATCTTGGTCTTCTCGCGGGAGCTTGAGGTGGACTGTCAGCATGGGAGGGGCGCCATCGCCATATTTGTGAGCTTTCTCGCGTGTTTGCGTTCGTGCAGAAGAAAAGGGCGCAGGGCAAAATAGAATTAGGTCTTGAGGTTTAGGGTTTGTTTTTCTCAAGATGCCTGGAATTGGAGAGGTGCTGGCTCTGCCAGCGCCCTCCGAGGACGGCCTTGGCGTGTTGCCCGAGTCGCAGCTGCCTGCTCCCGATGCAGAGGTGGTAGCTCCGCCAAAGCCACCCCAGATGGTGGCCACGCAGACGAAAACCATAGGTATGATTCACCCGCCTCCCGACATTCGCAGTATTGTTGATAAAACTGCGCAGTTCGTCGCGAAGAACGGTCCCGAATTTGAGAAGCGGATTCTTGCGAACGAGAAGAACAATGTCAAGTTCAATTTTTTGAATTCCACTGATCCCTATCACGCGTATTACCAGCATCGCGTGAGTGAGTTTAAAATTCAGCTAGCTGCGCCCGCGGGCGCGGCGCCCGTTGCTGCGGCCCCGTTGAAGACCGAAGAGGAAGCTCGGGTTCAAGAGCAAGCAGATGAAAATGCCGCGGAAATGGCGAAACCCCCTCGTAAAGTTTTGGAGCCTCCGGAGCCCGATGCGTATACAGTGCATGTGCCTGAGCTCGCCACCATGTTAGATGTGGACATTATTAAGTTGACTGCACAGTATGTAGCGCGGAATGGAAAGACGTTTCTTACAGGGTTGACAAGTCGAGAGCATTCGAATCCTCAATTCTATTTTTTGAAGCCCACGCACAGCATGTTCACGTTCTTCACGGCGCTGGCGGATGCTTACTCGAAGGTCCTCGTGCCGCCCAAGGGGCTGGTGGATAAGCTGAAAAAGGATGTGGGGAACAAGACGGGGATTTTGGAGCGGTGCTTGCACAGGTTGGAATGGGAAAGGTCACAAGCGAGAGCACGGCAGAAAGCGGAGGATGAAATTGAGCAAGAGAGAATGCAGATGGCGCTGATTGATTGGCATGACTTTGTGGTAGTGGAAACAATTGAATTCGCGGATGAGGAGGACGACGAATTGCCGCAACCGATGACGTTGGAAGAGGTAATTGCCAGGAGCAAGATAACGGCTGCCGATGAAGAAGAGGTGGAGGCTACGGAAGCAGGCAGAGAGATGGAGATGGACATGGACGAAGAGGAGCTGCATTTGGTGGAAGAGGGCATGAAGACGGCGACAATTGCAGAGGGTAAGAGGGAGGAGGAAGCAGAGGAGGAAGAGGAAGAGGCCCCCATGAGGATCGTGACGAACTGGAAGCGCCCGGAGGATCGGCTGCAACAAGCAGACAAGGACGCATCGAAGATGGTGAAATCCCCGATCACGGGTGAGCTCATACCAGTGAACGAGATGGCTGAGCACATGCGCATCTCGTTGATTGATCCGAAATACAAGGAACAGAAGGAGCGCATGATGGCTAAGTTGCGGGAGACCACGCTGGCTCCCGATGATGAAATTTCACGGAATATCATGGGGCTGGCACGAACCCGACCGGATATTTTCGGAACAACCGAGGAGGAGGTTTCGAACGCCGTGATGGCGGAGATCGAGGTGAAGAAAGACGAGCCGAAGCAAGTAATATGGGACGGTCATACAGGCAGCATTGGGCGCACTGCCACTCAAGCCATGGCTCAAACGATGACCATCGAGGAGCAAATAGCCGCTATCCACAGAGAGAAGGCCAATCTGGGTCCGGATGGAAGACCTCTTCCTCTCCCAGCTGCACCCGCTTTGCCAAGACTGGCGCCTACACCTGTTCGACCACCTATGCCTCCTCCAGGCCTGGCATTGAACATTCCTCGGCCACCACATATGGCAGGGCAGCAGAGTACTAGCGCCGCTCCTCCTCCGTTGGCTCAGCCCCCTGTCAGACCAGCAGTGGTTCTCCCTGCGCCTCCAAGGCCTGCTCCTCCAAGGCCTGCCCCAGCTCCTCCTACTCTTCCCACCCCCGCTGTGATGCTTACTCGGCCCGCTCCACCTGCACCTCCCGTTATGCTTCCCCCGCCTAATCAGTATACACCACTACCGCCGCCACCACCAAGGCCGTATCTTCCTCCTGTGAATTTACCCCCACCTCCACCTCTGATGAGTATGCCTCCGCCTCCTCCTCCTGAAGAAGCTCCCCCACCACCCCCAGAGGAGCCCGAGCCAAAAAGACAGAAACTGGATGAGATTTTACTCTTGCCTGAGGACCAGTTTCTTGCTCAACATCCGGTACGCCTACACTGCACTCTGCTTCCCTTTATATCTTCGTTTTTTTGCAAACCTGAACTTCTGAATTCAGTCATATTTCTAATTTCCAAGCACGAAAAGTAGCAGATTAGTTTGAAAGCGCATTTGGCTGCCCATATTTATCCATTTCGTATATGTTTTGATGCATTTTACATGCAGTGTTTTGAGAGTGGGCTAAAATGAATTTTTGTGTAGCTTAAGTACAAGTTGGCGTGTCTTTAACTGCGGCCCTATCGGGGAATGTATTTTTTCCTCTCGGCTGTTGTTAAAGCTTGAACGTTCTCTAACTTGCTGTTGTTGGAGCAGGGTGCGGTACGAATCAGTATTTCAGTTCCAATTGTTGACGGCGAGGTTCATTTGAAGGGCCAGACTTTGGAGCTCACTGTTTTATCTTTATCAGAGTCGATAAAAAGCCTCAAAGAAAAAATTGCAGGAGAAGTTCAACTGGCAGCAAATAAGCAGAAACTGAGCGGTCAAGCAGGGTTTTTAAAAGACAACCTGTCTCTTGCGTTCTATAACATTGGTCCTGGGGATACTCTATCGCTGGGTCTGAAGGAGCGGGGTGGTAGAAGATAGGCTCGATGTATAGTGGATTATATGACCAGGACATATTTTGACTGCTTTTCTGCTTGTGTATGTACCCTCTACTTAGTTAAATGCGGTAATCCTGCAGTTGCCAAGACAGCTCTTAAAAGGTGGGAGGTGGTACATCTATCTGTTTCTCGTCTTTCAAATGCTGTTTGATTTGGTTGTTTGAAAATTTTGAGCTCAAACCATGAATACACGTGAAACTTCTTTTTTGTAATGTTCCCCTTGGCAGCTGGGATATTGAAATCGCTGTAGGTCAGGGAGACGCAGCCATCTTGGACGCCAAGCTGCATCCTTACCTTTTATCAAAGCGTGGTTTGGTTCCTCATGAACAGGCTCGGTGATAAGGGATGTCACCAAATGCTGACCGGTGATAAGTGCTACTGTTGCATAGGTTCAAGGACATGGTGAGCTAGTTATGTTCCGATGGGCTCCTTAGCCGCTCATACTCTAGAATTGGGTTTTATTCAGAACCTTGGGTGGCACTCAGTTGTATAGCTTCTCCAGGGCGTGTAGTAACAAGACAATCTGAAAGTAGCAGTGCTCAGTCAGGCCTGTGCTGATTGAACTGATTGAAGTATACTAATTGAATCTAGCCACGATGATTCGAGTGATTAAGTTCGGGTTTGAAGTCAGATTTTGTTGTAACCGTAACTACGTGTCCTCTTGGATGAAAAATTACTGGTAATAAAAATTGAAACACAAGGTTTGTCGCTCCAGTTTTGGAATTAATTTTTGGGGTGCCATATGTGGAATTTAAACTACACTAGACGTCGTGTTGACTGTGGGTTTAGAATTTCGTGTCCACAAATATACTGCAGGTTGCGAAATCTTCATGCTACATAAATTTCTTTTACCTTTGCAGATACTTTTGTAGGCGAAGGCGACTTCTTCACGATACATCTATAATTATTGTGACGGGTTTACTTACAAAAACCTAGCCCAACTTCTAATTGCACAATTTGAACGTTTAGTTGCTTCGTAGTACCGTAAACCTTAATATTCGAGAACACCTGGTCCAATCCGACAATACGACATGGTAAACCTGTTGAAGGCCCATGATTCTGGTGATTTATTGAAGGAGAAATTTAACATTACAGAGGAGACACGTAAACCTTACACAAGGTTTAAGGCTGGTGTGGGTTAGCCAATGCTATAGGGTTGGACCTTAAACAAAAACGTATTATATCTAATCTTGTGCAAATCTTTCATTTTCAATGCAATTCAATCTTTCTAGGTCTTCATATCTAGAACTTCATATTGTGAAGGGCTATGTTGAATTCAGTTTTTGGCATCTTTTGGCATAGTGATACAAAATTGTAGGTTCATAAAGTGACAATTATATGACATCAAAGGATTTAAACGAATTCAAAAATTGGTTTGAAGGTAATGATAAGGTACAAATACAAATCCTCAAATACTTTAACTTCATTTTTGCAAGAACTTAGTGTGCAATTCTTCTTGTCATTTGACTGCTGGCAATATTTTCAAAATTTTAAACAATTATTGTTCATCTTTAAAGCATTGTAGGAAATGTCACTTATATTTTGGCAAAATGCAACAAGTAGGGTAGGAGCACCCATGGGTGTCACGTACCCATGGGTGTCACTAACAAAATTAGAGAGTGATAATTAGAAAAGCAAATGGTTATGGGTATTTAAATGATAGTTATGTGTGACAAAGTGATGGTTGTGAGTGACTGGCATGACGGTTTTGAGTACCCATCTCTCTATTTAAGAACCAACAAGCCTTGTTTTTAGCATCTCTTACTCATGGTTCTTACAATTTCAGTGATTTTGGACTTTGAAAAATCTTTCTAAACAAATGCTTGCAATTGGAACCTTGAAATTGATTCCAATATTTTTGGTTTCCACTTTGTGACTTACAGTATTTTTTCAAAGTTAGTCAATTGTTTTACCTACTCCAAAACCCTTATTTCCATGCTTATGGGTGCACCTACCTTAAGCCTTATAGGTGTTTCCCAAATCACTAATACAAAGAAAATAAATTGTTTAAAGGCAAGCTATACAAACATAGCTGGAGAGAAAAAGTTCTATTTATCACTTAATTCCTTTCTACTATCAAAAACTAATTTGAATCAAAATGTTTAAAAACTGATGTGCAAAATATTGCTTTACCATGCCATTCTATCTTGTTTAACCCCTAAATGCCTAAGGGACCAAATTTGGGTTGCAAGGAAACTTTGAAGATGAATAAAACCTTATCAAATCATTATTTTCAGAATTTTTTTTTTCAATATGAGTTTGTTTTGAAATCTACTTTCAACATCAAAAATTTGATTTTGAAAATAAAAGTTTATGACTTTTCTACTTGAGATTTTGTACAAGGGTGTCCACTACAATCTTGAGTTTTCTAGTGTTGAAAGATCTTGAAAATGAGCCTCAAATACACTAGAGCTTGGAGAAAAATCCACATTAGAAATCCATTTAAAAATAATGTAGGAGTAGATTTCTAAAACCGTAAATTGATTCAAGTTAGACATGTAATGACCTTAAACCTCATATTTTTATGGTGACCAACTTTTTGGATTTGACATGTGAAACAAGGATTGGAAGACTTTAAGTCACTTTTGCAGTTTTAACACCCTCATGTTCAAACGTTATAATCTTTCAAACTATAAGTGATATTGTTATGTTTTCTTTTTCCATGTAATCTCTAACATGTTTAGCTTAAATTTGTATGGCTACGATTGAAAAATACTTGATAGAATTCATGAAGAGGTTGATTGATTGTTCAATTTCATGGAAATTCCAAGAAGCTCAGATAGGGCTTGGGCATTTAGGGGTTAAAACAACTTTGCACCTACTACTTCTAATGAGTATGCTACAGATCAACATCTATCAACACCTTTTTGGACTTTAGACCATATTTTGGAACTCAAAAGCTTCTCAATTCAAGCATGCTTTAGCCTTCCAACCATGATTCCAAAAATAAAATAAAAATAGTATCGTTTTGCTTTGTTTGATGCACCTCAAATTCCTATGCTGTTTTTTTTCCACGTTTTAAATACGTAATCAGGCTCGAAATTTGGTAAAGAATTGACTGTACAAAAAAAAATGGCTAGATTGAAGAATGGATATTTTTTCCCTTGACTCTATTTAAAAGGTAGTTGGGTTTTTAATCATATCATACAAGAAAAAATCATACTGTTAGCAAAATATCAACTGCAACTGCTACAATCATCACAAAAGACCTGAATTAATTTGACCAAGTTATTGATGATAATTTAAAGTTGATGGAATAGAACCTGGCAGTGATTGGGGAGAACCAGCATTGTTGTATTGTCAACTGGTTGGTTTGGTAAAAAAACTGGTTTGATTTCAAATTTGTAGGATGTAAAATTTGGAGAGAAATGTAAAAAAGACTAGAAATCAACTGATAAGTAAAATAATTACAAGATATTTACCCGGCTAATAATGTGAAGCGGTTGGTTTTTGTTTGCCCATCTCCTAAAGTATTGGATATATGCTACTTAGATAATGAACATTGGCTCAACAATAAGGGTTGAAAATTGAAATATATTGATGTACTTAACTAGATGTCAATGTGTGAGTAAAGCTATGTGTGAAAAGATTTTACTTGTGCAAAACCGTATTAACTAAAAGCAACACAATTGCTTGATTATCACAATTTAAGAAAGTGCTATGCTTGTAACTATAAAATAAAGCTCAAGTGATTAAAACAACATTATAATTTGTGCAACTGTTTTATGAAAAAATGCAATATTTTTTTTAATATTTAGTTACAAGTCTTGAAAATTTTATGGATGGAGGTTTAGAATTTTCGGTTGATGAAAGTGATGATTCTTAATACTAAATTCTACACTGAGTTATCACATTTTTTTTTTACTTTCAATTCCGTCTCTATTTTTTGGAACTAGAAGAACCCTTGACTTTTTCACGATGAGTAGTTGTGTCAAGTTTAATTCTTGCCAAGGATACGTAATAATTAATCATGAACAAACTATGTTTTAACATAAAATGGATTTTAACCAATAAATATTTTAAAACAAAGCAAAAAAACCGACTCTAAAATTATATTGGAGGAAAATGACCTATTGGAGATGGCTAAAACCGGTGGATGTTTTAAAAATCTGGTTAAACCGACCACACATTGGAAATTAGCCGGCACAGCTCAAATTTCTCTCCAAACACTCGGTCTGGCATCAACATATAATTGAGGAGCATCCATAAACGTCAAAGTAAGGGTTTTGAACATGATGATTATTTGTAGACAATTAGCAAATTATAGGATTCTATTAGGAACAAAAAAAAATGAGTTTGCACTTTTGAATATATTGTTTGGATACTGTGAGAATAAGTTGTGAATTTTTAAAGAGCAAACTGCCATTGCACTCATAACCAACACTAAGATTTCATGTTCACATGTTATATATCCTTGTAATTACATCTATTCATTTCCATATATTTTTCAAGGTTACAAAGGTGATGGTTATGGGGACGCTAAAGCTTATGGGTGTTCCTACCTTAACCCCTAAAGGACCATTGTTCCTTTGGGGATAGGTTAGACTTTGGGCATGTACCTATGGCTAACCTTTTTTGTGTGATTTTCTGAAACTTTTATTGAATGTGGGGAATTCAAAGATCTATGTGGCCATCTAATTTTTTCTTCATTTTGACATTTGATGAAGAAGTTATGCATGAATTTATGAAAATTTGGGGAGGATTGCCTGTCCAGGCAGTCCATATATATATATATATATATATATATATATATATATATATATATATATATATATATATATATATATGTTTTTGGTTTAAAGTTTAAAATTGGTTCTTTATACATTTTTATAAGTGAGAAGCTTTGAATCATTCAACTTCAACCAAAGGTATGAGGAGTTTTTGTTTGTGGGCATGCAATTATGGATTCTCTACTCTAAAATAAACTTTGAAGTCCTTTATTTTACTCAATTTTCATTTTTTTGGAAAAAATAATTAAACCAAAGGAAGTAGATTGTTTATCACAACATTATAATTGTTGGGATTTGCATTTTCCATTTCAGTAATTAAACTCTTAATAATTTAGTGTTTTGATTCATTCTCTACTTCTTTTTACTTACAATTTTTTTCCCATGTGTTGTATAGTTCCAATTGGTTTGAAAATTCTCCCACACATACTTAACTTGATCTCCTACATGGAAAAAAAAAAGCGCAACTTTGGGTAGAGCAATTTTTTTGTTATAAGAGTGGTCAAAGGCTTCTGAAATTTTTGGGCAGCATGGAAAAAAACTTTTTTTTTCACTTTAAATGTAAAAATCTCACTTCTCTCCATTTGGAATGAGCGGATTTTTTCTCCACAAATACCTCTTCTCGTTTAGGGCAAGATTCTACAATTAGATTTCCCAAAAACAAAACATAAAATCCCTTTTTACTAAACCTCCTAAAAATGACAAGTTTTAGTGATTTTCATAGAAAAAAAAGGGCTTGATCCTTTGGGGGTTAAGTTAACAAATTAATGTTATTTACTGTTGATTTATCAATCAGTGTCAACTGTCAGGTATCCATGGAATTTGAATCAAATATCAATTGATGACGTTCGCAATGATTTACATTACTGCTGCTAGTTAATGACGTCATTGCTACTTATGGCATTTTTGTTTCAGTAAGCTTAGGTGTTCATTTCATGAGACATCATAAAAGCTGTGCTTACATCATACTACAGCAGGTTTTCTGACCGATGGCAGTGTGGCATTTTTTAGAGAATGGTGTTTAGCATGTAGGCTCCATCCTTATTTTTGGCTGGATTTGAAGGTAATCCCTATGAAAAGATTTTTGCAACATCATGGTATTTGTTTTTTTGTAAGTAAATAGTATCCATTGGCCCTTTTTTGAAAATGTCAAGTTCCATCCTTATTTTTGGCTAGATTTGAAGGTAATTCCTATGAAAAGATCCACTGTAAAGAAATTATGGTTGAATCTAAAAAAAATTGATAAAGATTGTGACTTAATTTAGATTATATTGTAGACTATGTCACAATCTTTGTTAGCCTTTTTTAGATTCAACCATAGTTTCCTTGTAGTGATTTTTGCAACATCATGGTATTTGTTTTTTATAAGTAAATAGTATCCATTGACCTTTTTTTGAAATTTTCAAAATAATCTTTCCATTAAACACTATTGCATGGAATCATAAGAGGTAACGCCTCAAATAATTTAGTGTTAGGATGGCAATGTTAGTATTATATAAAGCAATTAGGGGCAATAACAATAGAAAGAAGAAAGTGCAGTTGAGCTTTATTTCACTTGGAAACAATGAATAAAAGAAGAAAGGATGTGTATCAAATCTATATGAAAATCAAGTCAATTGATGTATTTAAAGTCAAAGATAGAGTAAAAGAACTTAAAGTATTGTTTCTTTCCCAATTTTAATTTTACTCTAGGCTTTTCAAAAACCTTGTAAAAAACAAAACAAAAATGTATGTTAAATAGTGAAATTAAATTATCCACACTAATTTCTTGACACTTGACACTCTATAAACATCTATACTTAAAATTAGATGAATGATTTGTATTTTACTTTTTTATTTGTTGCATTAGAATTTCCATAACCGTGCATTTGCAAATGGCATATTTGGTATCATCATTGAGCTCTTAGCAAGGAGGGTGCCACATTTGGAACTACAATGAAAATGTTATAGATTTTGGAATTAGGTTTGGACCCTAAATTACCTAAAATTATATTCTTTTTGGGTTGTGTGTCTCTAGGTTGTGCTTTTGGTATAGTTAGGAAGCTTATTGCAAGGAGAAGTCCACAAAATTTGTTTTGAAGAGTTTGGACCAACCGTGTAAAAATTGTAGATTATTTACTTGTTTAAAATTTTTTAAACTAGTATCCAACTATCAAAATGTCACAAATATCTTTCAAATTATGTGTGCAAGTAAAATAATTGTAGAATAGCTGGATGACTTTAATGGCTTTTAAAACAGACCTTCTTTAGATAAGGCAACCTAATTTTTAAAGTAACCTAATTCCACTATTTAATGCAAAGCACAAGTTCTTTTTAAAATAGACCTCTACAATTCTATTATTACTATTTTTATTTTTATTATTTGTTCTATGAGTTTTTTATTTATTTTTATGATTATTAAAATGAAAGCATATTTTATTTATACTTTGTATCAAGCAAGTTTAAAAATCATTAGGTTTGTATAGTTGGTATTTATTTGCAAATATATATATTTTTTGTATACTTCTCATAAGGTCCCTATGTAAAACCTACATATGTAAATTTGTTGTTTCTATCTTGTTTTGTGCAAGATATTTTTGAAAGATATACAAATACTAGTAAGGATTTTGCAAGATACTATAATACATCACCATGAATATTTGCAAATAACTTTGATTTATGAAAAAACAAATAAATATGAAAGAATATCATCAAGGTTTTGTGGTTGTTACAAAGAAAGTAAACAAAGGCAATTGAAAGCATGTGGAAGAGGCTTTGGAATATGAAGTGATATCTATACCAAAATTCAGCACAAGAGTTCTTTATTATTAGATTTTTGTGCCAATTTGAATTTGAATTCCTTTTGTTTAGTAGAAGAAGATTATATTTTTGGATTCATCTTTTATTTTAGAAAAAAGTTAGGTTCTTAGTTTTTTGTTTTTTTAAATAAACAAGATTTTTCACTTGTGTTGGTTTTTGTTGAAAAGACATTGTTTAGATTAACTTCTTATGTTTGTAGTAAGTTTGGATATGGATACATCCTTGATTCTCTAACCCTAAAACAATAACCAGACTTTGCAATAAACTTATTCACATCATGCTTAATCACACTCCATTTGGTTTCTAAAGATTTTCTAGGATGCTCTTTTGTAGAACTCGGCCAATTTTTATTGAATTGGCAACTCACTCTCTTTAAAAATGCTTTCTTGCATAGCTCATTTCCTTGAATTAAGTCTTGTAAAACGTATAGGACAATTCCACAAGCTTGACACTTTGTTGGAAAATATATTTCCTTTTTGAACTCAAAAAATACCACCTATTGCCATGGTTAGAGAATTTAAACTTATAGAATGTTGTTCCGTGCTCTAAAAATTGTGCAAAAATATCAAGCTAAGGCTCTTTTTTAAATAGTTCTCAATAGTAATGTTGATTAAACATTAGCAAAGTTTTGAGCTCTCCAAGAGCCCCCTACAAAGTCTCTAAAGGGGTCTTAAACATGTACTTACTACACCAAACAAATCACTAATCCTCTATTTTCACTCACCCTTTGAAGTTTGAACTCAATGCAATCATAAAAACTATATTGTTATGTTATCCCTATTGGACAAAAACTATGGGTACAAATGTACTATAAGACCATAAATTCTACTTTACTCTATTTGAATAGATGAGTGCAGTACTTGGATGGTGAGTAGTGAGTACATTTACATATTCTATAAGTACAATAACTTTTTTAATGTTTTGGGTAGTGCACGTGGCTTAGGTCCTTCATACAAGGTAGGCTAGGCAGTGATGAGTATGAGTACCCTTTTCTTGTACTCACTCTAGCCAATTAATAACTTGGTTTGTCAAACCTTAAGGGCTCTTGGAGGGCTCAAAACTTTGCTAATGGGGGTAGCATGGGAGCTTGGTTTTTGGCAAACATCCATTATAAGATTTTTCTATAACATTTTTGTGTCAACTAACCAATTCCACTAGAAATGCTTTTAAGGTAATGCTTTGCCAACCTTGCCATCACGGTGTCACCTATAGCAAAGCCAAGATGGCAATTCAACTGCTCAAAGTGAAGAATTTATGGAACCAAACTAAATAGAATGGCAACAACTATATCTTTGCCATGATTTTTGCACAAGAGCAAATGGGCAACAACCATGCATATAATATTTCTCTAGGATCTTGGAAATTATTATTAATAATAAAATTAAAGAGAAACTAGCACAATCAACTTTTTCAATAGTAATTTTGGATTAACTCATCATAAAGTGGTGGCATTAGTTCTCAAATTGGTAAGAGTTTTATGAAAGCCTCAGGTTGCGCACTACTTGACATGATTGCAATCTGGCACTTTTTGAATTAATTATCTCCTCTTTTTGTCATAGGCTTGAGCTGATTTTTTTTCCAAGGCAATTAGGCATTCAATTGTCCAAAAATCAACCTTGCTTCTTGCTCTACTTTCACTATCCCAAAGTCTGCTCAATTTTGCAAGCTTGTCATTCAAAGTTCAAGGACCCATATATTCTTCATATGTGTCTCTCTAATGCTTTAGCGTTGTCTCTTTTCACTCTAGCTTTCCGCACCAAATGACTCAAACTTTGCCTTGCCGGTAAAGGAGGTATTATTTTGTGTCTTTGCTCCATGGTAAATTGCAGGAGTTCATAGCTAGAGCTTTTGGAGGTTTCCCAATCTTACATGTAGCTACAACTCCAAAATTTCTTATATTAGCTTCTTTGAGTTCCCATGCATTGTAGTCTCCAACTAAATCAACTTGGAAATTATTTTTCTGTCATAGAATTGTAGCTCTATGAGCATACTATCAACAAAGTTCTATGTAGAGAGTGCAAATTTGATGTTATAATCCCGACCTTGTGAAATTTCTTACTTTTGGTTTAGAACATATATTGCTTTTCTGAAAGAACTCAATCTTGCAAACACTTAAGAGTACAAGGAGGATTGAAGGGTTTATGCAAGCTAAGGGTGACTACTATGTGTGTCACAAGGACAAAAATGAAGGGTTTTCTTAGCAAATGGATCTAGTTTCATTGAATAATGAAGTTTTTAAGAGAGAAAGGACTCATATTTAGAAAGTAAACTTGTTGATTTTCTAATTTCCACCAAAATAAAGTATATATATCTCTAATGTGATAAGAGAAAAGGACTTTTGAACATAGCTCTTAAAACTGTCACAGTGTTTTTTTCTTGCTAAAAAGGACTCTTGAATTGATACGTAGACTCATAATATGGGCACAATCTTTTGGCATTATTATTGGAGGATTGGGATGATTACATTTTGGAATAAAATTTCAATGAATGTAATTTACATTTTGGAGAAAAGGACTTTTATGTACTTTTGAATGACTAAATTTTTTGGGGATTGATTTCTCTAAGTTAAATAAATTTGTTTTGTTTTCTTCTTTACCTAAGTGTCTTAGAATGGCATAAACTAGGGTGGTCAACCTTTGGAATTTGGAACTCTCATTGAGAAGAGGGAGAATTCTCATTGGGAACACAAAAACACTCCGTTTTGTACTAAAAAAAGGACTTTTTTTTGCCAAAAATGGTCACCTTTAGCTTGCATTTGCCATGAAGTATGTATGTATAGTATAGTACCCGGCAAGTATAAATTGTCCCCTCTTTTGTAGGTGCAAATATTGATATTACACTTGAAATTTGAAATGACACTCAAGGTTCACAATTCTATGAAATTTTTGAGTAAACCATAAATTGGATTTGGAAGGTCATCAAGTCTAATTTCATGGCATGATAATCTATAGCATTGAAGTAGTGAAATCATACAACAATAGAGCATTGTGTAACACACTATGTACCACTTATTGCTACCACACTTGCATTAATTACAACCTTCATTCCCTAGTGCATGCTAGCAATGAGGATTTGAACAGTCTCTAAGGATATGGTTTCTCCTGTCTGCTCAAGGATTTTGATTAATTCATCTTGATTGTTTGGCTTGGTCTCACTTTGTACAAGCTTTTTTAGAATCATCTACATATTTTCTATGGAATTAAAGTTTGGCAAGTTTGCAGGCCACGTAATATTCTTGATCTTATACATGTTTTGCCATTGATTTTGTAAAATACTTCAATGCATTAGAATGCCATTTTCATAAGCAAAAGACTTTGAGGATTATCATGCATTAAGTAAAAACCACATAATAGACCTTCATATACAATTTCCATAAAATTAGTGCTTGTCCATTTATCAAATGACATAATCATTATGGGGCACTTTTCATAGCCTAAAAAAGCACCCCAAATCATGACAAATGTGCATCTGAATTTAAAAATGGAGGCTAAATAATCCCGTGAGTAACGTTCATATGATCACTGCCAAACCTTCACTTGTTGTGAATTTTTGCCCTCTTCAAATGAACATTCATTTGCCCATATCACATTCATCCAATTTGATGATTCCCAAGCTTCATATTTTTGGCAAATACCAATCTACAAATCTTGCACTTGTCACAGTTTTTTTTTGTTGCAACACTATTGCTAAATACAATAGGCTTAATCTTCTTCCTCAATGTCTGCACATAGATTTTCTTCGTCATCTTTCTAATCATAGGGGCAAGTGGAATGCATCTATTCTATGTAAGAATGCATCCCAACTCCCTTCTACCTTGCTCTGTTAGTTTATGATGTTGATATACAATCTTA
This sequence comes from Ulota crispa, assembly GCA_963920765.1. NCBI lineage: Eukaryota > Viridiplantae > Streptophyta > Bryopsida > Orthotrichales > Orthotrichaceae > Ulota > Ulota crispa. The sequence goes on from OY987243.1 coordinate 8,567,216, forward strand.
CAATTGACCACTGATCCATTATTTTGGAATCCGTCTAAAATATATTTAGTAATAGAACGTAGTATTAGTATACCTAATTTAGCTACAATGTTTTATTTTGATATTTTGAATGATTCATGACAACTATGACCCATTTTTCTTTTGTGCTCAAATGGCAACCACCCATTCTCACAAGATCTTAGACATAAGAAAATACACCTCAAAATGAAAATCCAATGAATGCATAGCAAGCATCAATGACATGATTGTTTAACATCTAGCACCATATCAATGCTGGTCAAGGTTTGTAACTTCTCTACATACACATTTGATACTACGAAAAAACTCACAAAACATAAACTATATATATATATATAAATATAAATTGAGGCTACATAAACTTGTTTAGATCATGTTGCTTTTCACCATTGTGTTTAAAAACATATAAAACCTACATGAAACAAAATTCATATTGGCCTTTCATCAAATTCATAGCAATCTTTCATCAAATTCACATATTGAATCAACATACAAAAAATGAGCACAAAAAACTAGAATTCTGGTTTACAAGCAATAGTAAGTTGGGATCCTTTGATGAAAACCTAGAATTAAAATGTATTTCATTATCATGGTATCTACATTTTAGAATAATACACTGTTATACCACATCTACCTACCAAAACTTGCAATCAATTTAACCCATGAACGTCACAAAAGCCTTTTGCAACCATATGTATGGCCGTAGGTACAGATGTATTTGAGTTGCTATGAGGGCTTTCCAAATTTTTTTATGCACCCACCGTCATACAACCCTTCAATATGTATGGTTGTAACACTTAATTTCTAGCTGATTTAAACTTTTAAATATTGGATGCAATCATATTTGGTATCGTAGCTCCAGAGCCCAAGGACCAAGGGTTAACCAAAAAAGAGTGAGGCACAAATCATTTGAACTACAACCTTAACAACAAAAGATGAACAATAAGAGATTTGTACCTCACAAGAGAGAAGCATAACGCAACAAAAGCACAACACAATCTGTTGTGGAGATCAGGCCTTTGCCGCAGCCTCCATTGAATGGATAATTGCGAGACTGTTAGTGCTTTACCTAAACTTTACAACCTCCTAAAATTTTGCATGCACCTATTGACCACAAGCTCAAGTTCTTATAAATCTCTCTTAACTTGCAACCAAACATGACCAAATGAAAAATCTTCAATTGCTATGAACATTCAACATCTCTACAACAAAATTTGCATTCTTTAAATCAATTCATAAGCTTCATTTATTTAAAATTTGAACTCAATTGGCGCAAATCTGTGACCTCCATGTGCATTCATTTGATGTTTTCAGAAGTTGTATAGGAATGTTGCCCCCTCAATGACACATGTTCATTCATACATGTTCATTCATTTTGATACCTATAAAGATTTTTATTCTATTTAATTTATTGCTTCACAACATTTGTAATTAAACTACTAGTATTATTTAATTAATGTTACTAATTATAACTCCTTGGTTAAAAAGGTGGAGAAAAAAAGCAATTCAAAATATTTAGATTGCCACTCCAACTCAAGTGTGTTCATTGTGTAGACAATTTGTAGTTGCTAGGTACTGTATAGTACTATTGTACTAGAACAAAAGTTTTGTCAATATGATCAAACTTTTTAAAATAGATGTTTCTAATTTTTGACTAGTCTTTGGCAAAGTAAATGAATCATTGTGCTTGAAGGTCCAAGTTTTATCATAATGTATGAATCAAATAGGAAAATACAATTACCATAAAAAGTATGTTTTTTACAACTTTTGGACATTGGCACTCCAACACTAACATCTCTATGAGGAGAATTTTGATACATTTTTAAAGATGGTTAGAAGGAAAGATGCATGTATGGATGTTTCCTATATATCAATGCAATTAAATCTTAAAAATTCATCATCAATATTTTTCAATTAGTTATCATGCAAAATAAATAAATAGATAATAATAATTTACCAATAATTGGATTTTAGTTATTTGGAATTACATTTTGGTATGTTTGGGATTGCTAGTAAAAATTAAAAATTAATGATGTAGGATAATAAAATGTCAATTGTACTCTATAATATACAAATTTTTTTAAATGGTAAAAGAGGGTGGCAAAATCTTTTGTCTATCCATTGTATAATACCAAGAAGTAAATTTACTTTACTTTTGGTTTACTTGCACAAATAGAGCATAGAAGAATTGTTTTACCAAACTCCTACAAGTTCAGAAATTCACCAAATCTTAAAAATTAAATTGTCTTTGGAAGCTTAAATTTTTGTTTTGAAGTTAATTCATTTACACTATTAAAATTTTAAACCGCTATACCATTTTGCTTTTAGATATACATTGTTTAAAATCTAGTACTATCACTTGTAGCATCAAATATTTCTTTTGTCCGAGTAGGCATGGTAGTTGTACTGAGAGTTTGCAAGATCTCTAAAGATACCTCTTCCCATACTTAATGAATGAACTCTACCAATACTCATTTGTTGAGTGGCTTGAGATGTATTCAGTATTATATATTTTACCATCTTCTACAAGTTTTCTATTGGATTTAGGTCTAGAGAGTTAACCAGCCGATTCAATTTCTTCATGCCATGAGCTTTTTTTCACAACTTTCGCAACATGCTACAAGGAATTGGAGCACCATTTTTCATAGGTAAAATAGTTTTGTGGATGATTGTGAAGAAAATAAGATTTGCTTAAAGTTCTTTTGTAGACAAGATCAATAAAGTCACTTGCATTTTTACTTTGTAGAGGCATGATTATTAAAGGAGACTTATTAAAGCCACTAATGGCACCTCAAACCATCACTAAAATGCAACTTAAAACATATGTGAAACGTTTGGATCCATATCTTTTACATGATTCTTGCCACACTCTAATTTGTTGAGTATTTCTTCTAATTTTAAAAGATGATTCATCAATTCAAATGACTTCCTTCCAATCCTCCCCAATCCTCCCAATCCAATCTCTATACTTTTTGGCAAATGCCAATTTTTGAGCTTTGTGCTTTTCACAAAGAAAATGCTTTTTTGTTGCAATACAATTTCTATAATAAAATTCTTTCAAAGCATTTTTTATAATACAAAAATTAGCATTTGCAACATTTGCCATCTAATTTGTAATCTCCATAAGTAATTAGCAACAATTATCAATAAGTAGGTGCTCATAGTGTTTTATATTGCAATTTATAAACTTTTGAGGCCTACCAAGAAACTTTGGTGAAATTAAACTTCTTTTTTTGTCTTTTGAGTTTTTTTTAAATAGCGTAAACAACTAAAAGCAGTATTTTTAATTTTCTTGCTGTATGCGCACTTCTTATTTTACTTTTATGCATTTCCACCACTAATTATTTCACAACCTCTGTCAACGTTCAAGTCTTCATTTCTCTCAAGAAGTAATGCCACTGAACCTACCTACGACACCTAACAAACTCCTTTCAACAAAGACAAAGCACCTTTCTCTTCAATGAAGTCACAAATCCACTTACAATTGTGTTACAAATTTTCCTTACAACTTGCAATGTCATCACAAAATAAAATCACATACATATTTTTTAAACAATCAATGACTTGAAACCATGTTGTGCTGCAATAAAGACCTATGCAATCTGGTGCATGAAAAACTTGCTAACACAGTTTGGAGGAGGCAACAAAGAATCATGACTTTGCATGGATTTCTTGGATAACTATTTACGTGGAAGATTTTTTTTACTTCTAATTCAACAAAGAACTGCTAGTTGCATGCAAATGGTTACTTATCAAGTTTCTCAAAATTAGTCAAAGCCGATATTACTAAGAATGTAAACACTGCAGTAAACTAAAAACTACCAAGTTTACTTCTAGATATTGTATAAAATGTTTATGTTCTGGACAAGTATTTTACAAAAATAGAACTTTTACTTTTGATTTTGAAATGCCACTTCATGCTAAAAAATATTCAAACTAAAAATTGTAAAATTCATTGGAGGAGATTGATATGTCTACCATACCCTTTCAACTATTCTACCACACCCCCGGGATAAATCTTAAATCTCTATCATCAAATAGTTGAATTTGAGAATTTGGAATTCAAATTTGGACTTAGAAACCTTGATTTTGTCTAAACCAAAAAAAAATGTTGTAATTGAACAACACCCAATGAAAAAGCTTAGCTCGGGGGAAAAGTATTACTTTTGCTTTTGCTTATTAAAAAAAGTTTTTTCAATGGGTGTTGTTCAATTACAAACTTTTTATGATTCTAAACAAAATCACAATCTCTAAGTCCAAATCTGAATTCCAAATTTTCAAATTCAACTTTTTGATGGTAGAAATCTAAAATTTACCCCGGGGTGTGGTAGAATAGCTGAAAGGGTTTTGTAGACATATCAATCCCCTTCATTGGAAAGACATTTAAGTACACTTTATATATATCAACCATTCAAAAAATAATTTCAAAAATATAAAATGGTTTTCTTCATAGCAATCCAGTTGGAAAATCCAATACTTTTCATTGCCTTCCACAACGTGAAACCATTACATGCATTTTTTTTTCTATTTATAGCGAGCGGTACTGCGGTAGATGTTGTTTTGAAAAAGAATACAATGAAAAGTCTTCCAATCATTCATATTGAGCTTTGGTGGTCCATTGCTTGACTTCAATGATTATAAAATTTTACAATATTTTAAAATTTTAAAAATAGTCAAGATTATAAATTGTGTCATTCTTAATTCTATTGCAAATACAATAAATTTCATATTCAGTAAAATGGGAGTTTTCCATTGAAATGAGAGGAAATGTAAAGGAAAATCGACGAAAGATTTTATGTCAATTCAACTCAATTTGAGCTGAATTGACATACAACCTTTCAGATTTTACCTAAAATTAGAAAGTTTTATTGCAATTTAGGTCTTATTGCAATTTAGGTCAACTTGACCTAAATTGCAATAAAACTTTTCAAAACTAACCTAAAATTGAAATTTTTTATGTCTCCTTTGGTTATTTTGGGAGGTGCCCAATCTCCCATTTTACTAAATGAGGTTAATAGATTGATATGCCAATACTATGCATTCCAACTATCACGCCTCTCTCAATTGCAATCAATAGTCTAATATTCATAGCTCTAAAGACTTCACGTCACCACTAAACTTGCTTCATACATAACTCTCACATATACACAAATTTGCACAACTTCTAAAATTTTACCAAAATACTAACTTCATCAAAACACATACATAATGATTTACAAGCTACCACATTGTTTGTCTCAAACATGTTTTGCATTAAAAGGTTGTTGGAGCTCCTTATATGAAGCTTTGATTGACAAAAATCTAAAATGTATTGGCACAAGGAACATGGACATTGCCTTCACATTGAATGAGCTGCAAACACAATTTGAAAAGTCCTGTTAATGCATTGTGATATTCACAGCCAAGTAGGATGTTACCCAACACATAGTCAACTCAATTCTCATCACTTAGATGGCATTTTTGTTTAATTTAGATATGTGAGGTGAAAAATATGATCCTTTAAAGTGCTAGTTCATTTTCACTGGCAATTCTACTTCAAAAATTCAAACATAGACTTATGGAGAAGTACTAATCATGAATAGCCTACATTTAATGAAATATGATATTGGAGTTTTGAGGCAAAATAAATTATAGTCTATGAAGATTCTTGAGATAAAATTTGCAATTTTATAAGATCTTTTTCTTCATCCATCTCTACACGAACTGAATGTGAACTTTGCATAAAAATCATAAAACACCCAATGATCAAATTAGTTAGTCAAGACCAAAACTACTTGGATGTACTTTGTCCGTGTCATATCGCTCCTACAACAAACGGTGTGTGAGAACATGCATTATCCACTGTCCACCCAGTTGACGCCACCTGCACTCTAAAGAGTTGATTTATTGTTCTAATTTTTTGACAATGCTAAGTTTTATGTTTTGTGAATCGCTTTTCTGTGCATCACCGTGTTGCCCTGCACTTGCCTTCACCAGTACAAAACCTGGCTTCATGGTTGTTTTCTATGACATGGCGACAATTTGACAAACTTGACGTCAAAAACAGATAAGAGATTCTCTATCTGTCTAGTAGAGTCAATTTTAAGGTTGACTTTTAAATAAAGCACTTTCTTTTTCCAATCTTGACATATTAATGTTTCATTTTATTAAAGTATCTCAATTCAATATACACTTTTTAGATTCTACAATTTGGGTCATATTTAAAAAGGATTTTCAAATAATCTCAGCTGTTAAGTAGGGCCTTATTAGACAAGATTGTCACTCATACTTGAACACTTATCATGCGCGACATCAGACGTCAGACAAACAACACGACAACCAAACTCCAAAACTTGTCCAACAAGACAACTTTGCAGGCTGGCTTAGATTTATCTAGAATGCTTGGCTATGTTCAAATTGATTGGGTTTGCAACCAGAACTATTTAAAATTGTGTTCTAATCAACAAGATTTTAACATAGTTTTTTGGAGTAAGGCGTTTTCTAGCAGTGGTTTGAACCTACTCCTCTAGTCTAAGGATATTCTTACCCTTCTTTTTCCACCTCAATGTTTCTCTCTCTTGAAGGTCACAAAAAGCCTTTCTACCAATTCTTAAGAGCTCGCCACATATAGGGTAGTTTGCTGTTTCTTTCATTATTTTGCTCTTTTATTGTTGAATAGAATTAACATGAGATATGACTAATCAATCCAAATCACAATCCAAACTTAAAAGTTGTATGGACGAGAGGATCAAGAAGAATGAAGAAGAGACAGAGAAAGAGAACGAATAACAGAATGTGAAGAAACCATGGAGATTAAGAAGAGAAATTGTTCAGAAAAAACTGATGACAAATTTTTTTTGATCATTTATGTGAATAATGCCATGATGTATAAAATCTTCCTGTAGTCAAGGTAATTATACAAAGGCTTCCATGTCTCATGGGAAGATCAAGTAGTGCAAAAATGCATGTAATGGAATTATTTTTATGTTTTTTTCAGAAAGGCTCTAAATTTTCATTACGAAACTGACCTGGACATATGGGTGGTTGAAAGCTCCAAAGGCAGCAGTGAGCATAAATTCAGGATAATCATATACGGTAGAAGAGTATAGAAGTGAAATTCGTTGCTAAGCTTGTTTTTGAGCCAAAATCTACATGACTGTAGGCGTAAATGACCAATGCTCATGATCCACATGTTGTACATTAGATTGAGAATGCACTTGTGGCCACTAGAGAATTTGAATTTGGCATGTCAGTCTTGAAGACCAATGCACCAAGTCTCCAACAACCAAGTTAAGTTACGTTTCCTTGTTGACATTTTGAACAGGAAGCAACAAGCAACTCGCAAGGGTATATCTTGCGGTGGTCCCGTGTTTTTCAAAGGCTCTAGTGAGGGATATTAGGTAGCTCCACATAAATTTGTTTGACATAGTTACTACGCTCTTGTATACATGCAGGGTGTTTCAAAAGAAATCAATAAACTGGAAAAAATCATGGTTGGGGATAATTTGACTGTTTAACCGATTCCGATGATGAATTTGCAAATTGAGAGTCCCAAAATTGGAACTTCTCCTGCCATTCAAACTCCAACTTCCTGATAGCGGCGGAAGAATGGCTCTTAAAAATGTGACATGCAAAATCGACTCCAGAATCTTGTGTCGTCACTCGTCAGGTCCAGAAGCTTGAAAATAGTTAGGTCCTCTGTAGCCTGTAGGTAACCTTAGCATCTGGAAAATTGCCTGCCATTGTCATCTGGAATTATGTAGAAAATAAGGCATTGCAAGATTACAACCAAGCGATCCTCAAGCATTCAAGAACTGCTTGTCTCAGTGGCTCAAGTAAGTTGGCAGCTGCAAGTACATCGCAATACACTGATCCCAATTAGAATGTGGCAAATAACTCTCAACGGGAAAGTTTACGTCTTTTGTCCAACCAGTGTCCATCACATACCATGCAGCACTGCTGTGGTTCATGCTTCGTGAAATGCACAAACGCTGCCCTTGTGAAGGCGCTTTCAAAAGCCAAGGTTTGGAGTGCAGGAGCTACACGATACTATCTTCTGAAAGGCCAATAGAAACACCACCTGCAGTATATCTGTCCACTTTAATGTCAATAGGTGGCAGTGGTTGTTACATTGGACCAATCCTAACCCGCTTATCCGTCTGACGCAAATATAAATGGTAAAGGCACGGACACATATACCTTTTTTTCTTGGATTTTATTTTGGTATGAATTTAGACACAACCTTGCACTTACGCCAAAACATCCACTTCTTGATTTTAGAAGGGACAACCACCCCATTTGGACCCGTCCGTCTGTCCGCTTGTCCAGTCCGACAGCAAAATCTCGCCCGATGTAACAACCTTGGTGGCACTGCAAGTTCACAGTCAAATATCAAAAGCGGAGTAGGAGTACATGATATTCAAAAGCACTACAATATCTCAAATGGAAGGTCCAACTAGTCAATAATCAATAGACGAGCAAGGAGTAACACCATTACAACTACTTTGTCAGGTTTGTAAACAGCTCTCATTAAAACACGAGAACTTTTAACATATGAAAATTATCTATGAAGATGGCTGCTCTATGATCCACAGAACACTTCTTCATTTGAATGCAACCTTATCAGGCAGTAACAGTAACCAGATAATTATTGAATGACGATATAGACTAATGAGAATAGAATCCTTCAACAATGCATGCGCTGATCTCCACATTAATTTCATTATATGTGGTTAACAATATTTTAGGGTTCGGAACGAGCACAAATCTTATAGGCCTTCAGAGAAAGAAATGAGGAGATCTGCAAGTTAAGTAAAGCCATGGAATGCAGAAGGCTTCAACGCCAAGGAGGGTGCCATCACGTGATTCGCGTCCACCACTTTCTCAAATGCAATCTGTGCTTTTATTCAATGACTACTCGCTCAGACATCCCGTGGTAAAACAAAATACTGCCTCCGTCTGATATTAATCATAAAACAAGAGTTATACCGAACCAAACAATTCAAAGCTAAAACGAAGGTAAGTGACTATTAGGATATGTTCACACTTGATGTTTGGAGGGGTATTAGCAATATGAATGCAATCTAAAGGTATGCCACTAAGTCAAAATGAATCTAATTTTCATTTGCTACTACCACTCTTAACACCAAGTGTGAACATACCTTAGTTCCCTGAAACTGTGCCAGGAAGAGTCTGCCCGGTGTGCGTATGATGAGAATTAATTACAAATTTCTTCGTTTGTTGTCGAGAGTAAAAAGTGCCTGAACACAAGCTGTTTCATAATGTTTGGACTTTGGAGTTCTGCTTTCCACTGCAGTCAAAAAGTCATATCGACGTTTTCCCAAAACCAAGCACTACATTACGCTTATTTTAAGCTACATAGCTCCGCAAGAGAGAAGCGAAAATCAAGGTATTTTTGAAAAAATGGAAGCTCAGCACGTGGCAATATTCATTGCTTTCAGGTTGATGCTTTCAATGGCACCGACTAACATTTAAGATGTTCATTTTAAAGATCCAAACGAATTTAGGACCTCAACCTATGAATGAAATTACGCAGAGTTCACAGTCCCTCATTCAAATATTTCACCATTATGCACGGTTCGATCTGATACGCAATGAAATTTAGGGTTTAAGATTTTGGTAAGCATCTATTCATTGAACACCAAACCCTAAAAGTCATGAAAATTTGACTGAAATAGTCGAGAAACAGAAACTCCTCCAAACCGTTTTTCCAGACAAGCTACATATTATTAATACGATTGCATCCCTTTTCGTATTCCAAATTTTCAGTTGTATACTCTGAGAGGGAGAAAATGAACCTGACTGGGTGAGTGGCGAGCCCGTTCCAGCTCCATTCCAAGGTTTCCAGTATTGCAAAGATACATAGAACGACATCCTTTGCAAAACTCGCTCCGCTTCTCCGATCAAACAGCCTATTAATCTAATGCCATGGTCCATATGAATGCAGTAAAGCTGACATTCATTGAATTCCTGCACCAGTGATCCCAACCGTGATTCTCATAATTAGCTCAAGTGGCTAGTATAAAGACTGCTACATATGCTAACAACTTAAATTTGGCGCTCTGATATTTACATTTATTGTAGCTATAAAAAGAAAATAATGAAGGTACTCTAGAATCAAGTCAATTAACCACACTGGAGAACACTGTCCTGCACTGGCAAGAATTGAGTGAGATCGCGAAGATGATACAATTTAAGCTTAAAAGGCAATAAGGTAACCATCCCCATACTTGAGCGGTCCCCAGAGTCAAACTCTACTTTTGAGGTGTTCACTGTTCACCACTCACTCTGAAGTCTGAACCAAACCAAAAGTGGACTAGCCAGTCTTGCCACATGTCAATTTAGGAGTTAGTTTGAGAGGGTTGAGATTGGGACTATCAATTACATGTATAAGAACACATCCAAGCAATTTCAAAGATAATGTAGAGTTGCTATTAGGAACCCTATGAGTTGTAACTTTGCCCTTTAACATAATATAATCTATAATACTTTTTTCCACAAAAATTACTTTCTATGATAGCTTGTTGAAAGACGTTCAGTTCCTATGTCTTATAAACCCTAAACCCTGATTGCTACTGAAACACTAATCCCCTCGCAACAACCTCTCTTTTTGTCGTTTTCAGGTTCTCTTGAAGTGACTCTCAAAACTTGATAGTGCCAAAATATCATGGGCATTGGGCAATGACAATCTGCTAGTTTTCCTTGTTAGGATTTGGTATTTTTCATATAAAGTAAAGGAATAAATCTGTTGTGAAATAAATCTACCGGCATGTACACGATCCTGCATGAAAATCAAGTTACTCGTTACTATATAATTATCCTTGTAATTACATCTATTCACTTCTACAAATTTTTCAAGATTTCAAGATTTTAGAGGTGATGTTTATGAGTACCGTGATGGTTATGAGTGTTGCTACCTTATGTCATAGTTGTCACATTGGACCGTCCATCTGCTGGCTTGTTTGTACGCCCAAAGTGCCGAATTGAGCTTATGGTCCGTCCAATCTCCAATGTAGTCAACTCAAAGTTGATTTTTTTTAAATGACAAAAAAAACTTACTTTGTACATGTTGGTGATACTCATTGTAATCAACTAATGTTAAAGCATGGATTCAAAGTCATATCAAGCACTAAAAATGTAAAATAATAATCTAATTCTTCTTAATTTAGGTCAAAACCCTAAAAACGCCCTAAAAACATAAGGTTAGAGTGTTAGACACGTCTGCCTATAATATCCATTTCGTGCATCAGCTTGTGTTGTTTGACAACTAGATCGTGCCCAAAGTAACAATCATGGATTTAGGTAATGTATGTTCTTATACTTCATTGGAACTTGCCCTTGGAAGACACTGGAACGTCTGTAAGTCTGGAACTCTGGAAGGCGATTTAATCAATATGTATGTATATATATATAGTAAATATTATTTTTTAAAGGTTCCGTAAACATTGGAATGGCTTGCAGGTTGCAACTTCAAGTGTCATGAAATTAATTTGAAAATTAATTTAATGAGCGACAAGTCAATAACACGTTTCAATGTTTACTTGAATGTTTACTAATGTTGAATGTTGATACATGGCAAAATGGATTCAATGTCACAGTTTTAACTGAAAATAGATCTTTTTAACAATATTTAAATAAAAATTAGAAAAAACAACAAACAAAAGTTTGTTGACTTTTTTCATCGAAATTCTAAAGGCTAGAACAAATCTTGAAAACAACAACAATAAAAGAAAGGGAAGTAAACAGTAGAGGAATCTGCTGTTTTATTGCTTCTAGAAACTTATTCCAAAACTTCTTTGTAATTTCAATATCCTGATAACACCATATTCATTAAATTGGGAATTTTTGAACATTTTGGGAATTCTGGCCCTTTTCTATTAAGTGTGCACTTGACTATTTTCTAATGAAATGAGATATATATCTTTCAAAAACACGCTCTTTATTATCCAAGAAGTCAAGAATGGTACCTATTTATTCCACAAAATAACAATATTTCTGAAATTTTGAACAGAAAGTTCATTAACTAGGTTTAAGGTGAGGTGATCACCTTAAACCTGTCCAATGAGTTTAAGGTGACTTTTTTGGTTTTAGGTGAAGTACAACTTGGGAATCGCATTTTCCCAATTTAATGAATATCGCGTTTGAAGTAAAACATCTCCAAATGCTTCATGCTTGCAAAGAGATTAGAGCATACAGTAACCAGTAACGTGACCTCTCTCAAGATTTTCTGGCATTTACTTCAGTCTTTTACTCTTCTTCTCAATAGTTAATACCATTACTCCGAGACAACGCAATAAAGAGCATAAACACGCTAACAACAAGGCTAATGCACCAATTCCATTGGTTGTTGCTAACAATCAGCAGACCAGTTATTGAAGGATGCTGAAATGAAACTGTTCATCGAAAGGTCCACAGTTAGTCTTTTTACATTTCTATACGGAAAAAAGTGATTCCACAGTTTGGTTCTGCTAAAGGAGGGAATTTGCAGTTCCTATTGAATAGCACTGCAAATTTTGCAGTCGTTCTTATTGTAGCTTCCTCAACTCCTCAAGGTCTAACGGTCTAACCTTGAAATTGCTTCACAGTCAAAAACTACAAGGATACACCTTATGAAGATAGACACTTTGGTAGACTGCTTGTGATGGTATTTGCTTACAATCGTGTTTGTTGAAGTATTGTGCACATTTAATATCACTGTCTGCTATTATTAAGTTTATTACAAAATTTAAAAGTTTGTGATGAACAATGTTTTACAGTTCTTCAAATTCTGATTTTTTAAACTAAATGACAATGTTTTGACAAAAATAACAACAATGCTTTGAGATTCACTACTAACCCTGAATCGGGTCCCTACCTCCCAGTTATTCAACTTTGAAAATCCGTTCGTTTTCATGTAAATCAGCAGACATATATAATACTGAATCGAAGCTTATTTCCTAGACAGAAGCGATGACACTAGTACTGCACTAGATGATGTCTATCTACAAGGTTACTCGGCTGGGACGCAATCGTTGAACTGTTGGACCCATCAAATGTCTACAAGTCGCAGCAGATCCTTGGATGATCACTGGACTGCAAAACGTGGCTGGAGCAGCGACTATGGTACAATCGGTATATAATCTCGAATACAATCATTTCTTTGCTTTGTCAGCTGAGAAAGCTTCAAAATGACGTAGCCGCACGTACTGTTAGCATTATCGTATCATGAGCTGAATTGAATAGCTGATGCACTGGAACAGTGGAACTAGGTGGGCAGCCTGGAACCCGATCCATGAACGTTGGATCGATATTATCAGATCTTACTACTGTTTTCAGCCAGAAATGACGAAGATCCTTAACACTGATTGACCTGGACTCAATGTACGTACAGACTACTCATGGAAAGCCCTCATGACTCTTTACAGAAGCCTCTCATCACAACAACTTAGTGCGTTGAGGTTATTTTTTAAACCACCGCAAAGTAAGCTTTCGTACTTTCTTTACTGACTCGTTTACTTACCGTTAACCGAGGTAGGTAAGGCTGCAGAGTGAACCGTTTGGTTGGTTGCTCGCCGGCCTGGGTCCCGGTGTGAAATTTAGTGCGTTAGTCGCCTGTGATAGTGTGAATCAGTTGGTTCACCTGACGACTAGTCGACTATAGACTTTTTGAACGTTTCAAAGCAAAAATGCCCTACAGTTGTTCTTAAACGTGGCTAAACCTGGCAGAGTTTTCTACCAAAAGTTGGTCAATGACTCAATCGTGGCTTACTTCTATTTTTGTCGTCCAGTAAAACCGTGCTAGAACTGAAGCGCTTTATACCAAAGTTAACGAAGCAGCAAAACTGATTACAGTAAGTTCCTTCTAAAGCCATGAGTTAAATTTACAACTGAACCTTCTTTCAAGAATCTCAGTTGATCTTTTACTGATATAAGTTGAAACGTGAGTAACGTGAAACAAGTGGCTAAGTTTGGAGAATGATTGAATACTATTCACTGTCCAATGTTACAGACTCTTTCTACTGCTCAAATCTCTTTCAAGCCTCAGTCTAAGCTTTTCAAGTGCTCAAACTTAAAACACATGAAAGACTCAGTTGTTGAAGTTGTGACTAGGTTTCTTTTTCTTTATGAATTTACTACCACTTCTCTAGAAAGACTCAACACAAATATAAGGTCAATGAAAGTTCAAAGTTAATAATCAATAACATTGTTTTAAACATTTGGAATAATATATTTTAATATTAAATTCTTATTATATTATAGTGTATAATAACAACAGCAGTCAATGATATTAAATGTGCACAATGCAACAAGAAACACATACTGTAACCAAACACCACTACATACAACTTATCAAAGGTTAAGTATAATCAATCCACTATTGTTCATCATTTAGAAACGTGATCATAAAAATCAACAATACAACTACATTACACTGAACTGACTGAAGTGACTGAACTTCAAACAAATATTAAGTATCAGCACTTGAAAGCTCGCCAACCATTATATCACTTAGCGAAGATTGAAGCTCCAGATTCAAGTTTCACTTGATCCAGGTCACCTGAACAATGCATGAATCCCACAGTTTAGCAGTTCAATAATATCGAGATGGAAACGGTAGACCACCACCTCAACTGCATGCAAGCAAAGGACAGCAAACAAGAGTAAGCAGAAATAATTTCACGAGCTTACCAAACTGAGGGCTTATGAAGTCCGTAACTGGAAGAAAAAGAGTGAGTTAGAACATTTGCGTGCAACTGGACTCCGAATCACGAATCTCAGTGTAGAGCGGAGGTTGGGAAGTCCTACTCCATTCCGATCCATGCAGTTGTTCCGTTCCACGCTCGAGATTGATGCGTGCAACCAAAGGAGACTCCTCGCTTACTCTGCTGGGACTGATTGGGCATTTGAGGGGCAGGCCATCGGCTTCATGTAGTGGGGTACTGGGGTTCCCAGCTCTTGACTCTACGTCTAGCATAGCCGATAACGTACGTTCAAGTTGCCCGACAGCCCTAGAACCGAAAAGGAGGGAAAAGGAAAAACTGATCCAGATCTGCGATCGGCACGACTGCACCATTCTGTGCGCTGTTCCCCTTATGCTCGGTGCTGGTGAGTTCTGACCTCTCGCCTGCCGTCGATTCGATGTCCCTGCATGGACACGGTATCGTAGATTCGTAGTCAATGGTGGAGGTGTCCTCAGCCATCATGAATTGCCCTCCTTTATTAACTATTCTCTTTTCTGGATATTGAAGATACTGGACCCACTCATACTAAACGCCCTTTACAGTTTAACTCCAATGAGTGCTGGGAGCTTTTGAGGCGAAATGCACTGAGTAACTGAGGCCTAGTAAGATTTCAGATATTATCGTTTTTTCTTTGTCCATAAACTTGAGAAAGTTGTAAACTCGTTGAATACTACGGATTAACCCATTAACATCTGTGATCGATTCTGGGGTGGGCAATCCTTTGTATGGCCATTTGGGGCAAATTTTAAAATTATTGCATATAGATGTTTATCATAGATTTGATCATACAAACGAAAGTATTTTGTTGGGTTTAGTGTTATGCATCATGAATTATGCTCACTCTTTAATTGTTATGGCCATCGTTTTGAATTTATTGGTGTATTTTCAACCAATAATCTTTTAGGTTTTCAACCCTCTAGCCACATACCACCTCAAATTGGCCTGCTTATTATCCTAAACTCTTCACTTTCCACTTCCCCAGACCTATCCCCTTTGCCATGTTATCAAATTCCTTAACATGATCTCTTTACAAACTGAAAAGAGTCAAAATCAACCAGGAAATGGTTGACTAGACGTTAGTGGGTTAAGGTAAACATACCCATTCCCAACCATTGAACCTAATGCCGTTCAAATGTGCACAAGGGACAAAGTGTACAAATTAAACATCTACAAGGTGCCTAGATTTGAAAATTCAAATGTATGCTATATACACATTTGAGCGGCATTAGGTTCAATGGTCGAGAATGGATATGTCTACCTTAGGCATCATGGGTGGAGCTGGGTCTCCCATAAATCTCAGTAAGGTGACCTAGCTTATGGCTGTTCATATATTGACTTTAAAATTTATATGGATTTGTTAACTCTTTATGGACAGTACAAGATAGAAACTTAGAAGTGAGAACTTAGAACTTAGAACCGTAGAGGTTGATGATCCAAAATTACAATAGTCATGGTGTTGCACTCTCTGAAAAAGGTCATAATCTTAGACATTGTTGTTCTCTTTAGAAAATGATTGAGGGATCCCTTATGCAATAGTAATACTTAATGAGTATTGCGTAAATTGGGCAAAAGTGGACATTTTGGGACTTCTGGGTTTGGGGTGATTATCCCAAATTGAGCTCCAACGTTTTCTTTTTTGTACATGTGCTTTCACTTGAGAGGAGGAATTTGTGAGGGAAAAAATCTTAGTGGTTTAGACTAAATTTGATACTTTTGAATTTGGTTTGAGATAACTTTTTGAGTTTGAGGTGGAGTATAAAATGGTACCTTTGTTTTTCCCAATTTACCTAATATGATGTTTCAAATGGATATCAAACTTAATCTACAAAATCAGTTAACCCTTAAAGGATGTTGTTGTTTTGTATACAAAATCATGTGCTGGATACGAATGGGACATTTGGGTAGCACATGAATCCCATTGGAGTTGTAAATTTCAACCCACGTTATAAACATACTTCTAGTCAATTGGAATTTTTTGAGAAGTTTTTAATATTTGTCATATAGTCATTTCTTCAAGTACTAAAGGATCCTTGTACAAGTACATACAACATCTCTGGTAGGCAACATCCTTAAGGGGTTAATCAAATCGGTAGTTCAAAACATTATATGTTTATAGTATGCGAAGCTGTAATACGCTTATGTACCATATTTCATTCAATGTGCACTATTCATGTAATTATGAACTACAAAATGTACTTGAAAATCTCTTAATGTTTAAACAAAATAAGGTGAAACATTGTCACTTTGGAAGATCTTCCCTTTCCATGATTACAATATAAAAATCTTGGATTTTTTTATGGACTTTATAAAGTTAGTTCATATTCAATCAAATATGGCATCAAAAGCCTTAAAAAATAAGTAGACTTTGGTCTTGATAAGTAACGGGTAGATATTAAACTTTAGCTTGAAAATCTTTCTTTGAGGCTGTAAATCCAAAAGTACAATCATTGAGGATATAGAGTTTGTATGAAAGGCAATCAAAAAAACCAACTAATTTTTTTTAGTGTTGTAGGCTTGTTGCTTGTAGGTTGATTGTAGATTTGACATTAAATAGTGTTTTTTGTTTAAAAAGTGCCATGTGACTTCAGTTCTCCACTTGATTGATCAATTCAATTTGATAAATGAATCCAAGTGCCTATATGTATAATATAAGTTACATAATGCTTGTTCTTCTAACTGTTCTAAGTCGTTTAAAACTCACCAAAGTGAAGGAAAAAAAGAAAAAAAGAAAAAAAGAAAAAACTAAACTAAACTAGTGCAGCACTGCAACTTGAGACTTGAGACTTGAGGACAGATCCTACCATCCATGTCATTAGAATATTAGATCATTAGATGCTCTTATTGTCTAATACTCTATCATGGTTTTAAAATTGAGATGTCATTGTTATGAAATCAGCCCAACTAACCTGCTTTGAAAGCAACTTCAAATAGAGCAGATGCCAGATAGGCTTTTAATTGGTATAACTTAATATGCACAAAGTATCTCAAAGCTTTGCAAATGCTTACAACTTTATCGTCATTGTTTGGAAAGCATCCAAGTTTGCAATGCGCCAATGCCTTGAAGAGTTGAAGGCTTTAATCCGGTGTCTTCGGAAAGAGGGTGAAATTTCCTACAAGTTGGGGGAAAAGAGAAAAGCTGAAAAGGGATAAGAACGCCATTCAGAAACCGCCGAAGAAATCCAATGGCAAGCACGTTTTGTTCTGAGCAAATCATGACGGGTCTGTGTAAGTTGGGCGTATGGTTGTAGACATGGCTACCGCCCAGCATGCCTTGTGTGTCTTTTGGTTGCTCCGAGAGGCGAGAGCTGGACAAACATGGGCAAGCCAGAATGGGGAGGCTCGGCAGCGTGCAAAAATTCACCGTGCTCAGTGACTTCAGTCCCTCGTTCTTCTGTATGTTTGTAGCCGCCTGCAAGTTTCTAACGGTGTGCAACAAAGTCAAGCGCATTTGCCCTCCGCAAGCTCGCACCCAATCATGCTCCAGATGCGCCCAACGCTTCTACACAATGCACGCCAACTAACACTTTTATTCGCTTCAGCTTACAGTCACACACTGATCCACGCAATTATGCTTGGGGAGGTCATAAGAGCATCTCCAGCCTTGCCCCCACACTGGGAAGTACTGGGCCCTGGCTCGCGAGGCGTCGGAATCAGGGTCCAACCCGGACTTGCCACACTAGAAATCTGGCTGGCCTCCCCCAAACTCCCCCTCCGAGACATCAAGTTTCAGTGTCTTTTGAAAATGTGGTGCGCTTGATTGTAGCCTTGTAGGTTCTTTATTTGCAACCTGATCTGTTTTTGGGAGTCTATTGGAACAAGGATCAACAGCTCATTGCAAGGAACAGGAATTGGAGCCAATAAGGAGGAGAGGTCAAGCATTGCAAAGCAACAACGCCGGCAACCATGGTTGTCACATAACTCATATTGGACCACCCATCCATCCGATTGCTTGTTTGCCCAAAGTAACACCATATTCAATAAGTTGGGAAAAAGAGGTGTCTCAACTTGTACTCCCTATCAAATCCAAAAAGTTAGATTCGAAGGCATCAGATTTAGTTTGAGTGATTGTCTGAGCCACTAAGATGTTTTCCCTCACAAATCCCTCCTCTCAAGTGAAGACACGTGTACAAAAAAAAATGCTAAGCTCGGTTTGAGGAAATCACCTCAAACTTTTGAAAGCAAGTCTAATAGTCCCAAATTATATCATTTTCTCCAATTTATTGAATATGGTGATAAGTGCCCAATTGAGCTCATGCCCATATGATGTCGTCAACTCATAGTTAACTTCAAAAATGATAAAAAATGATGAAAAAAACTTATTTTGTACATGTTGGTGACACTCTTTGTTGCCAACATGAAGTCAAAATGTGGATTTAAAGCCATATTACATAGTAAAATTGAAAAATAGTGATTTAGGGTAGTTGCAAGAAACACTTCACAGTTTTGTCTCAAACACCTTTAAAATTGGTAATACTAGCCTACTAGGTAGTACTATGAGCTTTTGCAATAATTTTTTTAAAATAAAATAAAATATGGATAATTTTTAAGCCACTTAAAATAGCATACTCATGAAAATTCAGACCTAGAAAAAATTTAGTCTAAAAGTTAGGCACAAAAATAGAGGAATAGAAATCACCCACAAAAAGACAATTTTTTTTTTTGTTTTTTAGAAAATAGTAAAAACCTTCAAAAAAATAAAACAAAAAATGGCTATTTTTGCTATATTCAAGACGCTTGTATTTATGGAATTGCTTTTTTGGGAAAGTTTGTTTTCGTTCTCCAATCATTAACCAAAGGATGCCCACTTTGAGAGCACGTGGAAGGCAAAAAATTCATAATTTCCTAAAACTCTTCCATAAATCCATGTAATGCTCTATGATGAACAACTTCCCTAATTTGTGGCATGAGATTTGCTTTTTTGGACCCAAAATAGTACTAAAAACCCCCCAAAATGGCCAAGGTAGATACATGTTTGGGGGCTGTTTAAAAATCATAAAATAATTTTAAAAATATTGCAAAAATTTGGAAAGGTCTGTAACTATGACATGTACCTTCCTCTGAAATTTCAGCTCAAAAGAAATTTCTAAGCAAAAGTTGCAAGCCAAAAAGCACCCACAAGAGGTGAAGGGGACAAAATTAGTACAAGTGTTTCTTGCAATCACCCTTTAATTCTTCCCTTTTTAAGTCAAAACCCCTAGAATTGCCCTAAAAAAAAAAGAGCAGACACCCCCATTTGCCCATCTAGTTCAATTTGTTCATTTGCTTGTGTTGTTTGATAGCCTAAACTCAGTTAACTCGCCTACAATAACAATGTTGTCAGCAGCAATGGGCCCACTATTGGCGAGCGCAATTTTTGTCAAAGATTGGATCTCTATGCTAGAGTCACTCTAGCCAAGCAAATACTATCACGGCAACTCTCGCTTCCCATATGCATTTTACTGCGTAAGAGAGGAGATGCTCTATTGAGGAGAAATTTATAGATGTCCCTATATTTTTGTTGTGTTTTGATGGATATCATTAGAGGAATTATGAGCTCAAGAGAAGGCCCCTACACCTTCACAAACCACTCTATTTATTGAGGTAGGAGAAGCATAGGTAAGGTACCTATACAAGGGTCTCTACCTTGTGTGAAGTACTCAAATGTGCCATTGTACACAATAAAAGGATTGATGATGGAAAACAATATTATAACATGACCATGACAAATGCAAGGACCTTTAGTGGGACACAAGAATAAACTAAGACTAGAATTCCCAATTAAACACGGATACTCATCAAACAAAAAGCATACAATATTGTAAAAAGAAATCATTCTCATGAAGTAATTGTAAGTGGGTATAGGCCATAGGGAGTTAGTCTCTTTTTATTTGAAAAAGAACATTACATTTAAATGCTTTTGACCCCTCCAGGCTCCAACCACTTTCCATAGGGGCCTTCTCTTGAGCTCATTTTTCCTCTAATGGATGAATGCAAGGTTGAGTGACTCAATTTTGGCAAAAGTCTCTATCTTCAAAGTCCCTTAAGTGGGTTTATGGATTTTGATTCAAGAGTTAGTTTGTAATTGCATGAAGTGTCTTGGCGGCTAAGTGGCCTCTTCATGTTTACAATGGACTTATAAACTCAATTCAACGGTCCAATGTCTCCGGATCTGTTCTTTTTGAAATTACCCACTGTAGGCTGTATTCTAAGGCTTAGCCTTAAATCAATCAAAGTTATTCAAAAAGTCCTTAACGCTAGAAGCACTTCTAGAACTTAGAAAAATACTCAAGTTGCAAAAAGAAAAATTGGAAAAACAAAAAAAACAAAGGAGAAAAAGAACTTGTAAGATAGAAGGTTTAAAAAGGCCTTACAAAGTCCTTTGCAAACATTCTATACAAATTTACAAAATAAAATTATAATTTCTTAAAAGTTTGTCCAAATACCCACTAGAATCCTAGTCCTTTGTATTCTCTTGAGTAACTATGCTATCTTTAAAAAGTCCTTGAAAAACTTGTTGCCAACACAAATGTCACACTTGTGTTTTTTCAAAAGTCCTTTACACTTCCATAAAATGCCAAAGAAGAAACTGAACAACATTATTGTAGTTACAATGAAGTTTAAATCTCTACAATGGACTTTTTTATATTTTTTGAAAATTTCCAATGTACCTTTTAGGCATTTGAAAATTGGATGTGTGCAGTTTTTTAGAGTGTGACACAATTTTGAGCCACTCAACCATGCATTCACCCTATTGCTTTAATGTTTTGAAAATTTTGGAGATACCCTTGAATATGTAGGGGTTGCAAATAGCTTTGCAAATGTCATGTTTGCAAGTGTTGGCAGTCACATCCTTAGTCATAAATCCACAATGTTGTCAAATTCTTTTTATTTGGCATTGAACAATGTTGATTATGTTGGTATGCATGCATCACTATGCTTCAGTTGTGTTTGTTGCAATACAACTAACACAAACATTAAGGACCGTTTATTATGTGACAAATGATAAAACTTGGGTAACTCTTGCAATAGCATCTAGCATGATGCCTCAAGAAAGTCACGTCCTTACCATGGATGCTTGCATACAAACAACTTGTTTTGTGAAAAATAGGAATATTATTACTTGTCCCATGACTCCCATTAACGCCATATTTGTTAAATTGGGAAAAATGGATGTACCATTTTGTACTCCACCTTAAACCCAAAATGTTACTTTAAACCAGATTTAAAGGTATCAAATTCAATCCAAGCCACTAAGATTTTTTCCCTTGCAAATTCCTCCTTTCAGGTGAGGGCACGTGTACCAAAAATACGCTGGAGCTCAAATTAAGATGACCACCTTTATCCTACAAAAGTCCCAAGATGTACTGTTTTTCCCAATTTAACAAATATGGCCTTAATTTCTAAAATAAAATATTTCCTTGCAATTTTCAAAAATCAAGAGTATTCACAAAAACATTCTAAGGTACAAAGGAGGTGGCATGGTTAGGGTGTCCAATAATAATATCATATTGTAATTTAGCTTCACTCATAATACTTCAATCTTTATTTTATTAAGCCCTAATGGATGGTGTTGTGTTGTTGGAAAGAAAATTGTTATTAAAAAAGCATAACATTATTATGTCCAAAATTCAAATGAGACCTTTTGTAAGAAATATTGACATTGTCCCATTTCAACAAAATGAAGTAAAGGACTCACCTAGACTACAAATTTGTTCAACATGATCTTGGAAAATGGAATTATAATTGTACAAATATACATATTACCCATCACTTTAAAGTGCATTAGCTCATAAACTACTAAGTAAACTTAATTGTTAATGTTATGGAATATTTAATGGAATTATAGTTGTGCAAATATACATATTACCCATCACTTTAAACTTTAAAGTGCATTAGCTCATAAACTATTAAATAAAATTAATTGTTAATGTTATGGAACATTTAAATAAAAATTTAATGTGGGTTTTTACACACCAAATATAGAACTAACATCAAAAAATTGCTATATTACTTTTTAGGTGGCAAAAGCGAGCGCATATATTTGTTTCTAGGTGCACATATAACACCATATTCATTAAAATGGGAGATTGGGTACCTCCCAAAATAACCAAATGAGACATAAAGCCTTTCAATTTTAGGTCACTTTTGAAAGGTTTTATTGCAATTTAGCTCAAATTGAGCTAAATTGCAATAAAACTTTCTAATGTTAGGTTAACATTTTCTAATTTGAGGTCAAATCTAAAAGGTTTCATGTCAATTCAACTCAAATCAAGTTGAATTGACATAAAACCTTTCATCAAATTTCAGGTATATTACCTCTCATTTCAATGGAAAACTCCCATTTTAATGAACATGAGGTTATATGGTAAAAGACTAAAAATTGCCAAAACGTTATTAATTCATATTGCAAACTACAACTATAAGGTTAATGTGTAGACCGTGGTTATTGCATTGGACTGCCAATATGCCCAAAGTGCCTGATTGAGGTCATAGTCCATCCAAAAAAAGTCAACTCATAGTTGACTTTAAAAAATGGTATAAAATGATTAAAAAAAACTTATTTTGTACATGCTGGTGACATTCATTGTTGCCAACATGAAATCAAAATGCGGATTTGTGGATTCAAAGCCATATCACTTTATAAAAATGAAAAATAGTAATTTGGTTCTTCCATTTTTATATCAAAAATAAAAAATGCCCTATTTGACACAAGCTGGTAGGCACATCCATATGCGTTATCTTTTTAGTGCTTCTACTTGTGCTATCCAATAACCAAAACTTGCCCAAAGTAAAAACTATGGTGTGGACCATGGAGTCTTGTCCAAACCTTTGGCTAGTCAATTAGGAATATCCCAACCAAGCTATTGGTCATAGGGGTATATATCAAACCTTTCCTTCATAATATGTACTGTATCCTAACTCTAAAAATCCTAACTCAGTTATGATATTTTTAACTTAGTTGCAATGTAATTTGTCAAACAAAACAAGCATAAAAGAATATTGTTTGCATTTGGTTTCAAGATGCCATATTTAACTGTTTATGGATTGTTTAATATCCAAAATCCATAAGTAATCATTTAGGAACTATCTTGATTTGCAAAGTATATAAAGACATTTGCTAAAAAAGTCAAAAAATAAAGAAACAATGAGAAATATATCCAAATCAAAAGTCAAATGCAAACATCAAATAATATTTGCAAAATATGGGGAGATCTTTACATGTTTAGAAACCTAGAAAGTCCACAATTACATGAATAATTCATATGTAGTTAATTTCATCTTTCAAGATTCCAAACAGGACCTTCATTTCTTGCTACATCCAACTCTTCAACAAAAATCCACTATATTGTTGCAAAATTTTCAAAAGTGTTGCCACACAAGAATTTTTGGATAAATTAGGGCTTGAAAATAAAGAATTGGGACATAGTGTGAAGCATGGTTGTTACATTGGACCTCCTATCCATCCACTTGCCTAAATGCCCATAGTGCCTCATTGAGCTCATGGTCAGTCTAATGTAATCAATTCATAGTTGACTTCAGAAAAAGATAAAAAATGACAAAAAAAACTTCTTTTAAGCATGTTGGTGACACTCATTGTTGCCAACTTGAAGTCAAAATGTGGATTTAAGGCCATATTAAGTACTAAAAATGAAAAATAGCAATTTGGTTCTTCATATTTTAGGTCAAAAACCCTAAAGATTCCCTAAAAATTAAGAAGAAGACAGACATGTCTATTTGTGCTATCCATTTTGTGCGTCCACTTGTGTTGTTGGAGAATAGAATCTTGCCCAAAATAACAACCATGGTGTGAAGCAACCCTTCAATTCCTAATTTAAAGTCCATCAAGGGAGCATTGTCAATTTGGACATTTTTTGTCAATTAGGTCACCTTGATTCAAACACTTTCCTATCAATTTGGACATGTTTTTGTCAATTTGAACATATTAGTCAGTTTGGACATGTCAATGTAGATAATTTTTCTTGTAGATATCTAGTTTTCAACCCTCCATCAATTAGATTTTAAGAACTGGGCAAGTTTCTGGTTGGGGTATCCAAAAAAGCTGTCCAACTTACAATGTCACTGTGTGTTGGTGTGTCAAACACATCCAATTTTAATTAGAATAAAGTAAGACTTCACCAAATGTGGTTTTAGTTTTCTACACTTATAACGTATCAAGAAAAAAAGTTTGATTACAACCAAGGATTTTTAAGTAATTTTATTTGATTTTTTAGTTGAAAAAATAAGTTTTGTCACACTTACCTAGAATCCCCAAAATCAAGCATTTAAAATATCAAACAATTTTATTTTAATACCATTTTTGAATATGACCTACAATTACTTGTATACAATACAAAATAATTTATTTTATCAATAAAATTTTAATAAATTGTGCACTATAATGCCTACAAATCCCAAAATTTAGGATTTTTTTTTGACACCTGTGAATGGATCCAAATTTTTTAATAAATTTAATAAAAATACTTTAGACATATAAATCTTGATTCCATTGAGGTGCACAATTTATTTTTTCTCATTTTAGGGTCTTTTTACTTGATCAAAATGAACAAATTAGTCTAACTTTGGAGGTTTTAAGCAAAAATAACCTATTTAGTGTGTCCTTACCCAACTTAGTAAGATTTGTTTGAAACTTTGAGGAGGTTGTTTACTACAAGGGAGCAATGTCAATTTGGATAATATTTGTCAATTAAGTATGCTGATTTGCACTTTTTTTGTCAATTTGGACATGTTTTTTGTCAAAATTTTGTCAATTTGGACATTTTATTCAATTCAGATGGAACAACGCTATTTGGTGAGCATAAAATGATGAGCCATGAGCGGGGATTCAAGATTCTATGAGCGGGGATTCAAGATTCTATGAGCGGGAATGGAGTCTCAACTCAAAATCAATGGAATAATTAAAAACACAACAAGTTTTTCAAGAGATAGTAGTTTAAAATGCACAATAATAGGGTCCTATATACAAATTTATAGGTAAATTTTATTATTTTGACAATAAATCCTTGCTCACGGCTCACGGCTCACAGATCCCGCTCATGAAATAGCATTCCCCAATTCAAACGTGTCACCATAGATAGTTTTCTTGTAGTATATACTACGTACGTTCCATGTCTCACGTCTTAATTTCCAATTTAACACATTCAAGTTTTTGTTAAATTACAAAAGTATTAAAAGAAACATTCAAACACTCAAATATTTCATGAAAAATAATTGTCGGGATTGGGTTCCTAAAGTTGTAATTTTGTATTTGCAAGCAAAGTTCCACATTCTTGATGCAAGAATTGTCATAAATTGTGACTTTTGACCATTAATCAACAAACTATTACTTGAACCTTGGAACATAGTGGATTAGTGGGAGACCACCCCTTCTCATATTTATAACTTCTGGCAAGATTTGGCTATTGGACAACACATGCGGATGCACAAAATGGACAACACATATGGACATCTATGTTGTTCTTGTTTTTAGGGAATCTTTAGAGTTTTTGACCTAAAATATGAAAAATCAAAATATTGTTTTTCATTTTTAGTACTTGATATGGCCTTAAATTCACGTTTTGACTTCATGTTGGCAACAATGAGTGTCACCAACATGTACAAAGGAATTTTTTTTGTCATTTCTTATCCTTATTTAAAGTCAACTATGAGTTGACTACATCGGATGGACCATGAGCTCAATCGGGTACTTTGAGCATATGGGCAAGTGGATGGACGGGCATTTCAATGTGACAACCATGATCTACAGCACTAAGCAAGAGGATTTCCCTCCTTGACTTTGTGCCCTTTCCTAAAATCTTCTAGGACATTTTGGTATAATTTGAAGCAACCAAGGCGCAAAGCGTGAGGCCCTAGATACAAAATCCCAAATGCTCCAATGTGCAAAAAAAGCAACAAAATATTAAAATTGAAGTAACAAGGATGCAAATGCATTTGATATAAAATACCAAGTGCCCTTTCTTAAAATCTTCTAGAGGTTTTTCATGCAAGTTGAAGCAACATACAAAGCATGTGATCCCAAATATAGAACACCAAGCACTCCATGTGCAAAAAAACCAACACAATATTGAGATACCAAAGCACTTATGCAAATAGCGTGCCTATATACTTGGAGTGATATACTGTACAATTACAGTATACACTATACAAGATAGTCAGTGTCATTTTGTACCACGTAGGCTTTATACTTTATAGTCCTTTATTTCACGTATCAGTTTTTCTCTTCAAATGTCATCTTTGAGGATATAAAAACAAGATAACAATCTCAAATTCTCAATGAATAACTGTAGTTCAACTTCCGGTTTAATCCTTAAAAGTCTGTGCATCCAAAAGTGGATGTGCCTTGGTCAATCCTAATTGTAGCTTTCAAGATATCAATTTTTGGTATGTAGTTCAAATCAAGAAAATGAAGCTTGACAAGCTTCATTTCTATTCCAATTAATTTTTTTGAAAAATGCCAAGTCTCAAAAGAGTTATTGCCATTGACAGCTCCAAGTGTTAGAATCCAAATAACACAATATGGTCTGATTTTCATTCACATTTTCTACTCTTTATATGTATTTTAAATTGAAACTACAAAACCATGTTTCTCATTCTACCATTTGTTTATGGTAGAAATTATAGCTTTTTTAATACATATTCTAATTGATATGATTTTATTTCCACAATTAGCTTTAAAAAAATCACAATAATTTGAATTTTCAATCAAACTTATCAAAAAAAAATGCGTAAATAGAAAATGAATGAGTCTTCAATTAAAAAATTTCAAAATTCTAAAAATTAATTAAATATAAGGATAAACTTGGTTTGATAGTCAAATTTGACTTTAAATTCTTTGTTGTGGCTGTTTTGGGTGTAAAAATTTAGATAACCAATTGAAATTTTTTCACACTAATTTTTAATTTTGCTTGTACCTCTTGAAAAAAATTCAAGTAATTAGATGTTTTTTTTAATTTTATTTATTTATGTTCATTTATGAAAAAGATGATAATAATTACAAATTTTCATGAAACAAATTGAAATTTCTTGTAGTGATATATCATTCATAGTTTCAAGCAAAAAATATATAAAATTGTTGTTTGAACACACTTTAAAAGGCAAAATTTAGCTTAGACATGAAGTTTGACATTATTGTTGTAATCAAAAGTTAACCCCTAAAGGACCATGGCCTTTATTTTGTCAAAAGACACTCAAAATTGCCACTTCTATGGCAAAGAGTAAAAAAGTTTGAAGATTGGTCTTTTTGCATATCTAACCGTAGGATCTTATACTAGACTTGTATAAGAATATGTTGTTCAAAACTTAAAAACTTTGACCGCATTGATTGCAAGATATTTGCGTTTAAGTGTAAAAAACAAGCTTTTTTGCACCTTGCACAATTAGATTATTTGACTTTGAACTTTTTTGGCTTAAAATTTTTGCACCATGGAGTTTTGAGGTTTATTTTCATATGGTGGGGAATTGAGTTGAGAATCTTTGGAAGGAAACCAAAACAAAAAATATTTAATTTTCATTCTTAAAAAAATATTAAATAGAAGAAGGTTTGAGATTGAACAAAATCTTACATTGTTAATTACCATGCAATGGAATCAAATCACAATAATCCCAATGGTGAGATTGTTCTAGCAAGCAATCTTCACCCTTTCCAATAGTTTTTTTTGCAAAAATGTTAAATTTGCATCAAAAATGAAGTTTATAAGTTATTTTTTCAAAGCAAAACCACACCTACCCGCAAACTAAAACTTCTCATAATTTCATCTCATCTATCAAAATTGAATAATTCAAAGTCCCCCACGTCTATATAAGTCTAAAGAACCTATTTCAGATTTTTACTTGAAAAAATGAAAAATTCAAAGAAGTTTTTGGCTGCCCAAGGAGCAACATTTTCTAGATTTTTGTGCATAACTTCTTCAATAAATGTCAGAATGAAGATGAAAATTACATTCCCACGTAGATCTTTGAATTTTTGAACTTCCATAAAAGTTTCAAAAAATCATACAAAGTAGTTTAGCCATAGGTACATGCCCAAAATCCCATTTGTCCCCCAAAGGAACAATGGTCCTTTAGGGGTTAAAAAGCAAATCCTCAACACCTAAGTTAGCAAAGTTTTGAGTTTTTGTTGACAACTATGGTTTGCTAGTGAATTATTTTCAAAGCTACACTTTTATAACAAGGTTTTCTTGTTTAACCCCAAAAGCACTAAGCTCAAATTTTCACCAAAATCACTTCAAAACTATCGTCTCTAGTCCAAGTACCAAAATTTTAGATTAAAAAATATTTTTGGACACATCTAATAGTAAGGTCTTGCAGTAAATTAGTATCCAAAGATGTTCAAAAAAAATTCAGGAGTTTTCACCATGTAGATTCTTAGATATTCGAGTTTGAATTGACAAAAAGTTATATTGTCTCTGTAAAAATCCGGGCAGCTGCACTTCACAAGGTCATATTTGTATGAAAAAAATTCCAAAATGGTTGTAATTTTTTGGATTTGTTCTTCAAAGCAAGTTGGATACACACTTGAAATTTTTCAAATCATTTGGAATTTTAAAACACATGGAAAAACAATAGAAAGTAAAACAAAGTAGGGAATGATTCAAACCACTAAATTGTTAAGAACTTGATTGTGGAAATGAAAAATCCCAATTCCAATGGTTATAATGTTGTGATAAACAATCTACATATTTTGGTTTAGTTTTTATCTAAAATATTTAAAATTGAGTAAATTAATGGACTTCAAAGTTTATTTTAGAGTAGAGAATCCATAATTACTTGCTAACAAAATCTCCTAATAACATTCATCTCATTGATTAAAATGGAATGATTCAAAGCTTCCCAAGTATAAATAAACTTTAAAAACCAATTTCAAAAAAAATTCAAAAAATGTAAATTTAAAGAAGATTTTTGCCTCCCGCCAAGCAAAGAAAACTACATATCATGCAATAACTTTTGAACCATGAAGTTAAAAGTTATGACAATTGTTGGGCCTTAAAGCTACTCCTCGGACACATCATGTGTGAAAACTTCAAAGAAAAAAAATGAAAACCCCATTCGTAGTGAGCTGCCCAAAATTGCTATGTTGCCGAAAAAGAGGGTTCAATGCTTTAGGGGCTAAGAAAACTTTCACTACTACTTCTACATTAAAGGATCAATTTACACACTCATTGACAGTTTTCATTCATTGATTGCTACTTTTTGTAGCAAAGATAATGTTCACACAAAGTGGCATCTGTTTCTTTATCTCCATTATTCAAACCTCTAATTACATATATAACTACATGAGTTTATTGATTAACCCCTAAATGTCCAAGAGTGTTTTTCTTATTTTTGGACGGTAATTTTGAAGTTTTTGAATTGTTTTTTGTATGATCTTTATTAAAACTCAAACAAAATTGTAACCATAGGATCTTGAACTTCAAGGCCTTTAAATAGTGTCACTTGAAAAGTCTTTGAAAACACCATGGGGATTTTTGACTTTTTGTGATTGACTGTGATTGAGTATGAACTTTTTTGGTTTTCTTTTAATTGCACTAAACTTCTAATGCAAAAATGGCATGGTTTCCAATTTGTATAATATTAAAATTTCAAAGGAAACTAGCTCAAAAACACATTTAGATTTTTTTAAATGAAAAAATTCAATAAAAAAGCCCCCACTACCCATGGGAGTGCCCACAAGAAATCATGACTTTATGCTCAATTTGTTGCCCATCTTTTGAATGTGACAACTTTTCAAAGGCTTTGTGACACAATTCACAACAATATTTATGACAAAAGATATGCTTGCAATTAAGCTTTCATCAAATTCAATTGGAATAAGATATGAAGGACACTAAAATTGAACACTGAAGTTGTCTTCAATCCATAACTTCTCCAAAAAAAATGATCTTAAATCAATTAAATCTCTGCTTTCAACAACTAGGTTTCAAAGTTTCTTGGAATTTTTTGAACACCAAAATTTGGTGCCTTTGGCATTTAGGAGTTAAAAAGAATTTTTGAAAATTGTACAACATACATCAAGTTTGTTGAAATTTATTTATTATGCAACTATATATATATATATATATATATATATATATATATATATATATATATATATATATATATATATATATATTTATGTATGTATGTGTATATGTATAGGGAATTGCTAACGGGACACCCTTTGTGAGCATGAAATTATTGAAATGTGATTTTTAATGCAATTTTTTGATTTGGATCAAAAGATTTGTTTCGCTTTTATCATTCTAAGGCTATACTCCAAAAAAAATAGGTGTGCTTAAATTTAAAACTAAAAATATAGGACTTTTGAGTTACTTAAAGCAAAAATACATCAAAAATTAGTATTGAAGCAATAATTTTTCAACAAAAATTTGTATTTGTCATGTTTTCTTTCAAGGAGGTGGTAATGCCATGATTGAATGAATGATGGACCACTTGTATGAATAAAAAATAGCACTAAATGATCAAATTTCATGCTTACAAGGTTGTCCCATTAGCAATTTAGGGTATTGTTGTAGTAATTCCCTACACACACACACATATATATATATATATATATATATATATATATATATATATATATATATATAAGTACATCCTATGTGCTTGTTGTATCAACGGGATCATGCCCTCCATGCCCTCCATGGCCCCCATGCTATCCCCCATGCCATCTTCTCAAGCCACCACATGTTTCACAAAAATATTCCATGGGATAATATAAACTCAAACAAATCCAATTTTAGATTCATATCAATTTGCCTCTTCATTTCCCTTTCTACCCCTTTATATGTGAATTTTAAATTCAAGTTGGAAAAAGATTCAATGAATTTTATCAAATATGTCATTTCACAAGCAACGTCCATGTTCATAACTTTGCCCCTTGGGCCTTGGCCAATCACAAATTTTTAAATCATATTTTGCTTGCCCAACTACAAAACCAATAGAAATTATACTCTATTGTAGAAACAAGTCATGATCCCATTTTGCTACTGCAAAATGGTCTCAAGACTCATGTGGTGTTTCCATTTAGCATAGGTATATGAGTCAGCAACTCCATTTAGTATTTTTTTTTTGTAGAAATTCAACTTGAGTTTTTTTTGTAGAAATTTCATTTTTCAAAAAAAATTGGAATGTCATTAAATTCAAGTAATTTGAATTTAAATATATTAAATTGGATGGTTCTAATATATTTTTTTTTCTAATAATTTGAGCAAATTTGGATGATCATTTGAATTTAATTTAGTAAAAAAATTATGTGTCATTCGTAAAAAGAGTACAAAGGAATCTAGTCTTTTATGAAATCATCTGTCAAAATAAAATCCAATGAGGCACTTTGAAATTTAAATAAAGACAAACATGCTCTTTTATTTACCTACTTATTGATTGAGTTTCAATTTCAAATTCAAGTTAAAATTTATCTAATGGGGCTCATTAAGTATGTCTTTTCATGTCAATCTATGCCTCTTCTAGTTTTAATTTCAGATTTGAATTTAAAAAGGGGTTCGTTTAAATTACTTTTTCATATCCCTCCCCACCTCTTCGTATTCAATTGAAAATTCAAATTAAGAGCTACCCATTTAGGTTCATTGAGAACGTTTTTGCATATACCCAAATCCAAAATAATGCCCCTTGGCCCTTGGCCAATCACTAATTATTAAACCAACACACACAAAAAATACAAAGAAAAAGTGGGCATTCTTTTATAAGGATAGGAAAATCTTGATCCCATTTTGCGATCTCAAAATAGTCTCAAGACTCATCTATCATGGTGGTGTGGGATTCAAGTTGGGGGATTCAAGTAGGAACTCCGCACAATGGTCTCAGGACTTGTAATTTAACTTTAAATAAATACAATCCCCTTGAATTTTCAATCCTTTGAATAAGTTTAATTTCAAAAAAAAAAAATCCCATCACTTGAAGAAAACTATATTTCAATTTCATAATAAAGAAAAATATCCAATGGGATCCAATGGAGTTTATTGAATTTTAATTTCAAATCAATTTGCCTCTTCACCTCCCTTCTTATCCCTTGTATTTGAATCTCAAATTTTAAAATAGGAAATGTTCAATGGTTTCCACAAAAGATGTCCTTCCACACCCATGCCCACCTTGCCCCTTGCCCTTGGCCAATCACTAAATATCAAATCAAACACACAAACTCACACACAAACACAAAATACACTATAAAAAGTGGGCATTCTTTCATAACGATAGATGAGTCCTGCATACTATTTAGCAAAGCTAAATGCATAGCGGTGAGGTTTTAGGTTGTGGGATTCATAGTGGGAATCAAGATTAGAGATGGAGAGGAAGAAAATCTAACAAAGAGGAGGGGGGAGGGGGTTGGCTCCATTTAGCATAGCTAAATTGATTTGAAGAATATTGAATTTCAATTTCAAAATTAATAAAATCTCCAATGTGGTTCAATCCATTCAAATCTATTTGCCTATTCATCTCTCTCTCCCCACCCTTTTTTAGTTGAATTTTAAATCCAAGTTGGAAAAAGATTCAATGGGTTTCACCAAAAGATGCCCTTTCATCTCCCAACACCCATGTCATTGTCCTTTCACCTTGCCCCTTGGCCCTCGGCCAATCACTAATTATCAAATTGACACACAAACACATACACAAACACAAAATACACTAGGAAAAGTGGGCATGCTTTTATAAGGATAGATAAGATTTTATATATATATATATATATATATATATATATATATATATATATATATATATATATATAGGAAATTGCTAACGCCACACCCTTGTGAACATGTAATTTGAGAATTTATGCTATTTTATATTAGTCAAGTGGACCATCATTCATTCAACCACAAATTCACGAAATTACCACCTCTTTGACGGAAAGAAGAATAAATACAATTTTCAATTGAGCTATTATTGCAGCATTATTAAAATTTTAATGTATTTTTGCTTAAATAATTCAAAGGTCCTATATATTTAATTTCAAATTTAAGGACCTCCAATTTTTTTGAATATAGCCTTACAATGATAGAGATGAAAGGGATCTTTTGATCTAAATATATAAAAAAGCTTTAAATTCTCACGTTTCATGCTCATAACACACTTTAGGGTGTGGTTAGCAATATTGGGTGTGGCTTTAGCAATTCCCTATATATACTGTGGCAGGGGAAGGAAACAGTATCCCATATCCAGGGGATGAATGTAAACCCATTGAATAGGGATAATCATTCTGGTTCTAGGAGATAGAACTCAACGGCGGTGGTGGACATTAGTCTGAAAATCGGGCGTAGCAAGCCCAAATCACAAGGGCGCAAAGCGCAGCACCTATATTATTGCGGACCATAGACTACTACTTGCGCCTTATTATGAGCCAACAAAAAATCTAGGCGCACAAAAATAGATAGATTTTTTTCATATATATTCTAAAATGCAGAAAAGAGGGTAGGGAATTGCTAAAGCCACAGCAATATTGCTTATGCCACGCCCTTGTGAGCACAAACTTTGAGGGTTTAATAAGTTACTACCTTTTTTTCTTCAAGTGGTCCATCATTCATTCATCACAACATAATCACCTCCTTGAAAGAAGAACAAATAGAAAAAAGCTGAAATTTTATAACTTCATCTTTTTTTTAATATATTCTTGTTTTAAGTAATTCAAAAGTCCTACATTTTTAATTTCAAATTCAAGCACCTCCATGTTTTTTGAGTATAACTTAGAAGTTAGAATGATAGAGGTGAAACAAATCTTTTGGATCAAATATAAAAAAAGGAATTGCTAAAGCCACACCCAAAATTGCTAAAGCCACACCCAAAATCGCTAATGCCACACCTCAAGGTGGGTTTTGAGCATGATGTGTGAGAATTTAATGCTATTTTAAAAAAATTGGATCAAAAGATTTGTTTCACCTCGTTCATTCTCAAGCTATATCCAAAAGATTTGGAGGTGCTTGAATTTGAACCTAAAAATATAGGACTTTTGAATTACTTCAAGCAAAAAGATAGTAAAAAATAGATACGGTGTACTAAAAGTTCAACAAAAATTTGAATTATCTCTTCTTTCTTTCAAGGAGGTAGTAATGTTGTGCTTGAATGAATGCATACCACTTGAGTAAGAAAAATAGCATGAAATTCTCAATTTACATGCCCCACAAGGGTGTGACATTAACAATTTTGAGTGTGGCTTTAACAATTCCCTATAAAAAATAGCATTGAATTCTCACATTTCATGCTAAAAACACACCTTAGGGTGTGGTTTTAGCAATTCCCTACATATATTCATTAATTAAGTTTTATTTAATATTTTATTTGTAAATAGTACAAAAAAATGTATTACACGTCTAACTATTTGCAGACTCTTCATATAAAATATGGATTTTTTATGTGCCTAAATGTTGGAAAGTTCCCAATGTTTTGCATTTGTATCAACAAACATTGCGTGTCTTTTGTTTTGGACATATCTTTGAATGTTTTGCAAGTAACTTTAGATGTTGTACAAGTACCTCTCAATGTTTTCTAAATCATAGCTATTTTGAGACTATTATTTATGGATTTTGAAATTTCCATATTTAGCTAACTATGGCGTATATTCGGTTGGATTCTGATGTACAATTACCCAAATAGAGTTTTGAACAATTATCAGCTTTTTGTTATAGATTATTTTAAAGATAAAATTTCAAATTATTTATTTTCCAAAAACAAAAATTTAAGATTTTTGTCATGACTTTAGGAAATTCATCTTTAAGCCTAGAGTTTTGAAAATAATTTAGAAATTGAACTTCGAGTTTTCATTTAGTTCTTCACATTTTAAATTTCAATGTCGTTCAGATTTCAAACAACTAACTAAAAAAGATTCAAAAAGTGCTATATGAATTACGGCCTATGAGCCTTTAACTTTTAAATACCAACGGGGACAAAAATTGTCCCCGGCAAATACATTGAGCCCGTGTATTTGCGGCAATAGGCCCCGGCGTTTAAGGGTTAACAACCAGATAATTGTTTGTGTATGTTAATCAACATTTTGACTTTCTTTTGCTTTAAATTTTTAGATATCATTGTAAAATATCCTTTACTTATATATCATTTTATTTGTGAGTGGTTAGTGGTTAGTTAGTCACAGTGATTGCAAGGATGGGATGTCATGCTTTTTGTCCTCTTGCTGCATGGCATGTGGTTTTAGGGGTGTATCTTTTGCTTACTAACTTCTTTTCACATGAAAATTTAGAGGAAGGTTCACATTGAAGTTGCAAACCTACTACATTTTTTGGATTTAAAAAAAAAAAAGCATTCACTAATTTTAAATGGACTCCAATGGCATTTCTACTTTGGTTGTTCTGTGGGTTTTCAGTACTACATTAAGGCAAAAAAAACAATTTAGGGCCACAAATTTGGGAAGAAGTTCATTATTCATCATTAAATGTATTTATTGAGGGGTTATAGGAAAATGTAAATTATATGCCCTCAACTTTCCCTCAAAGTGGGCTTCCATTGGACAAGCATAAGGGTTTGGAAACAAACATTCTTGAAAAAGTATTTGCATATTTGATGCCCCTCAAAATGTACCAAACATGATTGTTTTGTTTTAATTTTTTGAATTCTTTACTATTTTCTAAAAAGCAAAAAGGAAATTGCCTTTTTTTTGGTGATTTCTGTCCTTTTATTTTTGTGCATAACTTTTAGAGTAAAAATTTTCTAGGTTTGAATTTTCACGAGCATGCTATTTTAAGAGCTTTCCAAATTGTCCATGTTTTATTTTATTTTTAAAAACTATATTACAAAAGCTCATAGTACTACTTCGTACTGCCAATTTTAAGGGTGTTTGACACAAAACTGGCAGGCAACTACCCATCAGTGCTTCTTTTTTAACAAGAGATCTTTAAACCCTAAAGGATCAAGCAAAGTCTTCACCAAAAATTCTCTAAAACTGTCATTTTTAGAGCATCAACTAAATTTGAGAATACGTATATATATGATTGTAGGATCTTGTAGAAAAATAGTTTTAGAAGATGTGAAAAAAATTTCACAATTTTTTGTTGTGTGGATTGGAACAAGCATGGTTTGAATATTCAAAAACGTCTTGTGAAAAACCGGGCAACTACCCGTTAGAAGGTGAAATTCCTAAGGAAAAAAGGCCATGTGGGTGGTGCTTCTCTAAATTCCTTGTTCCACTTAAGTAAAGTACATGTCAAAAATGTTTCAAATCATTTGGACTTGTATAACATATGGAAAAACTTTAGTAAGTAAAAAGAAGTAGAGAATGATTCAAAACATAAAATTGTTAAGATTTAAATTATAGAAATGAAAAATTCCAATCCAATGGTTGTAGTGTTTTAATAAAAAAATTTCATCCTTTGGTTTTGTTTTTTTCCAAAATAATGAAAATGGAGTAAAATAAAGGACTTAAAAGTTTATTTTAGAGTAGAGAATCTATAACTGCCCGCAAACTAAAAATCCTCATAACTTTCATCTTGTTGATCAAAACGGAATGATTCAAGGCTTCCTACATTCACATAAACCTCCTAAACAAATTTAATAATCTTATTTTAGAAAAATGTAGTTTTTAAAAATTTGCCCAGGTTGCCCTTCGAGTGAAAAAAACAACCTATTAGACCATAACTTTTTACTCATAATTCCAAATGTGATGAAATTTAGTGAATATGAAAGATAAACCTTGTTCCCACATTCCATTAAAATTTTAGCCTAAAGTATGAAAAGCTCCAACCACAAGTACCTGCCCAAAATTGCTGTGTTGCTAAAAAAAGGGGCTAGTCCCTTAGGGGTTAAATAATAAGTAACTATTGAGTCGCATGAGCTGTTGAGTTTTATTTTATAATGTTTTGCTAGTACTTTGTCAAAATCAGCTTTTATAAAGAAACCAAATAAGCAATAAATAATGCTCCATAAGTCCTTAAGAAATTATTCTTGGAATACTGAAGTCATGGTTGTTACTTATTACTTTGGGTAAACTTTGGCTATCAAAAAGCATAGGCATACGCACAAAATGGATAGCATGGATGGACGTGTTTGTCCACTCTTGCTTTTAGGGCATTTTTAGGGTTGATGATCTTAAAAATAGAAGAAACAAAGAACTATTTTTCATTTTTGCTAACTAATATGGCTTTAAATCCACATTTTGACTTCATGTTAACAACAATTTATGTTACTAAGTAAAAAATTTATCATTTTTTATCATTTTTTGGAGTCAATCATGAATTGAATACATTAGAAGGACATGAGTTTAATTGGATATTTTGGGCAGATGGGCAAGCGGACAGACGAGCAACCCAATGTGACAATCATGGTCTAGTAGAGTTTATAGTTTTGCTCTCACTTCATATGACTTGTCTTTACCTCACATAAGTGAGAGGAAGTGTTTTGTCTAATCAATAAGATTTGGGATCACTTTGGAAGGTGAATCAGGTGACCCCAAATCTTGTTCACTACAAGTGAACACTTTTTCAATTTTGACAAGAGTAGGTGACAATGTGACGTTAACACCTATTGATTGTCTGCTTCACTATAAAAACTCCACTAAACAAAACCCTCCCATCAGCCAATAAGACATTACTCAATATTCTCCACTTCCTAGTTTGAACTTGAGCTTTTAAAAAAAGTCCTTTAAATATATGTTACTTTTGTATTCTTTATTTTTGTGTCTAAATTGGTGAGTTTAATTTGAGTTCATGTTACAAATTATGAGAGGTATGTAACATTAGCATCTTAAAATTCAAACTTCAATTTCGAAATGATAAAAGCAATAATAGTATAACACTGTTTCTATAATAGGATTAAAATATCTATCAAAATTTCAGAATTGACTAGTCTATCATACTTGCAAGGTTTTTTCAGGAAAAAATGAGTATAACCATCGACATTTTGAGAAAACATTACAATGATCTCTATTCAATTTTAGTTTGTTTAACTATCTCAAAATGTAAATTTTTGTCCCAAATTGTTGAAATGTACATACATGATTGTATTCAGTTATAATGAACTACCAAAAGTTCGTAAATTTTGATTCTTATCATAATTATTCAAAATTTATAATTAAGAATCTAGAAAAAAAGGTTTTCAGATATAATCAAGTCATTACAAAATCTTCGAACGTTTTGTATAAGCGTCGAGGATCTTCCAATGTTTTGCATAGTTTGTGAACGTCTTTCCAACAAAATTCTTTGCACTTTTGATTGCCTTTATACTATGAACATATTAATAGAAATTGCAAAGTGGTGTCATGTTGTGTAAGGTCACTTTACTATCAAAAAGGACACACTTAAAAAAAATTCAAGTAAAGTTTATGCAAGCTCAGAGTCCCGTGCACAAGCAATCTCATATTTCCACTTTGCAATACTAGCTCTGTCTTTGTATAGGTGGCTTATATGTGAAAATCATGGTTGTCACATTGGATTGCCCATCCATCCAATTGCTTGTATGCCCAAAGACTGCAATGCCTAATTGAGCTCATGGCCCATCTAATGTAGTTAATTCATAGTTGACTACATTAGATGGGTCATGAGCTTAATTAGGCACTGCAGTCTTTGGGTGTACAAGCAATTGGATGGACAGGCGGTCCAATCACTAGAAGAAATATGTGCCCTAAACAAGTAATTCACAACAACTAAAATGTAAACAACTAATAGTATTTGTTAATTTGGGAAAAACAATTTTCTTAAATGGATTTTGGAGAAACTGAATTTTGCATTTGTAAGAGTGTTTTGGTGATTTGAAGTGAGTTTTTATAATTCCTTCAAGGCATTTCATCATACATGTAAGGTTTTGAAATAATCATCATAAAATTCACTCAAATACACCTAAAAACTCTCACAAATGCAAAATCCAAAAGTCCTAATGTGAGACTTTTTTCCCAAATTAAAAAATATTACATTCTAAGCAATTACTCAATTAGAGTTGTTTAGGACATTTGCAATTATTGTGAATCAATTGTTTTGGACACATTTTCTTCTAGTGAATGTGACAACCATAGTTTAGGGAACAATGCTTCAAATCCTCTCTATGCTCCTAACCACCACTTGTCTAGGAGTGATTCTTCATTGTAACAAAGTATGGTAATATTGTAGCAAACTAAGGGCATCTCCAATGGTGCCCTTTTGGGGTTTGAC
This sequence comes from Ulota crispa, assembly GCA_963920765.1. Taxonomy (NCBI): domain Eukaryota; kingdom Viridiplantae; phylum Streptophyta; class Bryopsida; order Orthotrichales; family Orthotrichaceae; genus Ulota; species Ulota crispa. Next base: position 8,607,045 of record OY987243.1, read on the forward strand.
ACTTGCCCAAAGCCCAAGGCCCAAAGTCAACGAAAAGTATTGAGGGCCCTTTCAAAACCCTCTCAACACTTTGTCTTACAATTTCTAGCAAGGGCCCTTCAAGACACTATTCATCACTATTCATCCCAAGTTTAACCCTTTAAAGACCACACACATTTTCCCAAAATCCAGTAGAACCCGGGGCAATAAAATTAGATGTGCATTTGAATCAAATATGGACCCAATTTGAATAATCCAACCGTACAAATGTAAAGGACACCTTATATGTTGTAATGTATCAAAATTTTAGCTAGATCTACTGTTGGAGGTGAAATATTATAATGATTGAGTGAGCCGTACAAGGAAAATCTCTACTTTTTCATGCTAGTGTGGTTTTGAATCTTAAGACTTCATGCAAGCTTTGATTGAGAAGAGCCTTACATTTCTAGAAATTAGGGTTTTCCACCTTTCCAACAAGAGTAGTTTCACACAAAATAGACAAAAATAGCAATCACAAGGTGTAGCTAAGTGGACAAAAAGGGTCAAAATCCCACTTTCTTTGCTACACTAAAACAATTCTACAAGAAATTTGATAATTGTTATGGAAAATCCGATTGGTGAAAGCAATCAAGAATTGGCCTTAAATGTAGGGTGAATTTTTTTTAAAGTAAAATGATAGTATAATTTCAATGGATTCTCAAATACTACAATCGTACTGCTACCATATAAAGAAACAATACAAGCATATTTCTTAAGCAATTTGAATTTTTTGGGATTGCACAACTGAAATGTGGCATTCTTCTTGGATGTTTGATGTATTGTGTTGTTGCTTTGATCCATCTTTGACCAAATATGGATACGTATTTTGAGGCCCTGGTGTATAAACACCATTATTTATCAACTCACATGTCTGATTCCATTGTTGTTTCTTGGTTTGGATGCAAAATTCTTGTGATCACAAGCGTTTTTCAAGATCAATTTCCAAATTGTTGAGCAATTTTATTGTGTAGGCCAAAATCTACTCACCCGAACCAAAATATGGTTTGATGATCTCTAAAGGGCTAATGAATTTTATCCTCTACTTTCCTTAATAAGGGGTCAAATGATTATTTATGGGGACATGTCAAAATACAAAACCACCTTTTTAAAGGAAAATTACCAAATCCACCACACTTTTTGCTAAATGCACCACATCTAGGACCTCACCCCTTGACTATTTCTGGAAGCAGGATCGCAACAGCATTGTCTATTTTTAATGCACTATCTGAACATTGAATCCAAGTGTCATGACTCGGGTGGTTGTGCACTGTTCACAATTTACTCATGGCTTGCAATTACACTCGTTACTTCTCTGCTCTTGCTCTCGGTTGCAAGCTTGTGCTTCTCCGCACGTAATTGTTTCAAGGGAAAGTATCAATTGGCCATACTTTGAAAACAAGCATGACAATTATAAAGATATCAAAAGTAGGCCTCATCAGAATTGAATTTTTTTTTGTTATTTTCTCAATTTCATATTATAAATATAAATAAATAGATTTTTGACCGGTTTTTCATCCAATGTTTACAATTACAAATGGCAAATGGTTTTTCCTCATTTCAACTAGCTAGCTTTGGACTACGTGGTGGTTCTTCCCGGACCTCGGGCCTCATCATATATCAAAAGTAGGCCTTGCGACTAAGGTGAACAAAATATTGTGTGAGTTTATTCATGGGAATTGATATGAACACACCCAAGGTCTGATATATGCACACTAGAAGAGGGATGAATTTTAGATATTTGTCATCCAAAAGCTAAATGTGGAAAAGTTGAATTTAGATTTGGATTTATAGACCTTGATATAGTCTAGAACCACAATGCAGGTTACAATTGAACTCCGCACAATGGAAAAGTTTCTTTTTTGTACAAAACATGGTGAAAGTAACAATTTACTCTCTAGCTAAGCTTTTCCATTGTGCGGAGTTCAATTGTAACCTGCATTGTGGTTCTAGACTATATCAAGGTCTATAAATCCAAATCTAAATTCAACTTTTCCACATTTAGCTTTTGGATGACAAATATCTAAAATTCATCCCTCTTCTAGTGTGCATATATCAGACCTTGGGTGTGTTCATATCAATTCCCATGAATAAACTCACACAATATTTTGTTCACCTTAGTCGCAAGGCCTACTTTTGATATATGATGAGGCCCGAGGTCCG